>CM070819.1:35715920-36288420 GCA_036326025.1 Chrosomus eos | reverse complement strand
ACCTGTGGTTGGTCCAATTGTTTTTATGCCATTTAATTTTTAGATTCTAAATATATTTCATTACAATATTACTGTAGAAATGTGGCATAATGCTGTATTATTCAGTTTTGTATTATGTTATTGTTTTGAACTTAAGTTTAACAGTTTTGAAAACAGTATGTAAGCATGTGCAAATTGGCCTGTAGGTACACAGAGTTTTGGCGGTTTATGTGTCGAAGTGAGAAAAGAGTTAATGTAATTTGAAAGATGTAGTCATTGAATGCATTTTGTGCCAAAGCAATGATAAATGATCCACAGTTTAGCCCACATATACTTCTGTTGTGCTCACTGTGTGAAGAGTTTTGAAAAAGTGACCTAAGTATTGGGAAATGTGTCCTAGCGACTGTAAAAAACTGTAAGAAGATAATGGGGACTGTACTATGTATTGGATAGCAGGAATGATCCAGTACTCAAACTCTATCAAGACACTTGACAAAAAGATACATTCTACAAGGGATACTTCCCATAAAAGATTGGTGTGTTTAACCCAATATCTGTTGTCAAGTTGTTTATAAACAGTTTTAAAAATGACAAAAAAGACCAAAAGAAAAAGCAAATGTTGGACCTCGAATCAAACTAAAGGCTGAATCCCACACAGAGCCAGAGGAAGGCTTGAGTTTCACTTTCAGTAAACCAGTAAGCTCAATTTACTCTTTACTTGGTGTGACTTGGAGCTGATTTTGCAGTTTTGCACTACTCTCTCCTCACAGCAAAAAAAAAAAAAAAAAAAAAAAAAGAAAAGAAAAGAAAAAGATAGTATGCCTGAATTTGATTCCAGCCTGCTGCACTTGATGCTGAAATGTAGCTATCTGGCTATTTTAAAAATATCCTCAGAGCTTATGAAATTGACTTAAAAATACATTGCATGAAATTTTTATCAGCACATCATATTGAGCAAAATGTAAAAAGAAAAAAATAAAGAAAAAAAATTACAGATGGATCTTGGCTTCAGGCTGAGCATTCTGCAGTAATGTGATATCCACATATTACAAGCAAAAGATTTTCTTTTATATTGTACTGTTTAAATGCAGAATAAATCATTCTTTACTCCAGCAGATCTTGTATTGTTTTACTAAGAGACTGTTACACCAATAATACCTTATCTTTTATTTTAAATAATATATAATAAATATGAATGCTGGTCACACATTAACCCGTTGCCTTTAATGCAGCTTAATTGTGGATGAACTAAAGAAAATAATGTAATTTTTTTAAATGAAATTATAAATAATAGAAGTAATATCAAAAGATGTAATTATAATTTTCCTGTTTTGGCAAAGATGAATTTTCCTTTAGTATCCATCTGCAGGCCAGCAGTACCAGCACTTTCAGGCCAGCAGCCAACGGAGCTAATACAGTCTTAAAGGGATACTCCACTTTTTTTGGAAATGGGCTCATTTTACAACTCCCCCATGGTTAAACAGTTGAGTTTTACCGTTTTCGAATCCATTCAGCCGATTTTCTGATATTTAGAAGAATATCAGTAAGCAGACAGTTGACTTCCATAGTATATTTTTTTCCTACTATGGAATTCAATGAGACCAGAAACTGTCTGCTTACTGATATTCTTCTAAATATCAGAAAATCGGCTGAATGGATTCGAAAACGGTAAAACTCAACTGTTTAACCATGGGGGAGTTGTAAAATGAGCCTATTTCCAAAAAAGTGGAGTATCCCTTTAAAGTCACCATGAAATCAAAATGGACAATTCCTATTTTTTAAACGGAACATTGCCGTATTGATTAAAAATTATATATCTGTGCACATCGTGATTTTTTTTTAATTCATCTGTCCTCGTAATCTTTAACCAAAATAACTTCCACTTCCTCTTGCAATAACATCGCTTCTCTGATGACGTGTTTATGGTGCGAGGGCGGGACAACCTGTCACTCACATGAGATCACAGGAATAGTAAACCACAGCCAACTAATCAATTCCCGATGGACAACATCAAGTCCTGCCCTACATTTTTTCTTGTTCGAGAAGCGTTTCACAAGTCACAATAGGAAAGAAATGGGAAGTCAGAACTTCCCTTTCATGTAGACTTTGTGTTGTGCCACCTACAGTTGTGGTCAGAACAATTGGCACCCATGTAAATAATCAAAGTTGGCTGTAAAAATAAATCTGCATTGTTTATCCTTCTGAACTTTTATTCAGAAAAATGCATAAAAATCTAACCTTTCATTGAAGAAAAATAACTGAAAGTGGGGGATGGGGATGGGGATGGGGGGGGGGGGGGGATGTTTTGGAGGGGTGGGTCTCCAAAACATGTTGGCCATATTGGCACCCCTAGAAACTATTCAGAGATAAGTAAAATATCTCTGAATAGAATATCACGATATAAGTCATCTCATATTCCGATAACGATATATATCACGATATAGTAAATTCAATCCATTAAAGGGACACTCCACCCATTTGCATTAAGCTTTCCATTGTTAGAAACCCAGTCATACTATTGAATGGTCATGCAACACTCTCTCATTTTCCCCTGAGACGAGAGAAATCCGCTATTTACCCTTTTCACTTCCTCCTACAATGACGCAAAAATTGTCATTTTACGTCATTGTAGGAGGAAGTGTAAGAGGGGGGGGGGGGGGGGATTTCTGTAAAGACTACAAGCACCCTTTCAAATCCACCCATAAGGGGTTGGACCTAATGCGCTAACTGCCCCCTTGTGAAAAATTAGTTGGTTCACACCTGAGAAGACAAAGACCCTGCATAATAATGAACCTTTCATTTAGGTGTGAGATAGAATACAAGGACCCCAAAGAATACAAGAACAATATATATATATATATGAAAGTCAAAACACATTTTAGTTATACCTGGAAACAAATCCTGTTCAAATGGGTTATATGGGCCATTCTACAGAATTGGTTCAAAGTTAGAGTTGAAAATTGTCTTTTTCCATAAATGTCTTAGTAGGCAGATACATTTGATCATACATATTTCAAAGTTGAGGATTCATTATTTTGATGCTATGCTATTGTATGTATGCTATTTTTCCGTTTACAGACACTAATGTTATTCTATATTGCGATTAGAACAAAGCACAAAAATAAAACACTTACACACTTCTCAGCTGAATCTGTTTCTCCTCCTCGAAGTGAAAATAAACCAGCACTTCTGAGGTAGGTAAATGTCCCAGGATTATTCCTCATAGCCGCACAAGATGAATCTTAATCTGACTAAAAAATATAGTGTGTTTATATATGGGCGTTTACGCGTCTCAATGTGTTGCTTCACATATTTGCGTTTGAATAGCACGTGCTCTCCGTGGGCGTGTCACATTACCAGAATAATGAGCTGAGAGAAAGATAATTAGAACGGCTGACACGTCGCTCTTTTTATATAGATGACATAAACGGAGAATATTTATTTTAGTTTTGAATCGGATCATTTAAAAATACAAACTCAAATGATTTAAAAGATATATTGCTCATGGCTGGGTGAATAGTATTCGCTGAGTTTTGTCTATGTTTAGAGACGTGCTCCAGAAAAAAAGTTTCACCGGCACACCCAGTTTATTTTCTTTATTTTACAAAAGCACAATATTTTATTTCGATTGTATTTGGGCACATAAAAAAGTAGACATTTAACAGTTTATTTTCTCATATTTCTTAACTATATATGACCAGAAATGATGGTAGTACTTTAAGTCTATTTTTCTGCTATGTGAAAAAAATCTGCCAAAACACGCCGGCGCGTTTTTGGTCCCCAGAGGGTTAACTCGGAGTCAGCGGTGGTCCAGTAATAGTGGCGACAAGACTAAGTCTCCGTTCCCTCCTTCATACGTAAACGAGACGTTCCTTTTCAGTCGCTTACGTTCAACGTAGTCGACGTGTCGACTGATTGGGATCCCAATTAAAATGCCCCTACTGCTGCCACCTTCCAGTGCCTAGACATAAGCCTTCTGATCCCCCCGCATTATTTGAGGCGGAGATGGGACAGGGCTTAGGCCATGGAAGTCACTGCTATTTCACAAGACCACTGGAAAACGTTCTCTTTCGTTGGAAAGGAATACGTTGCGGAAGCCACATCCTGCCCGAAGGGGGAAATACACATATGGACTGGGCGGATGACCAGGCAGTACAACATATGGAATGTCAATGGGATTGGCTCCAGCCTATGACAGTGACGGAAGAGCAAGCTCTGCCAAGGGAAGACACGGGCTCGCAGCAGGGCACTGTACCGTGGAAGAATACAGATATGGGATCGCCGTAGGGATCTCAACACATGGACCCAGCCTAACACAGGTTCCACCAGTGCATACGAGTGATAGGCTTGGCTTTGGATGTTCCACCACGTCCTTGCCGAAGGGTATGGAGGAACTCGACAGGGTTCTGTTGATAAGGGGAACTTTACTGGAGCAAGAATTGCGCAAGTATCTAGTCCATAGGAGGCGAATGGCGCAGCAAACCGACACTTCAAACCGGGCTTACAGTGAAACTGGCTTCATGTGAAGGGAGCCCACGGGAAGCAGAGGTTCGACATAGGGCTGGGCGATAAAACAATAACGATAATTATCGCAATATAATTTTTCTCGATAAAACGATATCAAGAGGTCGATAAATGTTCGATAATGTGTATGCGCCAAAAGCGGAACGAAACTCATTTGAACCGCGCGCCACACGGAGCATTTATCCGCTCGGCTCAAAGTCCAAACAGCAGCGCGAGCTCACCGGAGATCACTAGAGCAGACCTTCTTATACTAAAAGCAGACGCGCTTACTCTGATCGTCTCGCTCACGAGATCCAGTGAGAAGCGCTTGAGTTCAGCGAAGAACATAAATGTCTCAGTGATTTAAACCAGTTTAAAGGCAGATAAACTGACAAACAGGAGAAACACTGTGATACAGTCAGAATCTGAATTGATACTGAATCCATTTAACCTACCATAGATTTACTGTAACGTTAGCCTAGTAATATTAACTGCACATTGAAATGTGGGATATATATATATTGAATTGTATTATATTATTAATGTAGACTAGGGTGACCATATTTTAGTTTTCAGAAAACAGGACGGGGGGCGTGGTTGATGGGTGGGGCGTGATTTTTGGGGGGCGTGGTTAAGGGGTGGGGGGCGTGGTTTGGGGGGAAAATACTTGACAAATGCATTCACAACCTTGCAACTATGTTATTGTACTTTAATATTAAGTAAAACATCCTTTCCATTCAATGTTTGACCCGCAACAATAGAATACTATTTAAAAAAATTTTTAGCTTTTAACACCTTTTACATGACACTATTTATTTTCATGGCCATAGCATAGGTTAAAAATCTACTACTAAAATAAAATAAAATAAAAAATCTACTACACTATTTCAGTAAAAAAAAAAACAATTTGAATCCTCCTGATGTTCTCTCAGCCTATACGTTCTTTATGTGGGCTTCTAGGTCGCTAGCACCTTAACACTGACACGACGTGCCAGCTTTGCAGTTCATGCATTCTGCTTTACACGGATCCTGACCGAAACAAAAACACAGGAATTTTCTCTGTAAATCGTCTGTGAATTAACATTTGAGCTTTTTTTTTCTTATTTTTACGCTGTTAGCTACTTACATCTTACCTCGCACTTGACCGTAAACTGAAGCGTCTGAAGCGTCAGTCACGCTGCTAAAATTCTGTGAACGTGTAAAGTCCGCCTACTTTGATTTGATTGGTCATTTCAAATATTCTGACATTGACAAGCTGTGACAGACCAATGAGGCTGCGATGAACACACACACAAAAAACACACACACACACACACACACACACACACACACACACACACACACACACACACACACACACACACACACACACACACACACACACACACACACACACACACAGGCCTCTGTATTCTGATGATTCTGAGTTTGACGTGCTCTGTGCTTGACGCTGCGGATTGAGGAACGCGCTGATTATAATAAGAGGGGGTGAAGCCAAAGTCATATGTTTTGTGTGCAAAGGCAAGCGTGTATTTAAAAGTACACGCTTAATGGCCCAATGAAAAATAATGAAAACCAGGACATTTTCATCACTTTTTAAAAAACAGACAGGACGGCCAGGACAGGACGTGAAAACAGGACATGTCCTGGGAAAACAGGACGTTTGGTCACCCTAATGTAGACAATGTATTAAATGACTAATGGAATATAATAACAGTATTTAATAATGTATTTAACTGTTAGGCTACTGTTTTTCATACAAATACCATAGAAACAATAGTTACATTTTGTCATGACAGTGAGGTGCTATAGGCTATGCCTGGCTTTATCTGTGGTTATCATGATCTAAATGCATGATACTGGATGACCAATGGTTAATTTTAATAAAACTCAAACAGTCAGAATATTACATTTTACCAAATAAAAATGTGGTTGTTAATTTTTTTTTAACAGATGTTACTGTTTTTGTTAATGAACATAAATTTAACAGTAGTATTAACTGAGTTAGGATGCAGATTTACAGTCAACTCACTGTCAAATATATGTTTCGAGACAAAACATGTAATATTAATATTGCAAATATTAATATTTTTCTATTCAGATATTTATTTTAAGGAAAAACATAAGTAAAAATGTTCTACCTCAGATTTGTGAAACGTTCACCTGTTTGGCAAGTGTTTGTCATGATATGTTCTGACAATAAAGAGTAGTTTAAAACCACAATTAACGCTCTGGTTTCTACAACTTTCACTTAAGATCAAAAATCTGCCTTTAAACTTGAAAGAAATAAAGATTTGACATTTATCGTGATAATTATCGATATCGACTGATATAAAAAAAATTATCGTGATCGTGATAATTTTTTTGGGCCATATCGCCCAGACGGAGGCCATCCAGCACATCCTGCCCTGGCAGCCCGCTGCTGCCTCCACCCCGCCGCCAATGGCAGTTCCTCTAGCGAACGTGATAGGCGTCACCCAGCCCCCAAACATCTGTTCAGCGAGGCAATCTGTGTCAAGACCTATAGGGAGCAATACTCTCACTTAGGAGGAGCTCACCACCCAGGTGAGCATGTGTATCTTGGGAAAACACCAAGATGAAGGCAACCACATGTAGTGGGCCAACCTCTGCTTGGAAACAGCCTTCCCTTCTACTGGTCTCCGTAACAGACAAGAGCTGGTCTGAGGTCCAGGCTTTGCATTCTGACAGAGAAAAGCCAGGGCTGGATCTCCCTCCTCCAGGGCAGCGCTTGAAGGCTCACCACCTGGTCCCGTAGAAGAGGTAGGAACCTTGGGCACATTTCCAGGCCGGGGTCTAAGATTTTCATGAGAGTTAGCCGGCCTGAATTCCAGGCACGATTCGTTGACCGAAAATGTGTCCAAGTCCCTAACCTCTAGGTAGAGACCAAGCAAGCAGGAGAACTGTTTCTCTAACAACAGGATTTTTAACTTATTGCCTGCAGGGCTCAAGGGAGGTCTCTGCAGTGCAGTAGCACCAGAGATAAATCCCAAGAGGGGATTCAGTCTCCTTGCTCCCCTCAAGAACCTGACGATCAAGACGTGCTTCCAACGGATTTGTATCCACTGCATCATGATGTGCGTCAATACAGAGGCAACATACATTTTGAGGTTGGAAGAGACAGCCTCACTCCAACCCATCTTGCAGGAAGAAAGCACTGAAGTGATCGAACACCTTCGGGATCTCCTCACGGAGAGAAGACTCAGTTCAACGAATAGGTTCCACTTCTAAGGGGGAGCATGCCTCAATTTGAGATGGTGCTCTCACAGAAGTGATGGTCTCTACGGCATAACAATTATTGCAATAGTAATCAGAACCTCCGTGTCCCATTATTTTTAGAACCAGACACGGAACTCTCCAGGGCGAGGGTGCCATCATGCCCCATCCCTGAGAATGTACTCAGAGGAAGTAGTCAGGAAGGGTTGTCAAGAGTAGATGGTCTGGTTGGGCCAAAGTGGGGCAACTAGCAAGACCTGCTCCATCTCCTCCATGACTTTAATACAGTTTTGTGCAAGAAGGCTCACTGGGGAATGCATTTTTGCAGGGGCCCCGGGGCCAGCAGTGGCCAGAGTCTTTCAGTGTCAAGGGATGTCCACTCAGACAGGAGAAAAAAAAACTGGTGGAGGGACGAGTCTGGAGGGGCAACAGATGTAACTATGCGGCCCCGAAATGGTCCCAAACAGCTGGACCGCCTGGGGACGGAGTCTCCACTGTTCCTGGGCCCCAGGCTATCATGAGGCTCGTCAGCGGAACGATAGAGCAGGCCAGAAGTAATAAGTGGAATGAAGCAACCTCAGAAGATTCTGACACCAAGGAGGAGGTGGCGGGCGAGTTTAGCTCTATGGTCACAATATTGTGTTTTCAGACCAGTACATGCTCGCTGAGCAGCGGTGTCTCAAAGTGAGGTGAACTGCAAGCAACTCGAGGATGTCAATGGATGTCAATGCAATCGGAGGGCCACCAAGACCTCCGTTACTGCATGCCCTTTGTACGTGGCCCCTCAGCCGGTATTGATGGACACTCGTTCTAGGGACTGTTGGCCCGGAGAAACTAAACAGGCCCGGTCTGTTATGTCCTGCGGGTTTGACGGCAGGCCAGGGTGCTTTCACACGGAGCGTGCCGCTCTGCCACGGCCACCTTGGGACCTTGCTGAAGTGGTCTTCATATGGAGGAAGCCGGGCGGCTGCATCTACCACATGCCCCAGGAGCCTCTGAAGAGTTTCCCTTTCTCACTTCTATGCAGCACTAACCATCCACACAGTCTTTTTCAGAGATGCGGTGGACTGAATCCATCTCCAAACTAGAAAAGAGATCCTCAGCCCGTGGATGAGTTTACTCTTTCCCAGTTGACCTGAGGACCCAACTGGCTAAGAGCAGTTGAAGGGTAGGACTATGTACTGATACGTCACACCTTTCGAACGCATGAACACAGGATGGCCTGTGGTGCGGAAGGATAGAGATCTGAAGTACTTGTCTCTCAGGTCGAATGATACAGACCAATCTTGGGGACGGAGCATTTGAAAATTCATCTCTGTGTAACAAATTGAATGAAGCCTTGCGAAAAAGGGTCCGTCTCAATTAACACAGGACCAAGATGGTCAAGATGGACCAAGACCTCTCTAGGGTACAATGAAGTACGGGCTAATAGAAGCCGGTCTATTGGGAGGGGCCGGCAACACTTCGCCAGTAGGAATGCGACGTGCGCACCCAAGACAGGAGCTCTGCTCAACACCTAGGTGTGATAAATATCACTAATTTTAGGAGCATATCTGTTCAACACCTCACCAAGCAAAAATAAATCGCAAGCTGAGTCTGATGGTACAATTTGGGGCCAGCTGGAACGGTTGGTAAACATTTTAGAAACATTAAACTTCCATGAACCGGGCCAGGGAACTAAAGATGTACCCGAGGTGGGGCAGCAAGGTGGAGGACAGGGACCCAGGTCGAGAGGCCCGAGGGCGGTCCGAAGCAGGGTCTGAGTGTGCAGTGCAACATTTACCTGACTCCACTGGATGGCAGGGGATGTGTGAGAAAGCGGATGACCGGGTCCTCGAATGCATCATGGTGCCGGCTGGCGACACAAGAGGGGGCTGAGGGGTGCAAGGCTTTTACAGGGTCGCACATCGCCAGTCTGGCCCTCTTGGGACCCATGAACAGAGGAATTTGCTCTTTCTTTTAATTCGGGTACTGGTGGACTACGGGGAGCCAGCAGCGGAACTGTAACCATCTGAATAGCTCGTTCCCCCATCCCTGGCTGGCTGCACGCTGAGGCCTGGATGGAGGCTGCTGCGGATGCCCAGCAGGGAGGAGGGACGCCCACGGCGATGGGTAGGCGGAGGAACTGCCATTGGCGGCGGGGTGGAGGCAGCAGCGGGCTGCCAGGGCAGGATGTGCTGGATGGCCTCCGTCTGCGCTTGGGTGGCAGAGAACTGTTGGGCACATGCCACAATGCTAATGCAATGCAATGTTAAAATGCCCAACTTTACAGCAGAAAAAAATATGTTTACAGCCTGGAGCAAAAAGTGGTTTTGGTCTATATAGCTAATTTTGCCCTACATGACAACTGTGAGGGGGGTGAATTTTTTTTACAACTCATCCGTTTAAATTATATTAAACCTTAAAGTTCTGCATAATTAAGGGCGTGGCCACTTGAGTGACAGGTGGATTGAGGCTGCTGTAACTGCCGTTTGTTAGCGTCGCCCTCAGCTAATTCCAGCAGCTGCTGTACTTGCCATCTCTGCCGTGTTTGTGCTTTTTTTCAGGATTATTTCATACAATTTAATACACTCATTATACCTTTGCCCACGTCGTTAGATTCCGTCGTTGTCGAGTATGGAGAGAACAACCAGCACTGTATTTCCAGTTGTTTTCCTCGCATGCACTAAATGGATGTCTGACAATTTCATTGCTTTTTGGAGTTTAGATTTAAAAAGGTCTATAGATATAGACACTACACTCGTTTTGCGGTACCGTTGCTCTCATGGAACAGATATGCTTATTTAACTTTTTAGTGTTAAATAAAAAGTACCATGAGATGAAATCATGCAGGTGTCAGTGCTTTCTCTCCATCCATGCAATAGATGCACACCCTTGAATGAGCACGGATTTCTAATGCATTTACTTGAACTTCTGAGGTAATATCTTTGGTTTAACCCATTTGAGAAATTGAGAGGCGGCCAAAATCAAATTTTTAAAATGGATTGAACTGAATAAAGCTCTTTACGAACTTGACGTGCAATGGCGCGCTGACTGATATTTATGCGCATGAATCACTGTCACACGCACAAGCTCAGAGCATTATTGTAAGTTACTGCATGATAATATATTTTTAAGTAGCAGAATAATAATGTATCACAATACACATAGTCTCACTTTATAGTATTTCGAAGTGCAAAGACATGAACTTTAAATATTGGCTTTACTTCTACAATCAGCAGTCACTTCAGCGCGAGGCTAGTAACACCTCAGCTCCACCCACGTCCCGCCTCTTTGCCCATTTTCTTTTATTTCTTTCATAACACTTTTATCAGGAAGACATGAGAGTTGGCTGGCCCGAATTCCAGGCATGCTTAGTTGAATACAGTTTCAGGTTGAAGGGAGACAGCCTTCTCTCCAACCCGAATTCCAGGCATGCTTAGTTGAATACAGTTTCAGGTTGGAGGGAGACAGCCTTCTCTCCAACCCATCTTGCAGGAAAGAAAGCTAGACGTTGATGGGGCATCTACAGGGGTCTTCTCTGCTAAAATAACACCAATCAACAAAGAGGTTCCACTTCAAAGCCTAGGCTTGCCTAGTAGAGAAAGCTCTCGCTGAAGTGATAGTGTAAACTATCGCTGGGGGTAGGTCACTTAAACCCTCTGGGTGCCCTATCCACGTCCCTGAGAAAGCAGATCCTTCCTCAGGGGAATCCGCCAGGGAAGGGCGGATAAGAACAGCATGAGTTTTGGGAACCAAGTCTGGGTGGGCCAGTAAGGCGTAACCATTAAGACCTGCTTCTCATCCTTCCTGACCTTGCACAGGGTCTGTGCGAGTAGGCTCACTGGGGGAAATACATATTTGAGTAGGCCCCGTGGCCAACTCTGTCCCAGTTGCCAACTGTGCTGAGGGTCCCCTCTTGCAGAGAGTAATACAACTGGCACTGGGTTGACTCTTAAGTCGCGAACAGGTCTACCTGAGCGAGTCTAAAGTGGTCCCATATCAGATGGACTGTTCGGGGATGGAGTCACTACTCTTCCCTGGACGTATGCTGTTGTGAGAACTCGTCAGGGATGTGACCAGCACAAAGCAACCTGAGTCGCCTCTGACTACACAAGATGAGATGCCGGGCGAGTTGCAACATACAAAGGGAGAGTAGACCACCCTGATGGTTGATGTACACAATGTATACCCGAAGCCCCAACCGGCTGAGGTGGGAGAGCACCATGTCCCTGTGTTCGCATAACTGATCTTGCGACTGGGCCGGTCAATTTTCAAGATAATAGAATGCAAATGCCCACTTCCTTCAGGTAAGGACAGCCTTAACTAGGGCTGCACGATTTGGGCCAAAATGATAATCACGATTATTTTGATCAATATTGAGATCACGATTAATTATCACGATTATTTGTTGATTTTAACCAAAACTAATTTTATTGCCACATAGGCTAATTATAACTGCTTTCACATCCATATTGTGCTACATTTCTGCTAATGTATGTGTATCTAAATAAAATAGGTCCTCTTATTCACCAAAATTCAGTGCATCTCCTTAAAGAATAAAGAAAACAATAAAGAAAATGTAGCAAAACTTCAACAGGGCACTATTTTACATTTTACATTGTGAAAATCTATTTTAGGAAGCAAAATATAAACTTGCATTGTACCTGCATAATGGATGTGAATAAAACACGCAAAATATAAAATCAATAAAAAAACAAATATTCCATAACCGAATGTAACCAAATGAGAACATTTGAAGGTAGAACTGCACTATGGAAGTTCAATTAATGGATGAAATTCAGAGTCATTGTTATTTGACGCTTAATAAATGTAAAATGTTGTGGTAGGCCTACAGTGTCAGTGATTAGTTGTGAAGTCAACTAGGTGACATAAATGGGCATAAATTTAATCTATTTAATTCTCCATGTGAAAGTTTATGTGCTCAAATTATTTCTATTTGTTAAACAATAGGTCAAAACAAGACGTTTGTAGGACTGATTATTGGAGTCCATTAATCGAACTTCCATGCCTCTTATATAGTAAATATATGTAGTATGTACCAATTTACTAATGCAATTTACTAATGCTCACACTCGGTCTCTCACACGCACTGTCACTCAGTCTCTCTCGCGCGCGACACAATCGGTAGGCGCGCGCTGTTGCTCGCACGCAGACACACTCGGTATCTCTCGCACACTTTTGAGCACGCTCTGAGGACACTCGGTCTCTCTCGTGCACTGTCGCTCGCACGCAGACCGTAGGTCTCTCTCGCACCTGGGCTCATGGAGGCACGTGATCAGACACTGGTTTACGGTGTGCTAGATTGGCAAAAAAAAGCTTTCTGTGAACTGAATGACGCATTTAAAATATCGCTCGATCACGCGAATTTGATCGTGGGAAGCCAAAATCGTGATTGTGATTAAAATTCGATTAATCGTGCAGCCCTAGCCTTCACTATCTTTATAAAGACGCGGGGGGACAGGGACAAGTCGAAGGTCAGGATACTGATACGACCATTCTTCGAACGCAAAGCGCAGAAATGAGGCAGAATCGAGACATGGAATTAATCGTCCTTCAAGTCGATCGCTGCAAACCAATCTTGACTGGACGCACGTGAAGATGGGTTTTTGTGTCATGAAGGGCCCGGTCCAAGACACGCAGGTCTAAGATTGGTCGTAACCCACCGCCTTTCTTGGCACTGTGAATTATGGGCTCCTGGGCGGACGCGTAGCTGAGTCTGACTGTCCGGATGAACCAGCGAGACGGGCAGGTAAGCGCTAGCCAGGCTTCCAGAAACCACACAGGGGGGACCAAAGGGACAACAGACGTACCCGCGGTGAGGCAGCACTGTGGAGTGCAGGGGACCGCTTCGGAAAGCTCAGCATTTCAGACAAAGCTACTCTCCCAGAAGGGGGGAAACGCAGCCTAATCATCATCTCAAGATGACTGAAACCCAACCTCTGAAGCGGCAATCAACATCCGGTCATCCGCCGGAGCCCCGAAGGAGACGCTGGGACCCCATGAGAAGGCACCAGAAACACCACAGTCTGTGATGTAAGAGAGGAGTGGGGGGCCCATGGAGACTGGCCCAGTGGGGAAACCCCCACTGTGATCCTCAGTGGGTGCATGTCTCATCTACAAATGCTACCTCAGCGTGCTTCCGGCCCAGGAACAACGTCCACTCGGCTCCGAAGCACAAGCTTGATGAATCGCAAGGAAGCCCACCTGTAAGCGGGGCTGCAGTTTGCAATGAATTTGAATTTGCTCATTCTGTTACCACTTGAAGGTGATTTGGCTCTCAGGTGAGATCCCAATTCGTCAGTCACTGACGATTAACGTCGACCGTGACTGACTGATAGGGAACCGTGTATACTAGATAAGGGAAGGGTGTAGAGTTACATTCAAGCTATTTTAAGGCATGAATACATTTTTTTCAAGGAAAACAGTTTACATATATAATTTTGGTGATCAAAGATGAGTTTTGACATATTTGTCGGATAGCAGAGAGGAGACCATCTTGCTGTTTCATTTGAAATCTTGGTGAATTTTTAGAAAGCAGCTAAAAAAGGAAGAGCTAAATATTAATCTGAAATTATTAGTAAATATTCTCATACCCCTAAAATCTTGTTAAGCACTATACATTCAATAATTAATCCTTACATCTCTAATGAAGTAGAACCATCTCTTGATATTTATGAGAGTTTTATTATTGAAAAGAGAAGTTGAGAAGTTTGAGAGAAGTTTTTTTGATGAGAAGTTTTTTTTATTGAAAAGATTGAAGGCATCCAATCCTCCCTTATTCCTTTCTGTTTGACTGTTTAGTTAATACAGTTTTTAAAGCATGTAGTTGTTCAGCCATTGCTAAAAAAGCCCAATGCTGATGTAAAGTGTTTGAATAATTATCATCCTATTTCAAAATTGCCATTTCTTTCGAAAGTTATGGAAAAAGTAATCACGGTTACTTCTTTTTTTAAATTCAACTCGGGTACTTGAACCATTTTCATCAGGTTTTATAACTTATCAAAGTACTGAAACAGCTTTGTTAAAAGTAATGAATGATTTTTTACTTGCGGTTGATTCTGGTTAAAATGCAGTTTTGATTTGACTGGATCTGAGCGCCGCTTTTGACACGGTAGATCACAATATTCTTCTGTCACACCTTGAACAGTGGGTTGGCATTAAGGATACAGCATTACTCTGGTTTGAGTTATATCTTAAACCCAGGACATTCTGAGTGGCTATTGGCCAATTTCTCTCATCATCTGTTTCTCTCTCCTGTGGGGTTACTCAAGGGTCCATTTTGGGGCCATTGCTCTTTAATCTGTATGTTTCCACTCTGTAATATAATTAGGAAATATACAATTTCTTTTAATTTCTATGCCGATGATTCTCATCTGTACCTTCCATTAAAATCTAGAGACTCTCATGGACTGTCTTGAGAATATTAAATGCTGGATGGCAAATAATTTTCTTCCAGCTGAACAATGTGAAAACTGAGGTAATTATATTTGGTCCCTCCAAAACTAGAAACTCTATATCTAGTTACTTAGACAATCTCACTCCATATGTTAAGTCAAATGTAGGTGTTATCCTTTACTCTGAGCTCTGTCTTGAAAAACGAATTAGCTCAGTTGTTAAAAACAGCTAAATTGAGAATCATTTCTAGACTTAAATCGACACTTGCCTTTCAAGACTTACATTACGTCAAGACATTACATCACAGCTGGACTATTGTAATTCTTTATACCATGGTCTTCCTCAATCTTTATTGGCATGTTTACCGATGGTCAGAACACAGCAGCTAGACTGTTAACTTTGTGATTGTGATCATATTACTCCAATTTTAGCTTCTCTTCACTGGCTTCCTGTCTTTGTTACAATTAAATTCAACATTTTGTTGATTGTTTTTAAGCCCTTAAAGGACAAGCCCCATCTTACATTTCTCATATTTATTTGAATTCAGCTCCTAAGTCCATCAGGTATGCCAATAAATCTCTCCTACATGTCCCACGGTCATGTCTTAAATCGAAAGGTGACAGAGCCTTTGCAGTTGCTGCTCCAAGGTTATGGAATCAGTTGCCTCTTGACATTTAAGCTGCAGACCGCAGTTTTTCCTCTTTGTCGCCATCTCTGTTCGAAATCTGTAATTGCAGTTATTCGCGGAATTATTAATTTTACGTAAGTTGTGCCTCGGCATGAAACAGCGCAGATGAACACAATGTTTTGAGGAGACTGCAAGTCTGTCAGTCACCACACCGGTGTGGATACTGGCATTCAGAATCACACATTCTACTTTTTGGAAGTATAGTATGACCACGACAGCATAAGAATTTTCATCGGAAAATGTCATCTGAACAAATATGTTACATCCACTTTTTTCTGATCAACTAAGGGGAAAAAAAGGATTGCAGTAAATTGCGCTGATTAAATATAACAATTGCTTATCATATCATGTCAAACCTTTCAAATTATACTTTGTTCTCAAATTGTTAATGTTAACAACATCAGCATTGCGACTACATTTAATGTGTATTATGATTACCGTGTAGTTCAGTTTCCATTTCTGTGCAGTCTAATTTCTAATTGTCATACCAATAAATTAATGTTTCTTTACTGGTTTTCTTTTAAATAAATAAAAAACGCAAACGTAGACCTATCTGTAATCCGATGCATATTTAAAACTGGAATATATCTAATTTCGGAGGAGGCGGGTTTGGTTTTCTTGGAGTAGAGGTGATTTGCTTCCTCTCATAGCTAGCACAAAATAATTCATATTTTACCATAATAGCAAAACGAAAAAAGCCACAACAAAGGAAACTCCGTAACTGTGTGAATTAAGCGAACAAGTGTGCTACTGGTACACGATTTAACTATTGAAATGTCTTACCTGTCCAACAGAAAAAAGCCGTCTCTGCATCCGTTTTGAACCCACCTGAGGTTTGAGTTCCCGCCACCTTTCAAAAGCCCTGCCAAAGTTTATCCTTGTTTTCGCGTGGGCCCGGTCGCAGTCTAATTTTTTTTCCTGTAGCCACTCCAAAGTCCGAATTCTTTTGGGTTTTACAACTGGTGAATCTCCAGTTGTCACTGGGGATTGTCGTTTGGACCTTTCTGGATCCGCCATAAGTTTAATTAAGGTGCTGTGAGAAAAGACAAAAAATTTCCACCTCCAACATCCTCACACTCAACATAGCCTACTAGCCGAGACTCCTTCTTTATGTGTACAGATGTGACGTAATGACGCAAAGACATGCTCGATTTTCCCGCGGAAATCCACCAGTACCACTGGAATTAAAATCATTATTACAAGCGAACCGTTTTGAATCCAGCAAATGCAAGCAGATATTTTTGACCACTGTCTGGTTATGTTTTTTTTAATAATTATTATTTTGGATAATTTTTAACCCCAAAAAGTTACGGACTGGAGCTTTAAACGGCACGTATTATGGCATTTAAAATGTTCCTAATATTGTTTTGGGAGTCCCCAACAACATTTTTACATGCATGCAATGACAATATAAACACTTTTGTTGTCTTATAATATGCATTTATTTTTACCTGATTTGCTTACCGACTCCCAATTGATTCGTTCAACGACTCATTTTTCCAAACCCCTCATTTGCGTGATGCTGATTGGCGGTGATTGGTCAGATGACCCAGTCAGTTGTGTTTGTAAAACAATCGTCATTAAAATGACGCGAACACAGCACAAGGTTCGGGCTATATTTGTGTGGTAGTTGTAAATATAAACTCTAGCCACTGATTCTTCACATGCTCATCCCTGGGAAGTGAAAAAAAGGTTGCTTTTGATTCGCACTTCAGCAGCGTCTTGTTATCGACATGATGTTTTCAAGTTCCCTTTCAGTCGCTCACGTTCAACGTGACGTCGACGTGGCGACGTAATGGGATCACTTCAGGGAGCCCTATCAACTTCGAGTGTCTACAGAACAAGCCAATGAACATTGGCGTGCGTGAAACGTGTCATGCGCCCCGCCCCGCAGCGCGGGTATAAACCGGAAGCGGGCGCACGCACTCATTGTCTTTCGCTTCGGAGCCGAGCTTTCGTTTTGACTCTGAGTTTCTGCAGACTGCTGCATCGATCGTTGAAGACTTCAAAGAAAACACTGTTCCAGTGCCGGTGTGAAGGCGCGATCAGCGGTGGCCGCGAGCATTACAGCTCACAACTGCTGTTTTCACAGCATTGCTTGTGTGTGTGTGTGCGTGTGTGTGTGTGTGTGTGTGTGTGTGTGTGTGTGTGTGTGTGTGTGTCTGTATGTGTCGGCCTCGGTGGGCATTCCTCTCGTGAGTGTGTACCCCGATTACACCGCGGCTATCCCTGGGTGCTTCAGCACTGAGAGAGTTATTTTTTCTATTTATATTTTTTGTTTTCAACTAAAAGAGCAACACAAGTGTGACACTGCGTCCTTTTCAGGATGTCATTCCGCTTGTGCGTTTCTGGATGCGGTCGTTCCCTGGCGCCAGCAGACGGCCACAATAGTTGCCTCTCGTGTTTAGGCATTCAGCACCCTGAGACAGCTTTTGTGAATAGTTCATGTTCCCATTGTGGGAATATGACTATGACAGCGCTGAGATCGAGACTCGCTTACATCAAGGGAGGTGCAGTCCCCTCGCCTATGCCCAGATCTAGTGTTTATTCTGGACCTCAGAATAAACCTACTTTTGCGCATGGTCAGGGTGATCTGAGGATTACCGTGAGGGCTTCCCTGCCGAGGCAATCTCCGCGGGCCCCTCACGCCTCTCAAGCGCTGCCGCCATTGGAGCCCCCAAACGAGCACGCTGGTCCCTCTCATGGACAGCCAGCTGTGTCCTTTGGGGCCCAATCTGACGATCAGATGTCGATCACAGCATCGGAGGGGGAGCTTCAGTCCTCTGGAGATGAGGATTCGGCTGCGTTGCCTCCCTCCGGGAGTGTAGGTTATGCGTTCCCGGGACGCCGAGAAGGGCGGGCTTGTGTGAAACCCTCCACCATGTCCCGAGCCTTCTCGGTTGGACGATTGGTATCTCGGGGCGGGCCGTGCTGGTTCTCAGCACTCCGCCCCAATGCCATTCTTTCCGGAAGAAGACCAGCTTCTACAACCCGTACTTCATTGTACTTCATTGTTCAACCGGTCCCTTCACAGACTGCCGTTCAAGATGCTTACGCAGAAACGCATTTTCAAATGCATCCGTCCACAAGATTAGTTTGCAGCGATCGACCTGAAGGACCCGTACTTTCATGTCTTCGATTCTCCCTCGACACAGACCGTTTCTTCGCTTTGCGTTCGAGGGACGGGCATATCAGTACAAAGTCTTACCCTCCGGGCTGGCCCTGTCGCTCCGTGTCTTCACGAAAGTCGCGGAGACAGCCATTGCTCCCATGTGCGAGCGTGGAGTTCGCATTCTCAACTACCTCGACGACTGGCTTATTCTCGCCCAGTCGAGAAAGCAGTTGTGTGAACATAGGGACATGGTGCTCAGTCACCTCAGCCACCTAGGGCTTCGGGTCAACTGGGAAAAGAGCAAACTCACCCCCGGGCAGAGGATCTCTTTTCTCGGTATGGAGTTGGACTCGATCAACATGACAGCACGCCTCACCGAGGCCCGCGTCCAGTCAGTGTTGAACTGCGTGAGTACGCTCAGACGCAGAACAGCGGCTCAACTGAAACTGTTTCAGAGGCTCCTGGGGCATATGGCATCTGCAGCCGCGGTAAAGCCGCTCAGATTGCTTCATATGAGGCCGCTCCAACACTGGCTCCACGATCGAGTCCCGATATGGGCGTGGCAGAGCGGCTCGTGCCAGGTTGCCAAACTCTCAGCTTGAGGTCGGACCCCTGGGGGGCCACGTACAACGGGCATGCAGCTTCAGGTCTGTGGACGGGGCCTCAACTGCATTGGCACATCAACTGCCTCGAGTTGTTAGCAGTACATCTTGCATTGAGCCGCTTCAAAATGCCGCTACAAGGCAAATAGGACAGCATTGCGACCGTCGCATGTCACAACTCGCCCGCCATCTTCTCCTTTGGAGTCAGAAGCATCTGAGGTCGCTTCGTGCCGTTTATATTCCTGGCCTGCTCAACTGTGCAGCCGACGAGCTCTCACGGCAGCAGGTGCTACCGGGAGAGTGGCGACTCCATCCCCAGGTGGTCCAGCTGATTTTCAGGCGCTTCGGGACTGCACAGGTAGATCTGTTTGCCGCCCCGGACACGTCTCACTGCCAGTTGTTTTATTCACCTGACCGAGGGGACCCTTGACAGGGATGCTCTGGCACACAGCTGGCCTCCGGGCTTACGCAAGTATGCGTTTCCCCCAGTGAGCCTTCTTGCACAGACCTTGTGCAAGGTCAGGGAAGACGAGGAGCAGGTCTTGTTAGTTGCGCCATATTGGCCCAACCGGACCTGGTTCCCCGAACTAGTGCTACTCGCGACTGCCCCTCCCTAGCCCATTCCCCTGAGAGAAGACCTACTCTCTCAGAGACGGGGCACCCTGTGGCACCCGCGTCCAAAGCTCTGGAAACTCCATGTCTGGTCCCTGGACGGGACGCGGAGGTTCTAGGTGACCTACCCCCAGCGGTAGTTGACACCATCACTTCCGCTAGAGCCCCCTCTACGAGGCGCCTCTATGCATTGAAGTGGAACCTATTCGTTGACTGGTGAGAACCCCCGAACTTGCTCGATCAGAGCCGTGCTTTCCTTCCTGCAAGATGGGTTGGAGCGAAGGCTGTCTCCCTCCACCCTTAAAGTGTATGTTGCCACCATTGCCGCACATCACGATGCAGTTGAAGGTAAGTCACTGGGAAAGCACGACCTGATCGTCAGGTTCCTGAGGCGAGCAAGGAGACTAAATCCTCCTCGCCCACTCTCTATACCCTCTTGGGATTTGTCTCTGGTCCTTTCGCCACTTCAGAGACCACCCTTTGAGCCTTTGCAGTCAGCTGAGTTAAAAATTCTGTCCTGTAAAACAGTACTCCTGGTTGCATTGGCCTCCATCAAGAGGGTAGGGGACCTGCATGCATTTTCGGTCGACGAATCGTGCCTAGAATTCGGCCCGGCTAACTCTCACGTGATCCTGAGACCCCGGCCTGGATACGTGCCCAAGGTTCATACCACTCCCTTCCGGGACCAGGTGGTGAACCTGCAAGCGCTGCCTTCGGAGGAGGCAGACCCAGCCCTGGCTTTTCTCTGTCCCGTCCGCGCTCTGCGCCTGTATGTGGACAGAACGCAAAGCCTCGGGACCTCAGATCAGCTCTTCGTCTGTTACGGAGGCCAGCAGAAGGGAAAGGCTGTCTCCAAGCAGAGGATGGCCCACTGGATTGTGGATGCCATCGCCTTGGCTTATGAAGCCCAAGGCGTGCCTTGCCCGCCTGGGTTGAGAGCCCACTCCACTAGGGTTGTCGCTTCTTCTTGGGCGCTAGCACACGGCGCCTCGTGGACAGATATCTGTAGAGCTGCGGGCTGGGCGACACCTAACACGTTCGCTAGGTTTTATAGCCTACGTGTTGAGCCGGTTTCTTCCTGTGTGCTCGCTTCAACCAGCAGGTAACACCGAAGTTCCCGCTTAGTGTCGGCTTGCTGCGCCACTCCCCTCCACATGGAGCGGATACGTGCGCTTCTTGCTCCAGTCTAATTCCCCACTCAGGCGAACCCTGTAGATTTCCTCCGCACCCCTTCGCAGTCGGACGTTGCGGAGTGTCCAACGCGAGGCCTAGTGCTCGTATGCTTGTGTAACTTGTGCTAGGCTGGGTTCCATATGTGGTGATCCCTGTGGCGATCCCATATGAGTATTCTTTCACGACCAGCTCCCAGCGGTGAGCCCGTGTCTTTCCCATGGCAGAGTCCGATCTGCCGTCACTGTCTGGTGTAGCCTCCCCCTTCTCAGGCTGGAGCCACCCCAGTGACATTCCATATGTTGCACTGCCACTCTGGCCAGTCCATATGTGTATTCTCCACGTTACCTCCCTTCGGGCAGGATGTGGCTTCCGCAGCGTCCCTCTCCCCTGGAAAGGCACGCTTTCCCAGTGTTATCTAAGAGTTCCACTGTGTGGGGTTAACGGAACAGCAGTGAACTCCCTCTACGCAGGTCTCTATGTGCTCTACAAAATATAATTGACTTATACTATATTGCCAAAAGTATTGGGACACCCCTCCAAATAATTGAATGCAGGTGTTCCAATCACTTCCATGGCCACAGTTGTATAAAATCAAGCACCTAGGCATGTGGAAGTGGAAGCAATTGGGAACAACAGCAACTCAGCCACAAAGTGGTATGCCACGTAAAATCACAGAGCAGGGTCAGTGCATGCACAGTGCACAGAGGTCGCCAACTTTCTGGAGAGTCAATAGCTACAGACCTCCAAACTTCGTGTGGCCTTCAGAAGAGAACATCTCAAGAACAGTGCGTAGAGAGCTTCATGCAATGGGTTTCCATGGCCTAGCAGCTGCATCCAAGCCTTACATCACCAAGTACAATATAAAGAGTCGGATGCAGTGATGTGAAGCATGCCGCCACTGGACTCTAGAGCAGTGGAGACGTGTTCTCTGGAGTGAAGAATCACGGTTCTCTGTCTGGCAATCTGATGGACGATTCTGGGTTTGGCGGTTGCCAGGAGAACTGTATTTGCCTGACTGCATTGTACCAAGTGTATAGTTTGGTGGAGAGGGGATTATGGTGTGGTGTTGTTTTGCAGGGTTTGGGCTGCCCCTTAGTTCCAGTGAAAGGAATCCTTAATGCTTAACAGTTTGGGGATAGCCCAACATGACTGCGCACCAGTGCACAAAGCAAGGTCCATAAAGACATGGATGAGCGAGTTTGGTATGGAGGAACTTGAATGGCCTGCACAGAGTCCTGACCTTAACCCGATAGAACACCTTTGGGATTAATTAGAGTGGAGACTGCGAGCCAGGCCTTCTTGTCCAACATTAGTGCCTGACCTCACAAATGTGCCTCTAGAAGAAATGGTCAAAAATTCCCATAAACACACTCCTAAACTTTGTGGAAAGCCTTCCCAGAAGAGTCTAAGCTGTTATAGCTGCAAAGGGTGGGCCAACTCCATATTAAACCCCACGGTTTAAGAAGGGCATGTCATTAAAGTTCATGTGGATGTAAAGGCAGATGTCCCAAAACTTTTGGCAATATAATGTACTTACTTTAAGGGATTCAATTATTGACTACAGTGGGACTTTAAAATACCTGCAGGTTTTTTTTGTAGCAGCGTAAAAAATTTATTGTCACTGTCACTTATTATTTTAATTTAACTTACGTAATTTAACCCTCTGGGGTCTGAGGTGTTTTTGGGGCCCTTGAGATGTTTTGACATGCCCTGACATTTGTGCTTATTTCAGCTACTTAAAACATACAATTTGCCAACATATAAATTTGCTGTATTCAGCACAAACTCTGCTACAATAATATGTGAGGAAAATGGATGTACATGTTTGCATTTTATAGAAAAAATATATTATGCGTGGTTAGTACATTTTGGGGAAAAAATGTCACAGCAATAAGGCCATTTAACACATACTGAATAGTTGTCCACAATACTTTTGAGTTACTATTCTTGTAGGCTAGAATTTTTACTTCAAAATGAAGTGAAAATCATTCTGACCACTCTTTCACAAACAACAATATAATGATTTAAATTTATTACGTCAGTTTGTGGGTCAGCACTGCTGAATGCATGGTAGAGTGAATGGCCATGAATTTTAATGTGATTTACACCTGGGAAGACTAACCCCGGATTTCCACCAACTGCGGAACGGCTGCGGATCCGCTCAGGAACGGCGGCGGAGTCGATAGGTTTCCATTAAAGTCAATGTGTGTATTTTCACTGACTGCGGAACGGCTGCGTTCCGACTCCGTCCCAGCTCCGGCGACCGCAGCCCTCCGGAGAAGATACGCAGAGTTTCTATTTTTGCCGGATGCCGGAGAGCGCCGCAGGAAGTCGAGCACAAAAACAAAATAAAACATCCGGTAATTTTCAAAATAATATACTCCGTGCTTACGGCGGATCGTATTTCACTTCACTACACCTCGAAAACGTCAATATGGGCGGAGATTTTGTTTTATATACTTTTTTCTTTTTCCACAAGAACAATAGTTAACTTTATTTACACAGCCTACTACTTTCCCAATACATTCATAAAGGAACCCAATATAAACATTTAGTATTTTATAAGTTGATTATATAATTATAAATATTGTACTTATATGGTAGAATCACAATAATTTCCACAAAAAAAGGGAGATCAGCAGGTCAGCACAGAGTTTCCCCTCTACTTCTCTGGATGGAAACAAACTTGCTGGTTTTGTGATTCTGTTTAGAAACATCATCATCATACGTAAATTTGGGAGATATTGTATGTCCTCGTGACTTCAGCTGTCATTCATGGCCGCAGCCGTTCCGCAACAAATCCGGATCTGGTAGGTTTTGAAGGACGGCGGTGTCAGGATTCCAGCAGATCCACACTCTCCTCCCACTCATTCACTCACTCCTCCCACTCACTCATTTACTCGTTCACTATCACCTGAGTTCTAATCACCATCACCTGCACCTCATCATCCCACCACCTTTAAATACCACTCTCACTCTCACAGTCATTGTCTGGTCTCGTCGTTACATTGACACTCAGACTCTCCATGCTATACCAAAGACTTACCTGCTACTTACCTGCTACTCACCTGTTCCTATCGGATTATCTTCTTCATCGTCTGCCGTCTTCAGTTCCCAGCCGTCCAACTGCAACCCTTTCCAGTGGTTCATCATCATCTGAAAGAGAGACTCTGGTTATTCCTGTGGCTAAGTTCATCCAATTATCATCTGTTTATATACTCACCATAACTCCGTCTGCTTCTGCTGTTCCTAAAATAAACACTATTTCACTTACCGACTGTCTGTCTCCTGTATCATCCGTGACAGAAGACCAGACCACAAAATGCAGAACCCAACGGAGCCCGGAGAAAATCCATCTCCTGATCCATTCCTGGAACTTGTTCAAGCTGTTCGTCAGTCTTTACTTCCCTCGCCACCAGCTAATCCGCCTATAATTCCCGAGGATATCCTTCAGTCTGCCCGCCGACAACCACTTCCGCAAACACCCGCTGCTTCGTCAGCTGCCTCTGCAAGTCCCATGGCCCAACCAGCGACATACTCCGGAGAGGCGGAGGATTGCAGCGGTTTTTTACTTCAAGTTTCACTATACTTCCAGATTCAAGCACATAAATTCACCAATGATTCAGCTCGCGTAGCCTTTATCACCTCACTGCTGTCCGGTCGAGCCCTCCAGTGGGCTCAATCCTTGTGGAATTCTGATTCTCCTGTGATTAAATCATTACCAAGTTTCTGCCAACACTTCAGAGAGGTTTTCGGACAGACTGCTTCGGATTTGTCTGTACATGATCAACTTTTTAATCTCCGTCAAGGCAAATCCTCTGTGAGCACATATGCTCTCCAATTCCGCACGCTGGCGGCATCCAGTGGTTGGAATGAAACTGCCCTGATCACTGCTTTTCGTCATGGTCTCAATCCGAACATCAGACAGCTAGTTGTGGTCTACGAGGATTCGTTGGGACTGGAAAGTCTCATTCAAAAGACTCTCCGAGTGTCTCAACGTTTGACGGCCTGTGAAACGCTCACGACCGCTGCACATCCTCCGCCCACGGCTCCATCTGTCACCCCTCCAGCACCAGAGCCCATGCAAGTGGATTCCACACATCTCTCTCTCACGGAACGTCAGCGACGCATCCAGAACCGTCTCTGTTTATACAGTGGAGGTAACGGGCATCTCATCGACACCTGTCCCATTCGGCCTCAACGCCCAGCGGTGAGTAAAATTCAAATTCCACCCAAGATGGCTACCCTGAACCGTACAACAGTTCATCTACTAACCCCTCTTGTATGTGTCTCTGCACAAGCTCTCCTCGACTCTGGCTCGGCGGGGAACTTCATATCGACGCAACTCCTCCAGAAACTGAATATCCGTAAACTCAAGAGTCATCAGGACCTTCGCGTACAGACTATCCAGGGTAAGCCGCTGGGCCGAGGTCGAATTCGTCACGTTACTCCCACACTGACGCTCCGCCTAGGATGTCTACATTCGGAGGAGATTTCCTTTATGGTGCTGGAGGAGTCAACTGCTGAGCTCATCCTGGGACGCCCTTGGATGATCCAACACCAACCTACAATCGACTGGAGCTCTGGAGAAGTCCTTCACTGGGGAGAACAGTGTTTCCATTCCTGCCTAGCACCGGTTAAGAAAGTCAGCCAAGAATCCTCCATGGTATACTCACCTCCTGAGGGAAGATCCGAGATTTCCGTCTGTTCCACCAGTATCGAGAGTCCCGAGGTACAACACCAGGTGGAAATTCCAGTGGAGTACAGGGCGTTCCAGGACGTCTTCAGCAAACAGTTGGCAACCAAACTTCCACCTCATCGGCCATGGGACTGTGCTATCGACCTGCTACCTGGAGCTACTCTATCTAAAGGCCGTGTATACCCTTTGTCCATCCCGGAGCAGAAGGCCATGGAGGAGTATGTGGAGGAAGCCCTCGAACAGGAGTTCATTCGTCCATCTACTTCCCCTGCCGCTGCGAGCTTCTTCTTCGTGGCAAAAAAGGACGGAGGCCTGCGGCCGTGCATTGACTATCGCCATCTCAACTCTCAAAAAGTAAAATTCAGCTATCCCCTTCCTCTGGTCCCAGCAGCTTTGGAACAGTTGCGTGGAGCCCGAATCTTCTCGAAGCTTGATCTTCGCAGTGCATATAATCTGATCCGAATTCGTCGGGGTGATGAGTGGAAGACGGCGTTCATCACTCCCTCTGGACATTATGAATACCGGGTAATGCCTTTCGGGCTGTCCAACGCCCCAGCAGTCTTTCAGGGGTACATGAATGAGGTTTTCCGGGAATATCTAAACAAGTTTGTGGTGGTCTACATAGACGACATCCTCATTTATTCCTCATCTCTCTCGGAACACCATCGCCATGTCACTGCTGTCCTGGAAAAGCTGCGAGCTCACAAGCTCTACCTCAAACTTGAAAAGTGTGAGTTTCATACCCCTTCAGTTCAGTTCCTGGGCTACTTCATCGACCAACATGGAGTTCGGATGGACCAGAGGAAGGTGGAGACTATCCAAAACTGGCCTCAACCCTCTACGGTAAAAGACCTCCAACGTTTCCTAGGATTTGCCAATTTTTACCGAAGGTTTATCAACAACTACAGTCACATCAGTTCTCCATTGACTTCTTCTCTCAGAGGCCGGCCCAAATCTCTGTCCTTATCGCCCGAAGCCATCTCAGCCTTCAAACGCCTAAAGGAAGCCTTCCAGACCGCCCCAGTTCTAGTTCATCCGAACCCAGAGATCCCTTTCGTTGTGGAGGTGGATGCTTCCTCCACCGGAGTTGGGGCGGTCCTGTCACAGCGGCAGGGTGATCCTCCCAGACTCCATCCATGTGCCTTCTTCTCTAAAAAGCTGTCCCCGGCGGAGCGGAACTACGACATTGGAAATCGAGAACTGCTCGCCATCAAGTTGGCATTAGAGGAGTGGAGACACTGGCTGGAGGGAGCAAACCATCGCTTCGAGGTCATTACCGACCACCGCAATCTGGAGTACCTCAGAGAGGCTAAGAGACTTAATCCCCGCCAGGCCCGATGGGCACTGTTCTTCACACGCTTTGACTTCCTTGTGTCCTACCGACCCGGTTCTAAGAACTGTAAGGCAGATGCTCTATCCCGTCTGTATCATCCATCAAGTGAGGACCCTCTCCCAGAACCTATCCTCCCTCCAGCCGTGTTTGTAAGTCCAATCGTCTGGGACATCGACCAGCAGATATCCCAAGAGAACCGCCTTCATCCCGCTCCGCCGGGAGGTCCAGAGGGGTGTGCCTTCGTACCACGTCACCTTCGTACGGCCCTTCTGGACTCTGCTCATACCACTCCGGGCTCTGGACATCCAGGTAGCAGGCGTACCCTCTCGCTCCTCAGTAATCGGTACTGGTGGCCGACCATCTCTCAGGATGTTGCCCGCTACGTCAAAGGATGCTCAGTCTGTGCCGTTACCAACACTCCCCGAAGACTCCCAGAAGGCAAGCTAGTCCCTCTTCCACTTCCACGTCGTCCATGGTCTCATATCGGGGTAGACTTCATGACGGACCTACCCAGATCTAACAACCATACCTGCGTCTTCGTGGTCGTGGACCGATTCTCAAAGGCCTGTAAATTGATTCCCTTACCTGGACTCCCTACCGCCTTTGAAGCCGCCGAAGCCCTCTTCACTCACGTATTCCGAAACTTCGGCATCCCAGAGGACATAGTGTCGGATCGAGGCCCTCAGTTTGTGTCAAGAGTTTGGCGAGCTTTCTTCAAGCTTCTCGGAGTAACTGTAAACCTGTCATCTGGATACCATCCTCAGACTAACGGCCAGACTGAGCGAAAGATTCAGGAGATTGGACGTTACCTGCGGACTTATTGCCACCAGTACCAGGACAGCTGGAGCCAGTACCTTCCGTGGGCCGAGTACGCACAAAACTCTCTTCAACAGTCCACCACCGGTCTCACCCCCTTCCAATGTATCCTCGGCTATCAACCTCCTCTCTTCCCTTGGTCTGGTGAGCCCTCGGACGTACCAGCAGTAAACTACTGGTTCCAGCAGAGCGAGGGGGTATGGGACTCGGCTCACGTGCATCTACAGCAGGCAGTGCGGAGACACAAGGACCAAGCGGATCGTCATCGTATCGAACCATCTCAGTATGTGCCAGGACAGAAGGTGTGGCTTTCGACCCGGGACATGCGCCTCCGCCTGCCTTGCCGTAAGCTGAGTCCTCGATACATCGGTCCATTTACCGTGCAGAGGCAGCTGAACGAGGTCACCTACAGACTCAATCTCCCTCGACAGTACCGGATTTCACCATCATTCCATGTGTCTCTGTTAAAACCATTCATTGAACCTGTCTTCTCTCCTCCCACAGAACCTGACCCGGCCATCGAACCTCCTCCTCCTATCCCGGTAGAGGACGAGTCCATATACAGAGTCCGCACCATCTTGGATTCGCGGCGACGAGGTCCTCGGCTGGAATATCTAGTGGACTGGGAGGACTACGGTCCTGAGGAACGGTCGTGGGTTCTTCGGGACGACATCCTGGACCCAACTCTCCTTCAACAATTCCACACCAATCATCCTGATCGCCCAGCTCCCAGGCCCCGTGGCAGACCTCGTCGTCGAACTCATCCCTCTTCGCAGTCGTCAAGAGCCGCCTCGGAGGAGGGGGGTACTGTCAGGATTCCAGCAGATCCACACTCTCCTCCCACTCATTCACTCACTCCTCCCACTCACTCATTTACTCGTTCACTATCACCTGAGTTCTAATCACCATCACCTGCACCTCATCATCCCACCACCTTTAAATACCACTCTCACTCTCACAGTCATTGTCTGGTCTCGTCGTTACATTGACACTCAGACTCTCCATGCTATACCAAAGACTTACCTGCTACTTACCTGCTACTCACCTGTTCCTATCGGATTATCTTCTTCATCGTCTGCCGTCTTCAGTTCCCAGCCGTCCAACTGCAACCCTTTCCAGTGACTGTTCATCATCATCTGAAAGAGAGACTCTGGTTATTCCTGTGGCTAAGTTCATCCAATTATCATCTGTTTATATACTCACCATAACTCCGTCTGCTTCTGCTGTTCCTAAAATAAACACTATTTCACTTACCGACTGTCTGTCTCCTGTATCATCCGTGACAGGCGGAGCACGGATCCGACACGCAGCGGAGCCGATCCGCAGCCGTTCTGCAGTTGGTGGAAATCCGGGGTGAAGACACTCCCCCAATGGCTAATGGCCCCATCAAGGTGCTGTGAGGCAGCCTGAATTAAGAATGATTCACTGATGAATAAAAAGTTAAAGAGAACAGCATTTATTCAAAATAGAAATCTTTCCTAAGAACATAAAGACTTAAAGTAAGTAAGTAAGTAGAATTTATTTGTATAGCACATTTCTCAGATAAAAATCACAAAGTGCTTCACAACAAAAGGAAGAATTCACAACTCTTATAAATACATTACAGCACATAATCAAATCAAACACACATACACATTAGACCAGCCTAACCACCCTATAGTCTAGTTAAACGCCTCTTTAAAAAGCAGAGTTTTCAACTGAGTTTTAAAATTTTCCACACAATCCAAGCAGCGTATTGAAGGAGGCAAAGCGTTCCACAACCTGGGTGCAACAACTTGAAATGAACGGTCCCCCCTAGTTTTGAAATGTGTAAGGGGGGCAACTGATAGTCTCTGGCCTGTTGATCTCAGACTACGTGAGTATGTACACAGCTGTATCAGGTCAGAGATGTATGGGGGTGCCTGTCCTTGTAGGGCTCTAAAAGTTAGAACCAAAATTTTGAAGTGCATTCTAAAAATCACTGGTAACCAATGAAGTGAAGCTAAAACTGGAGTAATATGTGCCCTTTTACTCGTGTGGGTTAAAAGCCTAGCAGCAGAATTTTGGACAGTCTGGAGACGACAAAGATCCTTCTTATTAAGGCAGATAAAAAGACTATTACAATAGTCTAAACGAGACGAGATAAAAGCATGAATGATCATCTCCAACTCGGCTTTTGACACCAAGGCTCCTATCTTAGAAATGTTCCTTAATTGAACGAAACAACTTTTAATATGTTGTTTCGGGTGTTTCTCCAGAGACATGGCCGCATCAAAAACAACACCTAAGCTCCTGAGACTCGGCTGAACAGACGAACCTAAGGCACCGACATGTTGTTTTATCTGAGGGATGCTCTGCTCAGGGGCAATAATTACAGTTTCAGTCTTGGCTGAGTTCAGCATTAAAAAGTTGTCAGTTAGCAACTGCATGATCCTACTCAGACAGTTGATTAAAGATGACAGTTTAAATAACTCAGTAGGCTTAAAGGAACAGTATAACTGAATGTCATCTGCATACAAGTGATAAGAGACATCCTGAAACTGGCTTATTATCTGTCCTAGAGGGAGTATATACAGAAGGAAAGGAATCGGTCCCAGGACAGAACCCTGAGGAACACCACTCGATAAACCTGCAGTATCTGACATGTTCTGATTATATAAAAACACTAAAACTTCTACCAGTAAGGTGAGATGAAAACCATATCAGAGCTGATCCAGATATCCCTAATATATCCTGAAGTTTATTAAGCATAATATTGTGATCAATAATGTCAAAGGCAGATGTAAGGTCGAACAAAACTAACAATGTATGCTTCCCAGTATCAGCTGACATCAAGATATCACTTGAAACTTTCACCAGTACAGTTTCCGTAGAATGTCTTTTACGAAAACCTGACTGATATTTATCAAAAATTTCATTTATCTCTAAGAAAGTAGTAAGCTGCTCTGCTACCACTTTCTCTAGAATCTTTGCCATGAAAGGTAGTTTAGATATAGGCCTATAATTCAAGGGTTGCAATGGGTCTAAACTGGGCTTTTTAAGAACAGGTTCAACTATAGCATGTTTAAAAAATTCAGGAACCACACCAGTTAAAAGAGAAGTATTGATCATTTCTACAACACAGGGGCCAATACTATCAAAAACCTGCTTAAACAGCATAGTCGGGAGAGCATCACTGTGGCCATAAGAGGTGTAGAGATTCTGGATGCAATCATTAATTCTCTTTTATTAAATCACGAACTCGCAACAAATTTAAAAGGACAACAAGCTTTAACTAACATTCCTAAAAGGCCATGTGGTCAGCCCTGGGGACCCCTATCTCCCAAATCGGCGCCGATGAGTCTAGGGAACAAATGGACTTTGGACTTTTTATGCTGATAAATGGTTTAAGTGTTCCCCAAACAGCGGGTCCTCTCACTTGAGACAACACCCAGACCATCTTCTCCCTCCCAGCGGAAATCAGGGGGGAGAAGCGCAAAAACAGATGCTCCTTTGTCTGTTTCCCGCCTGAGCGCAACATGCGTTCACACCCACGTCCCCGCACACACACACACATACATATGAACTCTTGATTTCCTATCTGTAAATCGTTACTAAAATAGATCTGCTGTTTTAAATACATGTAAAAGAACTGTAAGTGTGCTAACTTGTCCTACGTATGTTTTCATGAATGTAAGGTACTTTTGAATGCCTAAACGTATGCCTTAAGATACAATTCTGCAAGTGTACGTCTTCGACATATGATGTTTGATATCGTTGTAATCCTACAAATCTGATCCATCTATTAAGCTGTATATCCATATCGTGAAATGTATAACTACATGCATATGCTATTACCAAAGTAAGCTTAATTTTCTTCTTTGTCATAAAAGTCAAATTACGGCTGAACTCCACCCGCTCAGGGGCGTACGCGCTCCTCGAGATGCGCTATTGTCATTGGCCGGCACGCCCCCCCACCCCCCAGGGCGTGATCAGTTTAGCCTTGAAAAACCCCAAAACAGAGATGATCGCTCTCTGTTCGTGTATACTCTCTCTGTTCGTGTGTACCCTGTTCCTGTGTATTCTTTGTAATCTTCGTATTTTATTTTAATGTTCCTGTTTTACTTTAACTTCGTTTCATTTTGCGCATAGCCAGTCCGTTCTTAGTGTTCTCGTCTCCCGACTGAGACCTCCACGTGCGTTTCGTAAGTCTTCCAGCACCCTGGTGAAAAGACTCCCTTCACGCATACAGAACTAAGTCAGAACGTTTGAATCTCCCGCGAATCAACCACGCTTGGAGCCAAAGAAACCCGCCCTCCATCTTCTGGAAGCCGTACGTTTGTTCCCGAACACCAACAAACATACAGGTCTGAATGCAAAGCTGTTTCACCTAAATTTTAGACGTTGTAAAGTATATCTCCTGTGGCTGTCTCAAAAGGGTCTAAAAACTGTGCTAGCAATTGTATTTTCCTTGTTTTTCCTTTCTTATTGTTTTTATTTCATTTTGTTTAATCTATATCCGTGTTTTACATGTAGTGTAGTTCATTCATTAAACCTCATTTTATACTTTATTGACTCTGTGGTTGTTGCTCGTATAACAAAGCCTCTTTAATATAAAGATCCTAGCTAATCTGATAATGGTTTAAGTGCACAAACATTGTCAGTAAAATTTAAGCTAAAATAGACCATAAGTCATTTGTAGCCTCCAGCCGGACTACACGGCGGACGTGTGAAAAAGGAGGAGGGGTCAAATGCTTTGGTATTGTTGAAGATCAGCCATTCCTCTGTGTAGGATGTATATTAATAATTAACCATAATTCATTGTGTTTAATTGTTATATACTTACCCTGAACAGACGGGTACGCTGTACAACCCTTCGTGGGTAATTTAAATACGTAAGGACCCGGTTCAAACTGTATTCAATAATTTGTTGATCATAGATTAATAATTATTGAATATCTATCCCCAAACTTAAAATTGATAAAAGAGCTTATGAACCCTAAAAACCTTACAGAGGACTTCAACTTATCTAGTAGAGTAGTAACATCGAATAATGTCACAAGTTTAAAAGAGAAACACGGATAGGAAAGAGCCAAAGTGCAAGCCTTGTATGAAGAAGGAGGTAAAATGCTAGCTCTGATATCCTTAATTTTCTCAACAAAGAAGTTAAGGAATACATTACTGTTTGACAGAGAAAGCACCGCAATTGGAGAAACAGATGGCGAAACAATAGAGTTAATAGAATCAAACAAGAATTTTGGGTTTTTCTTGTTAGATGATATTAGCTGAGAAAAGTACCGTATATACCCGAATAGGTTTTTGTCCTAAAAATAGGCTGAAAAATGAGGGGTCGTCTTATATTCGCGATATAGACAAAATCACGGGGGACAGGGGAGAAAGCAGGGAGAAACAGTAGAGGGCGCCAGCACAAGCTCACTAGGGTGGGGCAGGCGCCGCGGTGCGCTTCAGAAGAAGAGAAATACCGGTATGCTCGTTTTGGATGCATTCCGCGGACACTTGACGGACCCCGTCAAAACTCAGTTGCGGAAAATGAACGGCGATCTAATGATCATACCCGGGGGGGATGACAAGCCAGCTACAGGTATTGGATGTAGTCGTCAACAAGCCATTCAAGGATAATCTGCGCAAGAGGTATACTGAGTGGCTCCTGTCAGGCGTTCACTCACTGACGCCTACTGGAAACGCAAGGTTTCTCGCTCTCTCTCTCTGTCGTGCACGTGCTACACAGTTTGGTTTGGACAGAGAATAGACGGGCTTTGGTTTGGAGCACATACAGTAGGCTATGTTCTGTCTCGCATGCGCGGCTCTAGTCTAGATTCCAGGAGATTTTAACTAATTTGCGGGCATCAGGGAGCCGCTATCAATATGCAGGATTTTTATAGGTTATTAATAGAACTGATGCGCACAGTAAACTGAATTGAAAACAAAAAACAGCGCTGGACAGGGGGCTTAAAATCCGGACTGTCTGGCCAAAATCTGGACGTATGGCCACCCTAACCACAATTAGGCTACATACACTGTAAAAAGAAAAGGTGCCTGGAGGAACCTTTTGGGGTTCTTCACTTTGCCACACCGGCGGAACCGTCCAGTAGCACCTCATTGCAGTACACGAGATCCGGGGGGCGGAGTCGGATCCAGATTAAGGGGTGGGGTTGGGTAGGTTTAGGGGTGGGTTTAGGGATAAGGGGTGGAGCTGGGTAGGTTTAGGGGTGGGTTTAGGGATAAGGGGTGGAGCTGGGTAGGTTTAGGTATGTAAGGTGGGAGGAGTCGGATCTAGATCCGACTCCTCCCCGTGGATTTCATGTTCTGCAGTGAGGACCATCTCGAACCGTCTGTAGATCCTCTAGGAACCCTTTAAAAAGGTGGCGGTTCTCTGAGGAACCACCCAGGTTTCCTCAGGGATGCAAACACATGTATGGTCAAAAAAGAGAGAGGTAATCGAAGCCCTCGCCCTGCGGAAAATACCCAGATACTTACATTGCCACCAACCCCTGCCATCCCCGGCCCACCCCTATAGGCACATAGAGTATAATGAAATACTGAAAATCAAATACACCGAGACGAATTTGGAATTTCAATTTCATTTTTTAATTCTGAACAATAAACTCTTATTTAACTATCTAGCACTTCTTCTTCTTGCTTTTATGACTGTAGAGTAAAGCATTCAAGAATGGCAGCATTTTGTGTGTCTATGGTCACAAAGGGTCATTTGGAGTCTCCAAGTGGCTTTTTTTGGGAAGTGCCTAGACATACACTTAGATAAACATGTGTAAAACACTCATTTTCTAAGATATTATAATCAAATTTGAAACTGTGTTTTGGTAAGGCTTCATGCTGTGACCCCATTGTGTTTTCCAGCTAATAGCTCCCAGCTGTAGTTATCTGCAGGCATCTGTTTACAAAACAAATGTAGGCGGATTTTTTTCTGGTCATTTTTCAGTGTGTTCAAAGTTATATTACTCAATACCAGTCAGACTTACAGTAATTCATTCTGATGGTTTAGGAACAAACCTCCGAGTGTCACCTTTCAAAAGAGACCAAAAGCATGTATATACTCCAAATGGTTCAAGAACAGCATGCAATTTAATTTGGCTAGGCCTTTTTTAGGCGTTTTAGGCAAATTTAGCAGGATTTATAAAAGGTTAAAAATAGCAAAACTATTTTTTAGTAGGATCGCGTAAACAAAACGTTACTATGAAAAAATCAAGGACACGGATATGGAGAAAAAAAGTTATGAGAAGTAATGTTTGACGCAATGTTGCTAGCTATAACCAACAGTAAGCAAAGTCAAGGGCAATAGTTATACTACGGGGCTTTGACCGCATTACAGTTCCACTGTGCGTAGTTAACTGTAGTAACGGAAAATAGGATACAATTTTTATAAAAAGAAAAAACATGCAGCCCCATGCGCTTGATCTGCAATTTTCTATGTCTAACTTCACAATCAATGGACACATGTAGTTTAATTTAAATAAATAAAGTATATAGTCCTATCTATAATAAATAGAAAATTAAACTGAATATATAAATAAATTAATAGTCCTGCTGCACGGGTTTTTGTAATTATTCCAGATAATATAACAAATAAATAATTATTGATAGGCCTACTTCTTAAAAGGGCTTTGTGTGTTTCATTTATTAGGTTATCTACTGTCAATAATAGAAAAAAAGAATGAACGAATTAAATTAATACATAAATAATAATATTGACGGACATGCTTTTCGCTTTTCTCTCTCTCTCTCTCTTCTCTCTCTCTCTCTCTCTCTCTCTCTCTCTCTCTCTCTCTCTCTCTCTCTCTCTCTCTCTCTCTCTCTCTCTCTCTCTCTCTCTCTCTCTCTCTCTCTCTCTCTAATAACTGCATTAATAACTGCATAAAAGCCGGGGACACACTTACTCTAAGGCCAGTTATGAATGTAATTTTATACTTATGACTGATCAAGCCCAAACGCGTGTTCAGCGCATTCAGTGTGTTCACAGTTGGTGACCTGTTAAGACCTGCTGCAGTCGATGAAAACCGTCAGTCTTCAAATGTTTCAGCAAGTCGTAAGTGTGTCCCTATCATTAGTCTGCTATCAGTGGCTCAAACCTCCGTTACTAACTCTAAAAAAAAAAAAACAATGACCGCATTACCACCTCGGCTGTGCATTATTTTTTTTATAATAATTCAACGGCCTGTCGTCAATTATTCCTTACACATTAACCATAGTAAATCCATGGGCATGCATGCAGCATTTATCTAGCATTACCCCTAATCTAGCATTAACAACAACATTGGAAAATCGGTAACGTAGGGTTTAATATTACTGTACAAGATAGGCGATAGTAACGTTAGCCAAGTCAGGAATTTAATATTAAAATGCATAACGTGCAAACGAACATGATTATAGTCGAACAACTTTTTCAATGTAGCTACAGGTATCCATAATTTGATCTGCTAGCAAGCACTAACGTTAGGTCTTTTACATGTGAACTTGATGTAACGTTAGCTAAAACGTAATGATATATATGTAGATTACACACACACACACACACACACACACACACACACACACACACACACACACACACACACACACACACACACACACACAACCTACCTACCCAATTGAAATAGGCATTGTTGAAATGTTTAATAAATTACATGACTAGTAGATTATATAACATTATAAATAAAAAAAGTCAAATGCCAGTAAGACGGGAATACGCGGCGCCGAACTCTGGTCCTCAGGGAGAAATTTGTTGTAGTGACAGTTACACAGCAAGAAGAAACGCTAGTGGCTCACGCTTGCGCGCATATGATAGGCCTGCTGTTTTGGCGCGCAGTGTTTTGATTTGCTTATTTCCTATTTACTTTTTTGGTGGATGCAATCCAGAATTACTGTTGGTGAAATCACCCCCCCCCCCCCCCCCCATCCAGAAAAAAAATCTTCGAATCTGCACGATTCACACAAGTCACCCAAACTGACGTGAAAAAAGCGCGAGGCGCCGAAAAGCGCGCTGTTTGCATCCCTGTTTCCTGAGGAACTCTTATATAAGGCACTGTGTGGAACTGCTTTGGGTGCCTCCAGGAACCAATTTTTATTTATTTATTATTATTTCATGTTGTTACTATGGTTACCATTAACTTCTATTATAATAAACAAACTGAACCAAATACAAAAATAAGAATTGTTTATTACATATTTATTTATACATACCGGTATTACATACATATTTAATACATACACTTCATGCACTTGGGAAAAGAAGCTAGTAATAGATTAATATCAATGAATAGAATACACAAACAAATAGTATAATACATAATCAACATGAATAATCAACCATGTATATACAATAGGCTATGCGTACAAGAAAAGACATCTCAACAAAATGCATGGAAACACATATGTTCCATGTAATAAATCAATGTAAAAAAAAAAAAAGTGCATCTTCACTAAAGTTGTGTAAAGCTTGACGAGTCTGATCTTACTGTATCCAAATCTCATTGTGCTGTAATATTCCTGAAAATTATGATCCTAACTTTTATCTCTATACCGAAATCTCAGATGGTTAGTTATTCAGCTTTGAATCGTAAAATATTGAAGCCTGGGATGCCGTGAGACTGGAGACTGTAATGTACTGTACATTACAGTCTCCAGTCTCACGGCATCCCAGGCTTCAATATTTTACGATTTTCACTGTTGATTCAAGTCACACATTTAAGCTTTTCAAAAGCCATAGTGTACATTATGTACACTATGGCTTTTGAAAAGCTTAAATGTGTGACTTGAATCAACAGTGCTCATAAATGGTTGAGTATTCTCACCAGAAACAAGATAGATAGTTAAGGTACGGAAAAAATTTCTGTTGTTCTGTGAATTTTCAGCCATTTCAATTAGAATCCACACGATCAGCAATTTCGCGTGTGGTCAAAAATGTCACTATGGGACCAAGTTGGTCAGTGAAATTCGCTGGATTTAACCAACAGAAAGCTGCTTGGAAGTGACTCCAGTGTGAGCTGTACTCGTCGCTACACTGATGACAATGGTCAATGGACTTTTTTGCCTGTGAAATTCACAAATGTGTTTTGTTACAGCGAGGCCTTTACTCGGTGCAACATAAAATGCAATCAATAATAAAATCTTCACATGTGGACATGTGAGGTATTTAACGAGTTAGAAAAGTGAAAAGATGCAGCAGCTTCATTTTCCATTTGTTTTTCCTCTTTTCTGGTGGATGGTCCAGGCACTTCAATGATTTTCAGGTCTACAGGAGGATTTTTATTCTTGTTCAAACTTGTATTTCAGCTTACCGAGGTCTCTGCAAAGAACAAAATGTTATTAAAGTGATAGTTGTGAACTTAAAATAATTTCCTCAGCCTTGTGACATTACAAACCTGTTTGACTTTCTCTCTGTGGAACCCAAGCAGATCTCGGGCATAATGCAACCGCAGTCACCGTTCGCTTTCACTGCATGAAACACAAGCATCATTCATGAAATCATTCTTATGTACACTTGTCTAGTTCAATTCAATGCAACGATTTATGTAAAAATTGATATTCTGTTAAGCTCCAAAAATGTCCCAGAAAAGATCCTAAAAATATAAAAAATTAAAAAGCAATGTAGTCCACAACTCATGTGTTATGAGTTGTGTTGTAAGTCTTCTGAAGCCATATAATAGCTTTTTTGTCAAAAAAGACTAAACTTGAATTATATCTCTGAAACTTGAAACTTGAATTATAACTCTGAAACAATAATTCAGAGTTCAAATGTCTTATATTCAAATGCAAATAATTAAGGTATAAGAAAAAATGCATAGCATTATTGGTGCCTAACCTGTAATTATAATTTTCTGAGAAACATGAATGAGATTACACAATCAAACAATACAATTTCACACAGAAAAGTTCATAGTAATAAAGTACTTGCATGTGGTCAGTGGCGCAAAAAGTGGGTATGCGCTATATGCGGCGCATAGGGGCGCAGCACCATGGGGGGCGCCAAAGCGCTGGTAATTTTTATTTTTTTTTTTAATAATAATAATAATAATAATAAGATATATAGGCTATATATATTGTATTTTCTATATGTAGCTGCTGTTGTGCGTTTCTAAATCATTTCTGCATTTCCTCAATGTTATATAAAATTTTAGAGGACTAGACAGGCTAGAGTAGGCGCCCTCATGGAGAAGGGGGGCGGGGTAATATCGCGAGCGGGCGGGGGCGCCGTGAGCGCTGAGCGAGCAGGTACGAGTAGTGAGTTGTCGTCGAAAAAGATGGATAAAACAAAATCCTGGGGCGTTAAAAATAGAAAAAGAAAGCGGGAAAAGGAGATGGCATGTCAATTGATGTGACAGCAGCTAAATAAGTGCATGGTGAAAGCCAACAGGTAGGATTTAAAGTGTGACATCCAGGCATAGGCAATCTATCTGGCCATCGAGACTACCGGGAGATTCCCCGTAGGCCGACGTGCTTTTTCGGCCGATACATCTGAGATGGTCCTCACTGCAGAACATGAAATCCACGGGGAGGAGTCGGATCTAGATCCGACTCCTCCCACCTTACATACCTAAACCTACCCAGCTCCACCCCTTATCCCTAAACCCACCCCTAAACCTACCCAGCTCCACCCCTTATCCCTAAACCCACCCCTAAAGCTACCCAACCCCACCCCTTAATCTGGATCCGACTCCGCCCCCCGGATCTCGTGTACTGCAATGAGGTGCTATACATCTCATACTTTCTTTTTTTTTTCTTAACGGCCCATAAAACGCGTACATTAATTGGCGGCGCTGGGTTTAGTGCCGGTGTAATGCATTGATAAAAAATAGTCAGCGTTAGGCTTTTTTTTCTGACACATCGGCCCATGAAACATGTCATCTTGTGCTTATCTCTTTTAAGTATAGAAATTAGTAGCTACAAAACTAATTATGAAAGTTTTCTTTATTTTTCAGTGCATTTGTTTTACAATATATGGCTATTATCATGGGATTAATATTATAATAACTATTATTATATAGTAGGCTAGTGTAATGTAGACAGACACTGTAACTAAAAGAGGTTTGAATTTTTCTTTGTTTAATTTGCACCCTGAATATGGGTTGGAGCTTTTAATTTTGAACTCTCAAAGTGCACCAGACTGATGAATTTAACATTAAAAAACACTAAATTTTCTTACGGGGGGGCATGCCCCCGAACCCCCCTAGAGGAACAGAGGTCCACCGACCACAGTTTTACCTAAAATCATGTGAGAAACACTGGTATTGCTGTTCCAATGGAGCTATAGTTTTTTATTACTGTTGTTGAGTATAGTTCAATTGTATTAATAAATGACAATTTTGTGCTTATCTGTTAGCTCTTACTCGTTCCTACTCACTCATTAGATGGCGCAATCATTTTTTTTGGGGGGGGGGCGCAAATTTTTCTGCTGCATACCCCTCTGACACAAAGACCAAACTAACGTTAACTATATCCACTTGTGTTATTCATAACAAACGCCATTGACGACAGCAGGAATCAGCTATTAATTAGTTGTATCAGCAAATTGAAGACACAGTTGTAAAGAGTAGGCTACATTGAATTGAATTAAAACAATCTAAGACAATAAGTCAATGATTTTGTTAATTTAGTTCATTAGATTAGTTAGCATCGCGGCTAAAACCTTCATACCACATATACAATAAACGAGTGGTAAACACTGTAAAAACAATAAATAAATAAAAATTAATTTAGTTTATATGTATGTGTTTAAAAATATAGTGAGTAAACTCTGTATTTATATTTCTTTGGCGAGTTTACAAACCTTGTAAAGAAGAGCCGAACAAACAGCTGAAGCTTTGATGAGAGGAGCCGTTACTTTCAAAATTCAAATCCGATGATGATGATCAGCTGATCTTTGTTGCGCGCGTCCGCGCGAGCAGCGCGAGGTTCACTGAAGCGATGACAGCAAAGGAATAGCAGCAGTTTCGTGACAGAATAAAACTTTTATCCTCCTGCTCCTTCTTCTTCTTCATCTTCTTCATCATCCTTCTTTTCTTCTTCTTCTTCTTCTTCTTCTTCTTCTTCTTTCTTTTCATTGTTGTTGTGTACGGTTTCAAATAATCAATAAAATAGGCCTATACTAAATAAATGTAAGCCTATGTATACTGAATCAGAAGTATAATTTATGAAATATATTTATGATTTTTTTTGTTGAAACTCAAGTATAATAATAATAATAATAGGATAGCCTAAATAAGAATCTTATTCTGGCCTCACAGAACCATTGGGTTCCTCCAGATGCTGGCTTTAACATAAGAGATCTTCCAGGAACCACTTAAATGTTAAAAGATCTTACAATAACCCTTTTATAGCATTCAAGATCCTCTAATTTCCCCCAAAGCACTTCGAGGTCTCGTGGTAGTGAAAAGGTGACTCCAGAACCTCTGAACTGAATACAAAGTGCTTAAAGGATCCCATAAGTTCCAGCAAGAACCGCAAAGATTGTCAGTGCTCCTCCAGTAACCCTACTATAGGAGAAAGAGCTTTGAGGCACTTAAATTACATTTTTAAGTTCCTTGAGTATCCGACAGGATATTTGAGGCACCTTTAGTTTTTACAGTGTAGGCCTACATAATTATTGCATTTTTGTGAAAAGGACGGTTATTCATTTTTGTCACTCGTTCATTCATTTCTCTCTTCAACTCATTAACAGAGTGCAATTTATTTTGTGACAAATTAATCCAACTATTTAATGAATGGTGTTACAATGTTTTTTTCCAATGAATTATCACTAGAATTTTCAAATAAAATTATTTTCTGTTGAAAACCAGATTTTTTTCATTTTTCCACAAAAGTCTCTTTCCCAAAAAATAAGTCTGGAAAATGGGGGGTCGTCTTATATTCAGGGTCATCTTATATTCAGGTATATACGGTAGTTAGTTCTAGCACTCTTCAGGAGTTCATTTAGAGAAGCAGTTAAAATTCCTAAGATAGAGTCTGTGAACTTCAAGTTTAGTTGTTTTCCATAAGCGCTCTATTTTACGACGTTTACTTCTAAGGCTCTGAATAGATGAATTAATCCACGGGCAAGGCTTTTTGATAGACACAATGTTTGATTTCATAGGAGCCACTTCATCTAGAATTGATAAACATTGGCTGTTAAAAGGTTCAACATACACAATTACATCGCTAGAACCCCTTAGCTGGCATGGATCAAACAAAATAGAAAACTTCCCAGCAACAACCTGGTTAAAAACTCTCCTTTGAGCCTTAATTCTCAGAGGCGGGGGGTCCCGAGGTAAGTTTAGGTTAAAGAAAAGACAACTATGATCACTTACATAGACATCCTCCACACACACATTTACTATCTCAAGACCTAATGAGAAAACAAGGTCCAGGGTGTGCCCATTTAAGTGTGTAGGTCCTGAGACATATTGCGTAAAATTAAAAGAGTCAGTGATGGATAGGAGATCTGTAGCTGCAATACATGACATATCATCAATATGAAGATTAAAATCTCCAATAATTAAAACTTTCTCCAGCTTGATCATAGAGGTTAATAATTCAGTAAAATCAGTAAGGAAGATACCTGCAGGACCAGGAGGGCGGTAAATTAACACACAATGAAATATGTAAACAGAACCGACCTTAATCATCTGTGACTCAAAAGAGGAAAAGTTTTTTGAGTGGATTCCTCTGCATAAAAATCTGTCACGATACACAATAGCAAGGCCGCCGCCTCGGCGAGCCGTTCGAGGTGTCCCAATCACTGAGCAGCCTGCAGGGCAGAGCTCATTTAAGTGTACGGCTTCCTTATCCTTTTACCATGTTTCTGTGAGGAACATAAAATCCATCTTTCTGTGGTGATAAGATCGTTGATGGCATGCGGCTTATTTGTGATGGAACGAGAATTGAGCAGCGCAACTCGGAGCGATGATGGCAGACCGGTCTCCTTAATAGCAAGTTGAAGTCATTCTTAATGACTTCATTGAAAGTCATTCATATCACTTACATCCTTTAAAAAAAAAAAACATAAAAAGACCCAACTTGTTTTTTTTTATATATAAAAAAATGCATTCAAAGAATCCTAAAAAAAACTATCACAGGTTAAAAAAAATTAAGCAGCACCAATGTTTCCAACATTGATTTAAAAAAAATTATATCAGAATGATTTCTGAAGGCTGATGGTGACGATGTAAACACAATTAGGCTACATTACATCTGTAAAATATTACATCTATTCACTTACTCAGTATGATTCTCGATCGAACTGAGCACTGCAGCCACATTCCTAAAAAACAAAACAAAAAAACTGTTAGCACATTATCCAAAGTAAACTGATGGACAATTAATGCGTATAGATGCACAATGTATCTGTTGATGGACGGAGAAAACATCTATTGATGGGTAGACCGCATCACCGCGAGTATCTGTTTATGGCCCATATAGACCGCACACATTTACTGATACACTCAATGAACGGATGTACCTAATACAAATAAAACATCTCCAATTAACTAGCAGAGCATTCATTTAGTCCGCTCTTAAATAAGAGATCTAGTGCTAAAATGTTTTGTTTTTGAACTCAAGCTGAGTGCTTGTGTCCTCTGCTATCAATGTCATGGATACAGTGTTCTCTTGTGGCGGCGCGCGCGCAATCTTCACTCGGACGCGCTCTTCAATCTATCACCGTTGCGGACACTATTCATTCCGGTGAAATCACAAAATAAAATGCACACAAACGTGTGTCCTATATACGTGTGTGCTTGATATAGACTGTAACCACCGATGAACATATTCGGTTTTGATGAGAGAAAAAAAACTACACCGAGGGCGGATTAGAACCCGTAACCTCTGACACGGTTGGCAAAAGATCTGCCACTAGACCACTGAAGTACTCACACAAAACTTGCGGATCGATATATTTTACTAAATCATTATAACCTTAGTTATAATGTTATAAGCCTATAAGTTATTCAAAAAGTTTACACGAGCGTATAGGCCTACACAAATGTTGTGAGGTAATATTTCCTATGTCAAAAGCTAGGCAAAATATAGTCTGAAAATGCATTTGAGCTCTATGATCAGAAAAGGAATTATAACACTAAACAACTTACTCCGAACTTGTATCCTCGGCAGGGTCAATTCGTTCTTCAAAATGCAGCCGTTCGTCATCCGAGTTTCAAATTCCTCTGAGTAAAAGGTGAATTCTTCCCCGCTGTTCAGAATCATCTGAAGGAGTAGCGTGCTGCCATCCTTAAAACGCGATGAACTATCAGTATTTTGATGAAGAATCTTCGTGTTGTTTGGCATTGATCGGGGGCGTGCCGCGTGTGCGATGCATAGATCGCCTATTTACCATGTGAAAAGCTCTGGGGGTGTGGCGGCCTCAGCTCATTAAAGATAATGAAGGGAGAATGAAAAAGCTGTACCTCTCCTTGGTTTCAAACTGTCGTGAGGCCTGGAGTCTAGAGATGAGGAGGACTCAAATGCAGTGAGGAGAAGTGAAAAGTTTATTAGAAAACTTTGTGAACAATATAATAAATTCCGTGACACAGTGAATGATAGTGAAGCCTCTCCGATCGGCGGTTCCAGTAAGAACAGCCCGCAATCCTGCAGACGTGAAGAGAAGCAGAGACCACCGTCAGAACAGAGAGTCCAGGAATATACAGCAATAGACGAGGACATGAACCAGCAGGTGAACAGTTCTGCACCGATCCACACGTCTAGGAATCCTGAACACAGATCACTGGTAAGTAGCACAGCAAACACAAACAGACCAGCAAAGCACACACAACATAAAACAATCCACTGACAAACACTGGTAGACACAGCTGGGGATATCCACCTTTTTCTGCTCTAAACAATGCACGCCGCCATGACGACGAGTCCGGTTGCCTACTTCCGGTTTGCACTGTATAAGCAGTGAGAGAATGAGTTCAGGCTCTATCTATGTGCTGCTGTTGGTTGATTTTACAATTCAAAGAAGATAAAAAAAAAAAAAACTTTAGAAACTGGGTGCTTTGAGCATAAGATTAAAAGGAGAGAATGCCTATGTCCGGTTCGGATCAGCTACATTCAGTGCCAGAGAGTAGACGTTTTTGGTTAGCTGCGCTAAAACTGAAGCATCCAACGAAAAAGGTGTAATACGTTACCAGTATGGATGGGCATTTCAAGCAAAAATAATATTCGAAGATCGCTGGGTATTATTCAATTATTATTCGAAAATAGCACCCCTCCATCACATCACGCACACATAGCCTACATATTATTAAATAAATATAATAAATATATTTTAAAAAAAAACTAAACATACTTTTTATATTTAAGTTTCACAATATAATGTTTTTTATTTATTTGTTTATTTATTTAATCTATGTTGATTATATGAAAAGGGAACCGCATGAGATGAGTCAGATATGATCATAATGCCCAATATATCGGAAAACATTTAGAATGGCTCAGACATGATTTTGACCACTTATTAAGTTTTGTTTTGTAGAAAGCCTTTCTGTAAAGTGAATTTCGTTTAGTAAAAGTTGTATCTTCATTTGTATCAATGTTTTATCCACAAATTGCCTAGAATAATAAATATGACATATGACAAATATAGCGCGTCTTATTAATAAACGAAACTCAGCGTATAAGTTAGGCTACTTGCCTCACATACATGAGAAGTATATAGAAAGCTTGAAATGTGTACTTTTAAACAAAATAATTAAAAACGAGCAGAAATGGGCTGCTCTCTGCTTATGTAGGTTAATTCGTATGAAGTGTGCATTTCTCTCTAGCCGCGTTCACTACTGCGAAGATGGCGAGTCAGCATCATCAAATTTATCTTTGCAGTCGATACTTACAGAAAACACTAGTTATTAATAAACAATTCAAATGTTTAATGCATAATCATTACTTTTGCCGTTTTTTTATTGTGGCAAGCTTATGCGTGCGTTGTGATGCAGAATAGGCAATATTACGAAAACGCTCATTATGGTTTAGTATTCTCTCCCATATAGTATACATAACTTCCAACCCAACTTCAGTCGTGCACGGGCAGGGGCAGCCTTACTTATTTATTTCACATATTTTCTAATCAGCACATCACTGCGGCGTTCTGAGCAAGCGGCGCAATCTTCATAAAGCTTAGAACCGGAAAAGGACAACCGGATTCCGGTTCAAACCCGCTATGAATCATGGGTAAATTCGCTAACCAGGAAAAAGGTGGATAAAGGGTAGAGGAATCTAACGCGTTACTATTTCAAAACCAGTAATCAGATTAAAGTTACTTATCCAAGTCACTGTGCGTTACTATTTTTGTCATTTTCCTTAGTAAAAATATATATTTATTTCTTCTTGCATCTCGGGGAGTGTGCGCGACAAGTCACGTTTTCAGCATGAGGTTCACGTCACGTGTACGTACCACGCAGCGACACAAACGTAAACAACAATGGAGGGAGGAGAGAGATGCGCTTTTTCTAGCTGGAAATACAGTCACTATTTTGAGTTTGTGTCTGTCAGCTAAAGATGGCAACATTAAGGTCCGTTGTAAACTCTGTGCTGGTGGCGACAAAGTGTTATCTACCGACAGAAACACTTCGTCGAATTTGAAAAAACATATGGAGTCGCAGCACCGCACAGTCAAACTTACGCCCGTTTCACACATACTTGTCTCCGTCTGCAGTGCGTATGCGGTGCATATTTTTTCCCGTACCCATGTTAACAGGTTAGAGCTTTCACACTGCACGCGGGTGCGGTCCGTCGATCCGTTCCAGGTGCGTGAGTATACACCAGTGCAGAGATCGTTTCCGCACCGAGTCTATTTTTGCTGTGCTGCACCGTGCTGAATTAAAGTGGCAGCGCATTGTTCACATTAAAATAGACATAGATTGACAAGAAACTGTATAAATTTCATCATATACGCAAAATTACAGTTAACGTGTTCTACAGTTACTAAATTACAGGGTCAAGAAAAACAAAAAAACAATATATATTTTATAAAAACAAGTATTTATATTAAGTGAAGTCAAGAAAGACTGTTTTTTCAGGAAATAGTTAATATATAATATATAGGAATAAGTTCAACTTTAAATGTCAGGAGATAGATTGTTGATATTACTGTTAAAAATACACTTCCAATAAAGTGAGTGTTGGCAAAACCGGTTGTCATTTTTATGTTGAGGTGGTGGGGGTGTTGTCGGCAACTGCTGAATGTAACTAATAAAAGTAACTTGTAAAGTAACTTAGTTACTTTTAAAATCAAGTAACTTGTAAAGTAACTTAGTTACTTTTAAAATCAAGTAACTTGTAAAGTAACTTAGTTACTTTTTCAAAGTAACTGTGGCAACACTGCTCGTATCTCTGTGACAAGTATTGACAGAGCTACAGTTAATTTTTCGGACGCGTTTCAGAATGGACCTCACTGACAGAGAGAAGGCAAAACGCGCATCATGTTTATTTTTCTTTATTTGACGAAAAGCACAACACTTTGTTTTTATTGTGAGTACCCACAAAAAAATTGACACTTGATATGATCTAATGATGTGCAACACTTATATTTAAGACCAAAATCAACAGAGTAATTTTATTCTCTTTTGCACTGATAAGGAAAAAATCCAGCAAAACGCGCCGGCGCGTTTGCCGACCCCAGAGGGCTAATGCACCCTAACTGAATAAAAGTACAAATTTCTTGAAAAAAATTGACTTACAAGTTTTATTCATCACAATTTCACCTTTATTATGTTCATTACAGCAACATATCAAACATGCCATGCTTTAAACCATACTAAAGCCTGGCACAGTTAACTTTCTGTCATCTTCTTGAGTGCCACCCACTCTCTTCTGGAACAACATGGAAGACACTCGAACAACACTGCAGGAAATGAAGAGGAGTAGAGACTTGGCAAAAATACATCACAGAAACATGGGGAAAGGATGTAGAGGTACAGCAATCTACCAGAACAGAGGACATTAAAGGGCATGTCAAATTAACTTTCAAAAGTTCAGAGATGTGATAATAAGTCCAACAAACCTGTGATGTGTGTGAGGAGAGCTTTGGCTATAAATATAAGAGTAATGGCAGTGGTATTCTTTCATGACAATAAATTAATGGAACCCAAGGGACATTTCATACTGACATTTAAACTAACTTTTCTAGTTTTTTTTGAGGAAACAAGAAAAGAGGAGAGAGAAAAGAGAGGTTGAAAAGGTGAGAAAGGCAGTTTGCCAGAGAGTTGAGACGTTCTAGATAGATGGAGACATTTGAGTCCATCTCTATAATATACAGCACATATCATTCACAGCACTGCCTAATTCATTATCCACAGTGCTGCGCAATTATGCAGCGTCGGCAATCCAGAGCACACACACGCGTGCGCACACACTTTGCGTGTCACACTTTATCATCCGAGCTGAGGTCCGTCACACTAAATTACAGTGCCAATAAGAGCTGTAGGCCAAAGCAAAGGGCCAGCCCTCCTCTCTCTCTCTCTCTCTCTCACACACACACACACACACACACACACACACACACACACACACACACACACACACACACACACACACACACACACACACACACACACACACACACACACACACACACACACACACACACACACACACACACACACACACACACACACACACACAAAATGTTATCAACTCCTGAAAGAGAGTGTGATGGTTGCACGTTACTTCTCGGTTTATAAATGTTATGTCACATGCTAGCATCCCACCTCTATGGGATCCCAAAAGCGACTATTTCATGCATCCCTTTATCCACCTTCAATCACTCAGCGTCTTTCAATTTGGCACTTTGATCACACTTTTCTCAATGTGTTTCATTGTCTTTCCTTTCCCGCTCTCTCTATTTCCCTCTCCCCTCAATAAATGCCTCCGTAGAGACAATAAACAAAAACAACGACCTCTTTAAAAACCCTCAATATGGCTCACTAGCAAATTAAGTCGCAGGGGACAAATTACCGCGGCTCTTGTTAACGCCAACCTGCTTATTAATTCCGCATGTTTTTTTAAACGTTAGGTCGGGCTGTATTTTAAAATGTCTTAATGGCCTCTGCCATTCCATTAACGTTCTGTTCCCCTTCTCTGCACTCTGACTGATGTGCAAGTCACCTAATTGCAGACAAATCGCTTTGCCACACACAATAATTTTGGTATTTTTGATGTTTAATTTCAGGAGCTGATTATGTGCGGGTCTTTTCCCTTCTCTCTCTGTCGTTGTTTAACTCTAAGGGTATTTTTCTTTTGCATAAGGTGTGTAGTTTGTGTCTATCTCGCAGCACGCATACACAATGAGGGGCACTGACTGCGCAGGAGATTGATTTCATAAATCACGCGCTTGTTTGTAATGGCTTTCTTTCCCTGGTGCTCTTTTTTCACCCAGCAGCAAAAGCCATTCAATAAATGGCACGTCACTGTTGTGTGTAATGCACAGAGACAAACAGCAAACTAATGACTGTAATGGGCTTCGCTGAATGCCAGGGTTGCCAAGTTTCTATACGCATGGGGGTGTGTGATAGTATGTACCCTTCTGTGTAAGGCCTGCTGCTTGTATGTGCTTGGTGTATGGCGAGACGGTAATATTTGTTTGAAGTCGGGTGAGCATGTGCATGTGCGATTCCTCTTATGCAATGACCCAAACATCTTTCAATCTTAAAGGGGAGTGGCAATGAAACATCCTCTACTTAATTGTCACTTTAACCTTTAGACTTTTTAAATGTGTCTGCCACCAGTGACAGTCTGTTTTAATCGATTTTCTCAGTGCAGGGCACATTGTGGTAAATCATTCCGTGTCCTCTCACCTCCAAAAAGACAGCAAAACCATAAAAAATATTATACTGTATGGACCTTGTGGTCCCTATGAGATAAACAGCTTCATAAAGGGACAAACTTTTCTTGTCTTTTTAGGATTTAAGTTAGTCTATAATAATTGTAATTAGCTTAAAGTCACCATGAAATCAAAATCAACAATTCTTGTTTTTTATTGATTATAATTATAAATGATTTATCAGTGCACATAATTTTTTCCATTAATGTGTCCTCATAATCTTTAATCAAAATAACTTTCCCTCCCTATTGCAACAGCTCTTTTCTTTTCTGATGATGTATTTACAAGGGTGAGGGTGGGACGCACAAACGGTTGAAGCAAAAACGAAAAAGGGGGGTGGGGAGCATTTTATTTGTTAGCATAATAAATTAATTAATGGGGCTTGACACTCATTTTTGTTGTCCAGATATATAAATTTATCCTAAAAAACATTAAAAATGCAATTAAAGTTTTTCTTGATTGCTTAAACACTATAACCAGGCTTTTAACTAAAATTTCAAAACAATAACACCATTTCCCTAAACTTTAAACACTATTCCCATTTTGACACATGAGTCAGATTTGTTGAACTGTCACTGCAAAACTCTACACACAAATCCCTTAATTTATCACTGCCTACACCATGTTGTCATTTATAAAGCATTAGCATTCAATATTGTTCACTCAAGTCAGCACAGCTTCAGCTCAGGTAGCACTTACCCAAGTGGAAACACTTAGAGTCAAAATTGATACACCAATCAGAACCTTCAATAGATAGTTTTGGAACAATGGATCCAGAGAGACATGATAGAAGAGGTCGAGGTCCTCCGTGGAGGAGGAGGAAGAGTAGTAGAGAGTGGAGGAAGAGGTGAAGGAAGGGGAAGAGGAAGGGCAAGGAGACAAGCAGTCTCAAATGAAATTCGTGCCACTCTAGTTGACCATGTCCTTGTCCATGGTATGACTAGAGGGAGGCTGGGCAACGAGTACAGCCAAAATTTAGTCAATTCACCATCGCCTCGCTCATAAGAACCTTCAGAGAGGAAAACGTCTCGGTTATGTATGTAACTCTCGTTCCCTGAGTAGGGAACGGAGACGTTATGTCGAGTGACGATGAATGGGGTTTTGCTTAGAAAGCCTATCAACTTCGAGTATTACAAAACGAGCCAATGGCAAAGAAATGCCATGGGTCTGCGGAATTTGCATGGCGCAACTCCGCCCTACCTCGTGGTATAAAAGCAGGACGCCGGCAACATGCATATATGTTTCTTTGCTGAGGAGCCAAGACTGAACTCAGGCGGTCCCCGGGTACAGCAGAAGTGGCAAGAAGACGTAACGTCTCCATTCCCTACTCAGGGAACAAGGGTTACATCCATAACCGAGACGTTCCCTTTCGTTGTCACTCCGAGTTACGTCGAGTGACGAAGAATGGGGTTCCAGTCTAATCACAGCACCTTCACAGCTGTTTTCCACTGCCCTGCGTAAGTCTGAGCTCCCTGTCGTGAGAGTGGCACGAACGAAGGACTCCTACTTAACACAGGAATACCAAGGTACACTGGGAAGCATATCTCAGAGTAAATATGCAAACAATGCCTGCCCGATGGGGGGGGGGGGGGGGGGTGTATTTCAACCCCAGGGGTGGGAAGGGAAAGACACATGCTCAGAGAGGCTTACAGTGGAAATACACATGTGGGGGTCGCCCAGAGGGGGGACCATGCACACGGAGGCACCTAGCCAACACGCAGGCAATAGACACTGGCGTCGACGTCAGCAGTGCTGGAGGAACTCAGGGCTTTAGCGAGGAAGCTCATCTGAGGAAATATCGCATGTATCCAGTCTGTGGAATGAAATGACGAGCAAGCGAAGACACCTGAGCAGGACTTAGAACCGGCTGGTTGAAGCTAGTACATGAGAGGACACTGGCTCCACTCGACGATTGTAAAACCTGGCGAATGTGTTGGGTGTCACCCAGCCTGCAGCACTGCAGATGTCTGTTAGCGAGGCGCCATGCGCTAGAGCCCAAGATGAAGCCACACTCTAGGTGGAGTGGGCTGTCACACCAAGGGGGCATGGTCGACCTTGCTGCTGGTATGCCAAAGCAATGGCCTCCACTATCCAGTGAGACAACCTTTGCTTGGAGAGAGCTTTTCCCTTCAGCTTTCCACCATAACAGACAAAAAGCTGGTCTGAGGTCCTGAAACTAGTGTTGTCACGGTACCAAAATGTCAGTATTCGGTACCAATACCAGTGAAAATCCACGGTTCTCGGTACCAATTTCAGTACCAAAGCTTAATTTAGATTAAATGTACATATATTAAAGTGTATATCATGGTTACAAAGATGGAAACTGTATTAAAAACACTTTACAAAAAGGTTCTATTTGATAGATGACATTAGATAAAATGACCTAACAATAAACAATAATTTGTTTAGTTTATAATGTATAATATACTGTAGCAATTATTCTCCTTGGGGTTAATTTAAAAATACTAATACATTTTTAAAATCAAAAGTTTTATCTGTTAACATAATTTAATGCACAATGAATGAAGTGAAAAAACATGAACAATCAAGTGTTTGTATTAAATAACATTAACAAACATTAAACTTGTAGAAATATATTGTTCACTCAATGTGTTGATGTTAGATAATGCATTAATGTTAATGAATTCTGTATCTTATTGTAGCGTTACCAAACTATACAGGAGATAAAGCATGTTTTATTTGACTTAACTGTACTTTTATTTAATCCAAAACTGCCAAAAATGTCACTCTTGCCTGTCTTCAAAACTTGAGACCCCTGTAGCTGAGTTGTAATGCAAGGGCTAGAAATCAATCAATTCTTTGCTGATATTTCCTCGTCATCACGGAGAGTGCAGTTCGCCCTGCTTTATCCTTCTTTCCACAAGCGCTCGCTCTCCCGTGTCTCCGCTATGCAACCATGAACAGTGGCGCGCCTGGAAAAACAAGCTCGCACGTCGCTTCTATTATGAGCGCGCTTGCCGCGCACGTACATTTGAAATTTGCACGCGCTTTGTGTACGTGTGAACGGCCCTTTATGGCAACATGACATTAGCCTAATTCAAAATATTTCCATATGTGGCTCTTTCCTCCTTTCGTGTCAACAAGTGGATTCAGAGCCGCCGCATTAGCAGCGCCGGTCGCCATGTCTCAGTGTTTTTATGAAGAGGACGCAACTGTGACAGCGCATCATTAACCGGGTACTCTGTACCTAGAAAAGCTGGTACCGTAACCGTTTAATTTTTTTAGTACCGACTTGGTACCGAAGTACCGAGTTTTTTGACAACACTACCTGAAACACTGCGTTCTGTCTACATAAGCGTGGAGAGCGCGTACTGGACAGAGCAGTGCCAAGGCTGGGTCTGCCTCCTCCAGGGGCAGTGCTTGCAAGTTCGCCACCTGGTCCCAGGGAGTGGTGGGAACCTTGGGCACATATACAGGCCGGGGTCTCAGGATCACGTGAGAATAAGCCGGCCTGAACTCCAGGCACGCTTCCTCAACGGAGAATGCGTGCAGGTCCTCTACCCTCTTGATGAAGGTCAATGCAACCAGCAGAGCTGTCTTCATGTTTGTTTATGTTTGTTTATTTCTTTATTTGATCAGGGACAATGCACAAAAAAACATTAGTCATAAGTTATAATAAAATAATATACAGAAAAATACATGGAAATCATAGACAGGAAATTAATCTCCACTGATTGCAGAGGCTCAAAGGGAGCACTCTGCAGGGCAGTTAGAACCACTCAGAGTTCCCAAGAAGGAACGAGAGGAGGGCGAGGAGGATTTAGTCTCCTTGCTCCCCTCAGGAATCTCACGATCGGGTCGTGCTTTCCCATGGACTTACCTTCGAGATGCGTCGTGATGTGCGGCGATAGCGGCAACATACACTTTCAGGGTGGAGAGAGACAGCCTTCCAACCCATCTTGCAGGAAGGAAAGCACGACACTAACCGAGGATCTCTGGGGGTCTTCTTGGCGAGAAGAGCACCAGTTAACGAAGAGATTCCACTTCAACGCGTAGACATGTCTCATGGACGATGCTCTAGCGGAAGTGATGGCAGCCACCACCGCTGGTGGTAGGGTACTCAAAACTGCCTCGTTCCGTCCAGGAGCCACACGTGGAGGTTCCAATGATCGGGCCGAGGGTGCCATAGGGTGCTCCGTCCCTGAGAAAGGAGGCCCTTCTTCAGAGGAATAGGCCAGGGAGGTGCTGTGGCGAGGAGTACAAGAGTACAGGTCCGGGTGGGCCAGTGAGGCGCGACCAGAATGACCTGCTCCTCGTCCTCCCTGATCTTGCACAGGGTCTGTGCGAGAAGGCTCACTGGGGGAAACGCATACTTGTGGAAGCCCCGCCGCCAGCTGTGCGCCAGTGCGTCCGTGCCGAGCGTGCCCTCGGTCAGGGAGTAAAACAGGGCACAATGGGTCAAGTCGTGGGAGGCAAACAGATCTACCTGTGCATCCCGAACTGGTCCCAAATCAGCTGAACCGAGAATGAAGTCGGCATTCTCCAGGGACGGGCTGAAGCCGTGAGAGCCCGTTGGCTGCACAGTTCAGGGCTCTGGGAATGTAAATGGCTCGAAGCGACCTCAGATGCTTCTGACTCCATAAGAGGAGGTGGCGGACGAGTTGTGATATATGGCGGGAGCGTAGACCACCTTAATGGTTGATGTATGCTACTGTGGCAGTATTGTCTGATTGGACTAGTACGTGTTGACCCCTGAACAACGCAAGAAACTGGTGCAGAGCAAGGCGTACTGCCAGCAACTCGAGGCAATTGACGTGCCATAGGCGCTGGGGTCCACTCCAGGAGCCCGCGGCAGCATGTCCATTGCACATGGCACTTCAAGCCCGTGGTGAAAGCATCTGTTGAGACAACAACACGCCTGGAAACTCGTTCTAAGGGTACTCCGACCCGTAGAAAGCTGAGGTTCGACCACGGGGTGAAGTTCTGACGGCAGGTCGGAGTAACTGGTACTCGGAGCGTGCCTTGTTGCCATGCCCACCTCGGGACTCGGTCGCGAAGTCAGAACTGAAACAGTCTCATATGAAGCAATCCGAGTGGCGTTGCAGCGGCTGCAGATGCCATATGCCCTAGGAGCCTCTGAAATAATTTCAGTGGAACCGCACTCTTACCCTCGAATTGTCTCAGGCAAGTCAGCAGTGACTGCGCGTGCTCGCTCGTAAACTGTGCAGACATGGCAACCGAGTCAATTTCCATACCGAGAAAAGAGATCCTCTGCACGGGGCAGAGTTTGCTCTTCTCCCAGTTGACCCGAAGGCCCAGACGAGCTAGGTGCCAGATCACTAGGTCCCTGTGTTCGCAAACCTGGTCTCGAGAGTGAGCTAGTATCAGCCAGTCATCGAGATAGTTCAGGATGTGAACCTCGTGTTCCCGAATAGGAACAAGGGCTGCCTCAACAACCTTCGTAAAGACGCGAGGAGACAGGGCTAGCCCGAAATGGAGAACCGCGTACTGGTATGCCTGCTCCTCAAAAGCAAACCGCAGGTAAGGTCTGTGTCGAGGGAGAATGGAGACATGGAAGTAGGCATCCTTTAGGTCGATCGTTGCAAACCAATCCTGGGGCCGCACACAATCGAAGATGCGTTTGGCAGTGAGCATTTTGAACGGCAGCCTGTGAAGGGAGCGGTTCAGGATGCGCAGGTCCAGGATTGGCAGTAACCCACTGGATTTCTTCGGGACAATGAAGTAGGGGCTGTAGAACCCGGACCTCATTTCGGCTGGAGGGACAGTCTCTATCGAACCCTTCGCCAATAGGGTGGCAACCTCTGCTCTCATGATAGGGTCATTGCCACCGACCATAGTGGAGCGGACACCCCTGAAGCGGGGAGGAGACCATGCGAACTGAATCGCATAGCCGAGTCTGATGGTTCGTGCGACAGGTTGGGAAGCTCTAACCAAGCTCCCAAGAACTGTGCCAGCAGGGTCATGCGAACCACAAACATCCCCTCGGTGGGGCAGCAAAGCGGGATGTGGATGGCATAGCGGCCCAGTGTGGGGGCAGCGTCATACACCGCACCCTGACACAGGAGGCCAGGGAAGGACCAGCGTTGTTCGGGGGCCTGCTCTGCCAGGGGTCTGGCGACAGAGGGGGATGAGAGTGGTGCAGCCCGGGGGCGGCACACACTGTCATCCGAGAACTCTGGGACAGAGGGGGACGAGAGTGACGAGGCCTGTCGGTGGCATGCACTGTCATCCGAGAACTCTGTGTGCTCAGGGATGGGGGTGTTAGTTCTTTCTTTAACCACATTAGGGTGCTGCCCACCCGAGGGTGAGCAGCGGGGAGTGGAGAACAAAAGATTCTCCCATGGCCCTCCACTGAGGGAAGTAGTGGTCCTGCTACCACCTCCTGAAAAGAACTGAGTGCCATCCCTGAGCTGCCCATCCAGGAGTGCCTCTTGGCCCGGCGTTTAGTGGGGGGCGGGGCTGGAGAGGGCGGTGGCACCTTCTTGCGGCTTCCTCCACGACCGGGCCCGGGTGAAGCAGGCTTGTGCAAAATTCCGAATTTCAGAATTGGCCTCCATTCAATTCATGAATTGGAATTTGAATTGAATTGACTCCCCCCCCCCCACAGGAGGTTGAATTTGAATTTGAATTGGAATGACAGGAAGTGGAATTAAATTCATGGCAATTCAAAGACATTCCACACAGTCACACAACAGAAAGAATGTGTTGAATCTCACATACTTTCAGCGTTAGGAAGGTTACTTTGGAAATGTAATTGCTTACTGTTATAAGTTACCCATTATAAATGTGTTTTGGATTAATTTATTTGGATTACTTTATCAATGTAAAGCAATTTCCTTTTAATTTGATTAGTAACTAATTAAATTTCACATTTTACCTCAGTAATACAACTAAATACAATTACATTCATTTTGTAATTCAATAACATAATTTCATTACAGTTAGCGATGTCCAAAAGATGTCTTTTCAACGTCTTTGTCACAAAAGTCGTACGTTGAAAAGACGTCCACTGAGGAGCCAGAATAAAAGTTTTTATGACGTCTTTTTTTGACGTGTTCTGCACGTCCGATATTGACATTCATGGACCCCTCTTCGTACAAGGTTAAAAACTAGTTCAAATTTGGCCATTGTGGACATATTTTCAACATCATTTATGGCCTCATTTATATATAATTTATACTGTTTCTGGACCAAATAAACACTCTCAGGATGTATTAAATTAAAACTCATGTTTATTTCAATGTAATTACATTAATTGAAACGTCCTCGGGTTACGACTGTAACCCTTGTTCCCTGAGAAGGGAACGAGAACTGCGTCAGATGACACTTTAAGGGGAAAGCCCCTCAGCGTAGCTGCTCTGAAGGATGAATGAAACTAAGCCAATCTCTGATTGGTGTTGCGTCATGACGTAATGAGTGACGGCATACAAGTGGAAGCTACAAAGGACGCCGGCACACATGAGATTTCAGCTTCTGTGATGAAGCAAGCGCTCCCAGGCAGGGGAAGGCGTGGCCAAGGGAGGCAGTTCTCGTTCCCCTCTCAGGGAACAAGGGTTACAGTCGTATCCCGAGGACGTTCCCTTTCGAGGGAACTCGACTGCGTCAGATGACACTTTGGGGGAACGAGTACCCACTACGCCACAACGCGCCCTGCCTGCCCTAGTGTGAAGCTGCTCACAGGCACACTTAGGACGAGAGCACAAGAGAGCCGGGTGTAGACGGAATGTCCAGACTGTAAAACCTAATAAAGGTGTGGGGGGTGGCCCATCCTGCTGCATCGCAGACCTCCTGGATCGGGGCCCCTGAGAGGAGGGCTCTAGAGGACGCCATGCCTCTGGTTAAATGAGCCCTCACGGCCAAAGGTGAAGGCAAATTGCGCACCTGGTAGGCCAAAGAAATAGCCTGGACAATCCAGTTCTGACTTCCGCCATGAAGAGGACCTCTGAATATAAATTTTTAGAGCTCTGACAGGGCAGAGCAGACGAAGTCTCTCCTCATCCGCCGTCACGTGAGGTGGAGGATGAAAAGCCTGCAGAACCGTAGGCCGAGCCGCACTGGACGGCACCTTAGGCAAATAGCCAGGCCTAGGGTGAAGGATAGCCTTAATGTTGCCTGGAGCAAACTCCAGGCACTCGTTAGATATGGAGAGCGCCTGGAGATCTCCTACCCTCCTCAGAGAAGTAATGGCCAATAGAAAAGCGACCTTCAGCGACAGGTTCTTGGCCTCAGCCGACTCCAGCGGTTCGAAGGGGGCCTCAGCCAGCCCTTCGAGAACCACTGCCAGGTCCCATGTGGGAACCCTGGTACGAGCCGCAGGTCTCATCCTCCAAGCCCCACGGAGGAAACGTACGACCAACTGGTGTCTCCCCAGAGGCCCACCACTCAGAGGAGCGTGGAAAGCCGCAATGGCAGCCACGTACACCTTGAGCGTGGACGGGGTAAGACCAATGGAGAAGCGATCTTGGAGGAACTCCAGCACTGAAGCCACTGGGCAGTTAACTGGGTCCACCTTACGCTCTCTACACCAAATGGTGAAGACATTCCACTTCAAGCCGTACAATTTCCTCGTGGAGGGAGCTCTAGAGCTGAGTATGGTCCCCACTACTCCAGCTGATAGGCCAGCCTCTAGGTACTGTGCCCGCTCAGGGGCCAGACCCACAGTTTCCATAACTCGGGCCGAGGGTGAAATATTGAGCCCTCTGCCTGTGTCAGCAGGTCCCTCCTGAGGGGAATCTCCCACGGAGGGCCGTCTAGGAGCAATATAATGTCTGAGAACCATACTCGGGCCGGCCACAACTGGGCTACCAGCAGTAGACTGATCCCGTCGCGACGGACCCTCACTAGAACTCCCGGGAGCAGAGCGATCGGGGGAAATGCATACAGACGCAGCCTCGGCCACGTCTGCACCATGGCATCCAACCCCAGCGGGGCTGGATGAGTGAGGGAGAACCACAGTGGACAGTGGGTCGTCTCTCGAGACGCAAACAGATCCACTTCCACTGGGCCGAACCTCTGACATATTGACTCCACCACCTCGGGGTGGAGTCTCCATTCCCCGGGCCTCAGCCCCTGTCTCGACAGGATGTCTGCTCCCTGATTTTGACTCCCCGGGATGTATGTTGCTCTTAGAGACAACAGTTTCCCTTGGGACCACAGGAGGATCTGATGCGCCAGTCTGCATAGAGGGCGAGACCTCAGGCCCCCCTGATGGTTTATATAGGCCCCTACCGACATATTATCTGACCTCACCAGGACGTGATGGCCCTTGAGGTCTGGCAGGAAGCTCCTCAGAGCCCGGAACACCGCCAACATCTCCAGGCAGTTTATGTGCCAGGAGGAATGATGGTCCTGCCATAGGCCTGTCGTAAAGCGGCCGTCCATGACCCCGCCCCCAGCCCGTGAGGGAGGCGTCTGTCGAAACGGTTTTCTGGCGACATGACGCTCCCAACACTGGACCTTGGGACAGAAACCAAGCTTTTTTCCACATAGATAGGGAACGAAGGCATCTGCGCGTAACCCTGATCATGTGGAACGGGTTCCACCTCGGGGAGAACCCCTTGGTTTTCAACCACCACTGAAGGGCCCTCATGTGCAGCAGGCCGAATGGAATAATGTTGGACACTGCTGCCATGAGCCCTAACACTACAGTGATGGCTTGGCCTAGCTTTATCCCTGACACTGTGGCCAGAATGGACTCGACTCGTGCGGGAGACAATTGTGCCCACATCGTGACCGAGTCCCACACCACTCCCAAGAACATAGTTCGCTGGGCTGGTGTCAACACGCTCTTTTTCGTGTTGAGTCTCAACCGCAGGATTTGGATGTGGGCGAGGACGACATCTCTATGGCACCAGCGGTGCCAGAGCTGCATCCATACATTTAGTAAATGTGCGAGGGGAGAGAGCTAGGCCGAACGGAAGAACCCGATATTGGTACGCCTCGCCCCCGAAAGCGAACCTCAGGAACTTCCTGTGAGATGGAAGGATGGATATATGGAAGTATGCGTCTTTTAGATCTATCGTGACGAACCAATCCTCGGATTGAATTTGACTCACGATGGTGGAAATAGTGAGCATCTTGAACCTGAATCTCCTCAGAGAACAGTTCAGATGCCTGAGATCTATTATTGGACGCAACCCCCCATCCTTCTTGGGAACTATGAAGTAGCGGCTGTAAAACCGGACTCCCTCTCCGGTGGAGGAATATGTTCTATAGCCTCCTTTGCCAGCAGGGAGTTTACTTCCTGTTCCAATACCCGACCCTGCACTGGGTCGACTACAGTCCAGACCACCCTGTTGAATTTGGGTGAGCGGAACCGAACTGCAGCCTGTACCCATTTTGAATGGTGCGCAGGGCCCAGGCAGAAATATTCGCTAGATTTTTCCATGCCTCGAAATATTTTACCAAGGGAACCAGGCTCTCAAGCCTGGCTTCGGGTATTAATCGGGACTCGTTCTCGACCCCCTGAAGCGGATTTCCGGCAGGGCTGGACCGAAAACAATTCTCGATGGGCGAACGCGAATGCTGCCTGGCCGCAGGCCTGTGGGGCGGATAGTGCAGCTTGTGTTCGCTGGAAACCGATGTGTCCCGAAACGTTTTTTAACGGCGGAAGAGCAACATCGATTTCCTGCGGGCTCCGCGAAGGAGACAACCTCGGCCGTTCCACCACGGGTGGGGCCGCCCGCAGAGATCCTAGACCAGCTACGATCTCTTTGACGAAGCCTTTATAGCCTGCAGGACGGCCCTCAGGTCGCCTTGCTTCTGCTGAGGCTTCGCCTGAGAGCGCCGTCTATGCCCCCAGGCTCCTTGAGGGGGGGCTCTAGACGCAACGCTCTCCTTTTGCACCTATTTGTAGGCGCCAGCATTTTAATTCCTCAGAATTAAATGCAGCCAAAAACACAGGATAAGTGAAACACGGTCTGAATGATAGGCTGAATTAAAATATCTAACTTTCTAAGTCAGATAATATTCCTTCATTTTAATTTCTTAAAATTCAATGCAGCATAATTATCAGACAATACTGTTTTAATGTGTTACCGTCTCGTAATCAACACGCTGCCTCGGCAGACGCGAGATTCGAGCCGTTAAAATATATTTGACTTTCATCACTCGAGAAGAAAGTTAACAGGTGAGAGGCTGAAACATCCAAAAATGCACGGATGTACGCGTTGAGATATTTCTCAATGAACACAGCCAGCACCCTCAGGAGCTGACTGTGAATGCCTCGCACCCAAACAGTATTATTTCACAAATCGTGTGTGTACTTTATTGCAGTAGACTCGTGATTTACGCGCTGCCTCGGCAAACGCGAGATTCGAGCTGTTACAATATTTGACTTGTATCCCTCAAGTTAACAGTATTATTTCACAGATCGCGTGTGTATCTTTATTGCAGTAGACTCGTAATCTACCCGCTGCCTCGGCAAACGCGAGATTCGAGTCGATCAACAATATATTTGACTTTCATCCCTCGAGAAGAAAGTTTAACAGACCGAGGCTGGACAACGCACGGATGTACGCATCGAGAGTCGAGATATTTCTCAATGAACACAGCCAGGACTCTAGGGAGCTGACTGTGAATGCCTCGCACCCTAACAGTATTATTATTTCACAGGTCGTGTGTGTTGATACAGTATCTTTATTGCAGTAGACTCGTAATCTACGCGCTGCCTCGGCAAACGCGAGATTCGAGTCATTCACATTCACAATATGTTTGGCTTTCATCTCTCGAGAAGAAAGTCACGGGCGCGAGGCTGAGACACCCGAAAAGCACGTTAACTCTGTGCGTCGAGATATTTCTCAGTGAACACAGCCAGCACCCTCAGGTGCTGACCGCGCATGCCTCGCACCCACACATGATCTTTATTGCAGTAGACTAGTAATCTACGCGCTGCCTCGGCAAACGCGAGATCCCAGCCATAGAATCTTTATTGCAGAGTAGATCAATCTACACGCTGCCTCGGCAAACGCGAGATCCGAGCCACTAGATTCTATATTGCAAAGCAGACCTTGATTTGTGACAATTCTTAAGGGACAAACAACACCAAATAGGACAGACAGTTTGTACACAGAGCGCTTGCTGAAGAACATAAAGCTGAAATCTCATGTGTGCCGGCGTCCTTTGTAGCTTCCGCTTGTATGCCGTCACTCATTACGTCATGACGCAACACCAATCAGAGATTGGCTTAGTTTCATTCATCCTTCAGAGCAGCTACGCTGAGGGGCGTTCCCCCAAAGTGTCATCTGACGCAGTCGAGTTCCCTCGAAAAGGGAACTTAATTATTTGTTCTGTGACTAGAGCTTTTAACATTCATTGCTGGGGGAAAATATTTCCTGTTAATGTAATCTGTACTAGTAGTTCAAACTAATAACATTTATAGAATATGTAATGCAATCATATCTGAAATATACTGTAAAGCTTCATTGATAAACACTTCACTTAAAATATCTATATGAATTTCTTAGAATTTGTTTTGAATTGCAATTCTGCTTCCTTTAATTTAAATTCGAATTGTAATTCTAGATCCTGTTTTTGACATAAATTTAAATTCAATTCAAATTCAAGAATTGAATTGGAATTAAGGAGTCATTCTCAATTCAATTCTGAATTGTGCAGAAGCCTGGGGTGAAGGCCGCTGCTTGGGCCGGGCGGGAGGGGCGGGAGCCACAGGAGGGTGCCCTCGGTGGCGAACAGACTGAGGATTCGGGGCAGAATGTGTTTTATCACAGTCTGTTTCTGGGCGGCTGATAACTGTTGGGCATAGTCCTCAACCGCACCGCCGAAGAGGCCGGCCTGGGATATGGGGCGTTGAGCAGCCGAGACTGCTCCGCGTCCCGCATATCGGCCAGGTTCAGCCATAGGTGTCTCTCCTGGACCACAGCTGTGGACATCACCTGACCCAGGGAGCGCGCGGTCACCTTCGTTGCTTGGAGACCGAGGTCGGTTGCGGTGCGCAGCTCATCGAAGAGCCCTGGGTCAGTCCTACCCTTGTGCATGTCCCTGAGCATCTGGGCCTGGTAGACCTGCAGAGTGGCCATGGCATGCAGAGAGGCGGCTGCCTGTCCTGCAGCTCTATAGGATTTCGCCACAAAAGTAGATGAAAACCTACAGGCCTTGGACGGGTGCTTAGGATCACCACGAGAAGAAGCACTCTGAGGACACAGTTGCATCGCAACAGAGGGGGGACCCCAGTGTACCCATGGGTAGCGGCCCCATCGAGGGGAGAAATGGCGGATGAGATCAGCGAGCGATCATGGGAAGACATGGGAGACTTCCAGGATTTTTGAGATCTCATCATGCACGTCCGGGAAGAAAGGCATTGGGGTTGGATGCCGACGAGAGTCGGCAGCCGGACCCAAAAACAATCGTCCAACCGCGAGCGCTCGGGACATGGTGGAGGATTCCACTCTAAACCGATGCTCGCGGCTGCCCGGGAAAGCATGGCTGGCATCTCAGGATCCGGCTCGGCGAACGCTGTATGCACACCCGAAGGTGGCAGCGCTGCCGAGTCTTCACTTCCTGAAGACTCTTGCCTGCCCTGTGATGCTGCGATAGACATCGCATCTTCCTCTGGAGCACCAAAGGAAACTCGCAGGACATCCGAAGATGGGCCCGCGGGAATCCCCTGAACACTCGTGGGTTGCGTCACTGTAGAGGGGGGTGTGGGGCGTGGACAGATAGTCGGCGCCTTGTTCCACACCGTCACCCTCAGGTCACCCTGGCCACCAGCCGAAGTACTGCCTCTCGAGGAGGAAGTAGATCTGGGTGTGGATGAGGGGACTCTCACTCTTGCGAGATCACTGAGTCTCGACCTTAATGACACGATGCTCATATTCCTGCAGAGAATCATCCACGAGCGCTGCCCTAGCGTGATCAGTGCCCAAACATGTAGAACAGCGATCGTGCCCATCAGAGTCTGACACGAGTCTACCGCAAACAGTGCACGGGCAAGGCATCTTTAAAAAGACGTGCCACGTGCAAGCTCTTTTGTGAGAGGAAAACTCTGCGGATGTTGAAGCGCCCAGGGAGAAACACACTCACTGGCAGATCACTGCACAGATCAGCAGGCAGTGTGCACTCGCTGGAGAACGCCGTCACACCAACACCGGAGAGTCGCTCGTCTCGGAGCTGACAGTTGATCAGAGATGGCTTGTGGAGTTAAGAATACACTTGGCTCCAAAGCGAAAACATATCTGCATGTTGCCGGCGTTCTCCTTTTATACCCACGAGGTGGGGCGGAGTTACGCCGTGCAAATTCCGAAGACCCATGGCATTTCTTTGCCATTGGCTCGTTTTGTAATACTCAAAGTTGATAGGCTTTCTAAGCAAAACCCCATTTGTCGTCACTCAACGTAACTCAAGGGGACAACGACAGAGTGACAAAGGGAACAGGTAGGTGTACTTCAGATGGCTCTGTGCTCTTACAACACCGTAGCACTCTGTGCTGTTACAACACAAACATGCACTGTAACGGTTTCACTATACTACTGTAATAAAAGAAATGCATCAAATTGTCTCACATACTGAATGCTTCCATTTTGTAAAAAGGATGAGTCACAGTAATCAGTACTTCTATTTTTGTAGGACACAGAAATTATTAAATGGAAGAAGAATATCTGCCTAGATATTTCAGTTGATGCATGCCAGGGGTTTATCAGGCATGCATGAGGATTTTACCCTTGTTGCCTGGCTAGGTCCAATATAGCCTGTGATGCTGACGAGATTCTCTGGCCTGTGCAGACCAAGACGGGATGCTGGGGCAGAGTATTTTTTTGTTGTCGTTTTGGTGTAGTGTACTGTACAGTACATTAAGGAATAAAACATTTGCAAATGTATACATTTGTTGTGTCTTTTGTTGTGTTCATTATGTGAAAAGGTTTTTGAGGTGGAGAACCACAAGCAACATAACTTGCGTATTACCCTTTTTTTTGTAGAATTGTTTTGAATTTATCAAGTGTGTAAGATGTTGTGAGTGTTTTTGAGGGCAAAGTTTGGTTTTTCAGCTAGATTGAATGGTTTTGTGTGGAGAGCTTTATTGTGACCTGAAAATAGGAAATAGGAAAATTTCAAGAAATGTGTTTAAGCAATTTAGTAAAACTGTAATACAAACAATGACTTATAAAATCCAATGCTACAATTTTCTTTCAAACATTTGTTAACCAACAAGTATTCATTAATTCAATGAGCTCATATTTTCTGCCTTAAATTATTACATTGTTTAAATTAATACATTTTTAGCTAACTGTGATTTGTATATGTACATTTCTCAAATACATAACTTAGACAGTTACCTCTGATAACAGATCACTCTAAATTGTAATGTGGACTTTTTCTGTGCATTTTCTGTAAAGCTGATTTGAAATGATGTATTGTGAAAAACACTATACAAATACATGTGAATTTAATTGAATTAAAGTAAAATTCTTTTGGTGTTGTTTTTTTTTTTTTGGTCAAAAAATGCCAGGATCTGTCCTGATATCAAAATGAAGAAAAAGAGCCATAAAAGAAATTCTCAAAAAAAAAAAAAAACGTTTGACATATTCTTTGGCATAATCTTTTATAAAGCAGTGAAATTTAGTTACATTCTTATTAATATCTGAAAAACATTTGTCTGTCGAAATCCAAGGCATTTGGGTAACACTTTATAACAAATGAAATGCTTAGGTATTATGTTTTTTGTTCATATTTGACAGAAAAAAATCTTAAATGTGTGAGCCTTTGATCCTTCTGTGAAATGTGTTTGTGAGTGGAAATTATTCCCGCCCTCGATGTGAACTAAGTTTGATTCATGAAGTGACCAGCCTCAGGAAAGCAGTTAGCTATTGCTAACATAACTGACATGTTAATGAGGCTATAAAAGCATTACTCTTGACTGCTAATCATTAAAACCCATTAGTGAAGCTCCTAAATAAAACAACAGGAACATTATACTGCAGTCTCTCTTACTTTGACTCTACACACCATTCAAGACCTGGAAGTTTACCATATGAGCATTCAAACCGAGACTTTTTGTATTTTTCTCTCTCTCTTGTCCAGTCGTAAATCAGTATCTCGGTTTTAAAAACGTACTCAACAGCATAAGTTTTCTATAAAATTAAATTTAGAACTGTTGAAATCTTCACATTTACACTCAATAATATAATTATTTATAGTTGCGGTAACATACTGACATTTATTCACACGCTCATAAAATTGATGCTAAATCTGTCAAAACACAGCAGTTAGCCACGACTGCCTCTTACTAACAAGCTTACAACAGCATACAGCTACGTTAATAAAAGCAGAAACGCTACACCATTAATGCTGATTCGTCTAGGGCCCAAATCACAGAAAATGTTGCAGTAGCACTTAAAGCCCTTTACTTTCAGAGATTTGACAGCACTGTTAGTGACACACCTGCTCAGAGCTTGTTCTGTATGCTGCAATAACATTTTCTTAATCAGTATTTTAGACTTGTTTTCCTGTAAAACATGTATTTTGAGACTTTTTTCCCCTATTATCAATCTGTACATGGTAAACTTTACACAGTATGTTCTTTTTTTACTGCTGTTCAGTATGCCGTGCCATGACAGTTGCATTTTAAACAATGCATTTAAACATGTATTTAAAACATCATGTTAAAAGCAGTTAACTTTGCAAGCCAAAGTTAACTGTTCCTTTTTGTCGCACATGGGAATAAGTGGCATAAAGTATGTAATGTTTCAATAAAGTCTTCTTGTCACAATAAGTGACCTAAATTGTTGCAGAATGAATTCTGAAATAAAATGTAAAATAAATGTTTTGTAATATTTAAAATGTCTTTACTATCACTTCTGATGATTTTAATGTATCATTGCTGAATAACAGTATTCATTTTTTAATTTTTTAATTTAATTGTGTCTTCTTGTACATCTTAAATGCTATCTTTAAATGCCCCAACTCTGAAAGTCCGCCCTCAAATTGTGAGGAGGGCATTTGTATTGCCATTCATTTGTGCTCATCCCATAAACACAATTCTGACATGACAACAAAGCAGTAGCAAAAGGTCTATATGATACTGTGGTGTTAAAGGTTTAGCGGTACATGTGTAGTATTTGTCTGGTCATTTTAGCTGCAGTGACTGACTGGCCTCCAGAACTCCCCAGGGCATCTAATTAAAACAGGTCACAGGCATTTATCTAACAGTAATTACCCCTCACTCACTCACTGAGGAGAGAGTAGCTGGTACAGACCAGGGTTAATAAAGGATTAGTAGAGAGAGAGAGAGAGAGCGAGAGCGAGAGAGAGAGAGAGAGAGAGAGAGAGAGAGAGAAGAGAGAGAGAGAGAGAGAGAGAGAGAGAGAAGAGAGAGAGAGAGAGTTTAAGTGCATGTGCCTTTAAATGATAATGAGCTTTGCTCACCCCGCCCCTCTGTTCTGTGCGTACACCGTTTGTAACACAATAACCATAACGCGCTGTTCATTATAAATGTGGGATTATGAATTATATTGAGAACGTCGTACATAAAACATGCCGTAATGTACCCTGAGTGTAAACCTTAGCCGCTTAGTGAAGTGTTCCAGTGGCGGCGCCAGGGGGGAGCTAGGTGGTGCTGTAGCTCCCCCTATAATAGCCATAGCACCCGCCCAGCACCCCCAAGAAATGTCTGCGATTTTTTAATATTTATTTTAATGTCATCATGTTTGAATAGTCTTTTTCATGTTGTTAAAAAAGGGTATTAAAGAATTATTAAAAAAATATATATTTAGTCTAAAAAAACATGAGGCCCAAACAGGCGATCTTCTTTGGCCAATGGACGCGGCGCCCGGTGAACGTTTGCAGACATCCCAAGTCTCACGTACATAGATAGCGGCTCCCTGATGGCCGCAAATTAGTTCAAATCTCCCGGAATCTAAGCTCCAAACGTGTAGCGCGCGCAAGACAGAGAGAGCGAGAGACCTTGCGTGTGTGTGTTGTGTGTGTGTGTGTGTGTGTGTGTGTGTGTGTGTGTGTTTTGTGTAAATGTGCGTGTGTGCGCATGAAGCGCATGTAAAAGCTCCAAACGCGTAGCGCGCGCAAGAGAGAGCGAGAGACCTTGCGCGTGTGTGTGTGTAAATGTGCGTGTGTGCGCATGAAGCGCATGTAAAAGCTCCAAACGTGTAGCGCGCGCAAGACAGAGAGAGCGAGAGACCTTGCGTGTGTGTGTGTGTAAATGTGTGTGTGTGCGGCGTGCGCATGAAGCGCATGTAAAAGCTCCTAACGTGTAGCGCGCACAAGACAGAGAGAGTGAGAGACCTTGCGTGTGTGTGTGTGTAAATGTGAGTGTGTGTGCATGAATCGCATGTAAAAGCTCTCCCCCCCCCCCCCCGTCAACAAAACCAAACAATCGGCCCAAAATTCAAAGCACCGTCTATTAAGTGTTGAGCATCCCCATAGCACCTGCAACAGAAAATCTCTGGCGCCGCCACTGAAGTGTTCAGCTAGCGATTTGCAAAGATTAATATTAAAGGTGCTCTAAGCGATGTCATGCGTTTTTTAGGCCAAAACATTTTTTGTCACATACAGCAAACATCTCCTCACTATCCGCTAGGTGCCTGTCCCCTGAACACACTGTAAAAAGACGCAGTCTCTGCAGACACCCCAGGCTCCACAAACGGCAACAAAAACAAACTGTAGCGACCCGCTCCACAAAACATAACAAACTGTTCCAGCCAATAACCGACAAGAAGGGTTTGGGGGGTTAGTGCGCGGATGAGGAGGAGGGAGGGGCTAGCTAGCCTCCGTTTTGTTTGACAATACTTTAAACGTCAACAAGAAGTGAGTCACCCAGGATCACTTAGAGAACCTTTAATATTAATATAAAGGTTAATAAAACGTTACACTAACTTCAGTTCTTCTGGAGGTGCAGCAGGGACATGAATAGTTGGTACCGATCCTTTTTTCAGGAGCAGCTTCTTAGCAAAACCAGCTTTATAGGACCCTACTGACCCTCCTCATTTATAAAGCAGTCTGGTGTGTGAAATGATTCGCGCAAACATGAAAGCATTGACGTTGATTGTGGGGAATATTCCCTTCGAAAACAAACTCAGCCACTGCGTCTTCAGCCGTTCGGGTTTAGGAACATTAAAATGACTGCTGTGTTCCTTATTGCACCCAAAAATAGAACACAACTTCGCTTAGACTCCATTCTGCTCATAGACGGTGCTCCAGCATACTTTTCGGCACGACACCGGTCCGCGCGCACTATGATTGACAGCTCGCTCACGAGCAAGGGCGGGTCTGTGTTGAAACACTGCTGTCAATCAACAAATGTGGGAGGGGCAATTTGAGGCAGGGGAAAACATACAAGGAGTTTAAAACAAAAACACTGGATGGATTTTTATCATTATATGATGGTTGTGTACAGGCACTGCCAACACACATTTCAGTACAATCAACTTGTAAAAGTGCATGTACCATTATTTGACCCCTTTAACTATGAAGTAGACAAATCAAGTTTTTTTTAAACCTTATTTCTTCAAAATGATAATCATTTGGAATTTAATGTCTGCATAGCTGGACACTCTTGTTTTGTCAAATATAGCCACACAAAATACAACATGTAGAACCTTCAAAACAAGTCTGGTGATTTTACCAGCAATTAGTTTTTAAAATAATAAAAAAAATTCGGTCTGCTGCTTTCACCCATATGCCACCTACCCGCAGCACCTCAAGTCTGCTCATCGGTGAGAGCATCCTCCTGCGTCTGCCCTTTCTCTCACGCCGCAGCAACAACCTCCACCTAAGAGGCACAGAGGAGCCAACCGCAGGCAGGCCACCCAGCACCCCGCCAAGAGGGGCGGCAAAGCCAAAGGCAAGAGGCCATATGATGGGCTACCCAGAGATGGAGGGGACTGCTCTTCAGGAGATGGTGACCGCACCACTCCCTCCCCGGAAGCGCACCTCCTGCTCTGGTGGCTAAAGGCTCAAACGCTGCTCTGTTGGCCTGTCCGGGTCCGCGCCTCGCTCAGGACGCCAGGACTTCACACAGATGCACATTTAAGTTACGTAAGTTTGTCTTTTATTTTTACACTCAACACTTGCACCCACGCACAACACATCCATGCACCTGCCCTACACTACTGACACTAACATTCACACCCCATTGTTGGTTCTGTTGTTTAAATTTGTGTTAGTTCAAAACATAAGTTAATTGTGTATCTATCTATTGTTATGGCCCTGAGTCAATCATAACAAAGTGGGGGCTCGTCCGGGGTTGGTTTTGCATGTTTTGTTGCTAGTTATTTGATTTTGTTTAGTGCGCGTTGTGTTTTGATTTAGTAATTTGTTTGTTAGCGCTTGAGGGGCACATGAGAGTGAGTGTAGCTCGTAGTAGCTTCGTCTTTGAATGGCGGTTTTCTGTGCGTCTTGATTGGCGGTTAAGGGGGAGATCCCATGACGTCATTGTCCTTATATGGTTAGTTTTTGCGCTCTGTGAGACGTGCCTGAGGGTGATTAGTTTTGATTAGTTGTAATTTGTTTGCTGGCGTACTCGAGTGGGAGTGCTTGGGCGTGTGATTAGTGGCTGTTTTTGGAGACGTGTGAAGATAAGTGTCAGTTTGCTAACGTGCACTTGTAAGTTTTGTGCTGCCGTTTTTCCTTGTAGGCTTAGAAGTGTTTCCCACACTCTGAAACCTGCTGGGTTGTTTCAACCCAACTTTGGGTAAAATATGGACAAATCGAGCCGTTGGGTTATAATTTTACATTACATTTTAAACCCAACGTTTGGGTTTGTCCATATTTGACCCAAAGTTGGGTTAGAACAACCCAGCATTTTTTAGAGTGCAATAGGAAGTTCGCTGCACTATTGTTTTAGTGTGGAGGTACGGGAGGTAGAGCTTTCATTTCTCCTTCTCCCTACGTCAGCTCGGGAGCATTTTCGGGGTTTTGTTGTCAGCTTGCTGGTCGCCTTTTCTGGGCCAATGGGCTATAAATGCATAAAAACCCACTGCTACGCCTCTCGAAGACTAGGGTCAGTTAGTTTTGGGGTAGGTAGTGGGGAAACTCAGACATGTGTAAGATACTGAGTTTGAGTTCGCAGATGCTGACGCTTCAATTTACCTCCATCCTCCCCACCACCACCGAGACGTTCCTTCCCTCCATCCTCTCCACCACCACCAGGATGGTCCCTTACCGTACCTCACAGGGGGTCGGCTGCACCCCTGTCTTCGTCTTCAGGCAGGAAATGTCACAGTGTCTGGTTGAGTTTCCCTGGGTTGTCACTAGAGGTGCTCGTTCTCACGGTGTCTTTCACGTTTGACTTAATTTCCCAGCATTCTGTCTGTCACTCATCAGTTCATTGCACTCAGCTGCTGGTGAGGTCAGCTAACAGCTTTGTTGAATTTTCTGTCGAATCTGAACCACTGAATTTGTGGAAGCGAATTTGTAATGCGAAATAAAATGGACCGAAAATTGCCTGTCGAAATTTATAGGTTGTATTTTTAAACAGAATTAAAAATTTGGAAGTGAAATTTGAAAGGTGAATATGGATTATTGAATTTTTAAAAATGAAAATATGTGTGAAATGTTTTGAATTCAAACACTCGCAGCTTAAATATACAACCATGTTGAATTTCAGCCCGTAAAAATGCAAGCCCTAAAAATACAATGCATTAAAATGCAAGCAGGGTTAATGCAATGCACATTTTTTCAAGTAGGCTAGTGCAATTCAACAAGCTTTTTTGTTTCTCAAAAACATTTGTCATTATTTTACTACCATATGAATTGGCCTCGAAATGGTTTGAAATTGACGCCATCGTTATTTACATCTGAGTAGAGCTCCTGGTTATGAAGGGGCGTGACATTTCCCTGACACGCGCTAAGCTCTGCCAATCACAACACACTGGGCCAGTTAACCAATCACAGCACATTTCCTATTTCGGAAGGAGGGGCTTCATCGAAAACGACGCGTGCAGATGAGCTATAATAATATAAAATATGTGAAAAATATACCATGCTTGACCAATCAAGCATGGAAACAAATTCTTGTTCACCCCAAAAGCAAAATCAAGACTTAAAACGGCATAATAGGACCTCTTTACAATATAATCAAATGTACAATCTCATCTGATTTATCATAATGATATTATTATTCCTAACATTACATAAACCTTTTGACAAAATACATTGAGATATACAGTACATTTAAATATGTATCTTTTAAACAAACATTTCTACAACTTCAAGTGTTGAAGTTTTTGAAAACATTTACGAAAACATTTATTTTAAAAAAGTCCTCTTTCTAGGTCACACAGGCTCTGTTGAGTACATGGAGCTAGAAAACAGATTGAACTCATACAAATCTCAATTCATTTTATATATTAAAGTAAGCGGTAGATGTCAATATCTATAAAAAATATTTGACACAATACTGAGTTATAGGCAAGTAAAAATCACAAATTTGTGAGGACAAAAATTAAAGAAGCAGGAGGTTGCATCCAAACATAGATGAATATATCTGAACATGTTGGACATACTCATTTAGTACTAACCCATTACTCAAGAATTAGAAACCGAAAAAGATGCCACGTGTGTGTATATGCATGCCCAAAGTCACCAATCCCTCTGTCCAGACAGAGTGTCTGGCCACCAGGTGAGTGATAAATTGCACTGCTAAGAAGGAGGGATGCCTGTCATACACACACAGTATCCTGGCAGCTGATGTGTGTCTCATCTAAACACCTTAGTATAGAGACATCACTTCAAGGCCACCTGTGCCAGCTAATCAGGTGTGGATGTGTGTGACCTGAAAATCACATTCATTGTGCGGATCAGGCATTAATTACCACAAGGCTTAATAAATGTACTAAATAATGTCTAAAAAATGCAGAAAGGTTTGTGTGAGGGTTAGTTTTAGGGGTTGAGGGATAGAAAATATCATTATCTCAATATAAACAAAATATGTTAATGGAAAGTGTGTGTGTGTGTGTGTGTGTTGACTAAAAAGTTTAATGCATGCAGGAAGGAACATGTCATTATTTAAATATAACATTTATCATGTTATATAAACTTACTTTAGGCAAGCCTAAGGTGTACCCAGAAAATATTATTTAAAATGGATAAAGGGTGAGTAAATGATGACAGAAGTTTCATTTTGGGGTGAACTATCCCTTTAAATTATCTAAACAGTCATAAGTCAAATTGCATAATAAATATATGGTTTATAGATTTATTTGCATTCATTTTTAGTGATATGGACATAGTTATTTGTATATATTCACTGTGTGAGAAAGATAAGCCATTAACTGATTGGTGTCTTCAGGTAAACTCTATTCTCTGCATTCTTAATACAGCACAATAAATAAAGAATGATGTCACATTTCAGATTATCTCAGATAAAGCTTCTCAGGTAAATATCTCTCTGTTCTTTCTCGTCTCTTCGTCTAGCTGTCGCTCATTGTGTCACTGATGAGGCTGAAGTGTAAATAGAGACAGGGAGAGAGGTGATGTGACGGCAGTGTTCGTGTGTTAAACTCGATAGTGTCGTCTCAGATAACGCACTGCACTTCCTTTCCTGTTCCTCCACATCATTAGATCAGATAAAACAGAGGTGTATGTGTGTGAAAGTCGCCCCCTCTAAACCAGACGAGCAATTGAATGCTTTGAATTGCATTCTAAAACAAACATGCTTGTAAACTTAATGACAAATCTCTATCACAAGCTCTAAGGGTGGAGAATATGTTCACCTTATATGGAAATGAAGTGTGTGTGTGTGTGTGTGTGTGTGTGTGTGTGTGTGTGTGTGTGTGTGTGTGTGTGTGTGTGTGTGTGTGGTTACTTTAGAGACAAAAATGTTCAAAAACATCAACATTTTTAATGTACAAAGATGAAAAGTAAAGACTTCTGAATGAATTTTGTTTTGGTCAGAGTTGGAGTGTGGGTGAAATCTCTGTGGGAGTTCAAAACAAGCTCTTTAGCTCCATAGTGCGCAAAACTACTTCATGCAACCGAGTAAGTGTCAGACTTATTTAACGTTTCCGAGGAGAGAGAGAGAGAGAGAGAGGAGGAGAGAGAGAGAGGAGAGAGAGAGAGAGAGAGAGAGAGAGAGAGAGAGAGAGGAGAGAGAGAGAGAGAGAGAGAGAGAGAGAGAGAGAGAGAGAGGGGAGAGAGAGAGAGAGAGAGAGAGAGAGGATTAATAATAATTGAGGGTTTTTGCAGGTCTTGGATGTAGAGAAAGTTCAAAGCAACAATCACTCACCATGCAGTCAAACTGACGTGATCTACGTGACAGGCTCTGCCAAATCTCTCCCTCACACACAACACACACACACACACACACACACACACACACACACACAACACACACACACACACACACACACACACACACACACACACACACACACACACACACACACACACACACACACACACACACACACCACACACACACACACAACATGTTTGTTTTTGTGACTTATGAGGCCATTCCATAGGCGTAATGGTTTTTATACTGGACAAACTATATATTCTATCCCCCTACACTGCCCTGTCCCTAAACCTACCCCTTACAGGAGACATGCTGGATTTTAACATTTAAAAAAAAAACATTGTTTTTTATGTTTTTAAGCTGTTTGAAATATGAGGACGCATGCAATGTCCTCATATTTCACGTGTAAGTTGTAATACCAGTGTAATACCCATGTCATTATGCACATTTGTGTCCTCATATATCACAAAAACAAGCACACACATACACACACACACACACAAAACACACACACACACACACACACACACACACACACACACAGAGACACAGACACAGACACAGACACACACACACACACACACACACACACACACACACACACACACACACACACACACACACACACACACACACCACGCACACACACACCACACACACACACACACACACACACACACACACACACACACACACACACACACACACACCACAACAGCAACAGCATTATGAGGACTCTCCATAGGCGTAATGGTTTTTATACTGGACAAACTATATATTCTACCCCCTTACACTGCCCCTGTCCCTAAACCTACACACACACAGAAGTTAAAATAATCTCATTGCAGGTTGGTTCAGCTGTTTATTAAAACGAAACGCTGAATATTTCTTTACCCCTCCACACATGCACCTTAGACACATACATACTGTATACACGTATAAGTAAAATAATTATCCATGGAAATGTTTTTCATATGTTTAGTCATTTGTTGTGTTTCTGTATTCTGTATAACATGTTTGTCTATACAGTGGTCCCAAAATGTGTGTGGACACTTTTTGGACACAAGTCAGACTTTAAATTATATGAATTCTTTTACAGAGATAAAGTGGCATCTGAAAACCGGTGATGCAAAATAGAGTTGGGGTACTCGAACTCGGGTCCAATTTTGAATAAACTCAGACTTTTCACGCACTCGGGTAAATTTGGATTCGGACTTGACATTTTAGACTTGGAAATTTGCAGAGTACAATTAAGTCCAGGCTCTGGAGGACACAATATTTTATTATTCAAACGAAACGAAACTAATTACATTGTGTTGTTTCAGTGCTGAGCATTGTAGCCAATCACAGACATTAAGCACATGAATGCAGAAGGCAAAAATTAGATCATGTTGTATTGTAGTGGAGGCATGCTACAATATATAATACGCGTCCATTGGGTCGGAGAATAGATTCTTCACAAAGATGTATTTATTGAACAGTCTTTGGATGGTCATCTGAACCAGTTATTCTTTGGAAATGATGTCCGTATTAATGGTCTAAAGAAACAATAAAGAAATATAATTACAATCATATTCTAAGAATCATTAACATACTGGCATGATAGTCAAACAAATGCAATAACAATGATTAACACTCAAGTCTGCATCCTTAACAGTAATACCAGCTTTATCAAGACAAATAGTCATAATAAGTTGTTCAATGGTCCATTACTAATGTAAACACATAGGTTATGCAGTTAAGAATACTGCCGATGCGAATACTGATTAGCGCGTTTCTCTCACGGCAAATTACGGCCGCTACGGTACTCCAAACTCGCCAATGATAACCGCAGAAAGATCACGGGACATAAATCACATGCATTAAATAAACATACATATGCAGATGTACCTACATCAAGACTTAAACACATTATACAAACATCGACAAGCGTGCAGAGATAAACATTCTCCAAGACCGTCTTCCTGTGTGTCCCACTATAATCGGCCCGTGTGGCATACAACTTTGGTTCCTAGGACAGGCTTTAGTACAGTATGTTTCCACCAGTCCTGAGATCTCTCTCGCACACAATAACATGCACAGGCTACAATGATGGGCCTTTTCGTGATGTTTGGCAAACTTCGCATATATCGCAATGCTAGCATCAAGTATATGTTGCGTTTTTCCTTTATTTTGCATTTGTCCTTTGTCCTTTAAAGGTGCTTTAAGCGATGTCACGCACATTTTTTTTGTCACATACAGCAAACATCTCCTCACTATCCGCTAGCTGACTGTCCCCTGAACACATTGTAAAAAAACGCGGTCTCTGCAGACACCCCAGGCTCCAAAAACGGCAACAAAAACAAAGTGGGCTAACCCGCACCATGAAACATAACAAACTGTTCCAGCCAATAACTGACAAGTAGGATTTGGGGGTGGGTTTGGGAGGTTAGTGCACGGATGAGGAGGAGGGAGGGTCTAGCTAGCCTCCGTTTTGTTTGACAATACAACATCAACAAGAAGTGACGTCACCCAACATAGCTTAGAGCACCTTTAAGCATGCGCGATGTTTCAGATAGTAGGCCTATGTCAAGTGTAAACGCATGAATCGGATATGGGTCGCAATTGAAAGAACGTGTAAACGGACGGTCAAAAAAAAAATCGGACATAGGCAACAAATCAGAATTGGGCATCAAGACCTGCAGTGTAAACAAGGCCAAAATGTATGTTCAGAATCAGCATGAGCTTTATACTTTCGCAAATCCCCTCATAAACAACAAAGTCTAGGCGCAGTGTAAATAAGAGATTTACTGTGCAGTGTGGACAACTTCAGTTTATGACGAGAGTTTTAGTGAGAGTGCAGAATGTGGTAAGTGATGACTTAAAGGGAGCCCTATTGACAATCTAAACAATAGTTTTGTTTTTCATGCTTTAGAGGACCAGCAGTTACATTCACAATGTAAAGTTTAAAGAGTGATAACTGCAGTTAAATTTGGGAGTGAATCCGCTAAATTATAGCCATAAAATTGCAATGATTTGACACAGTAACCATAGCAACATGAGAACGTGATAACCATAGCAACATGTTGGTGTCTAATAATGTTATGATTTTTGTTACACTTAAGTCATAAGTTTACATACGCCTTGCAGAACCTCCAAAATGTTATTTTTATTTATTTTATAATAAGGATCATAAAAACGTTTTTTAGTACTGGCCAGAAAAAGCTTTTTTACATTACAGATGTTTAAGTATAGCCTTGTCCACAAGACAAAATACAAACTCAAAAAATACAAGACAAATTACATAAGCTTGATTTTTAATATTGTCATTACCTGAATGATCCACACCTGTTTTTTTAATGGTTGTTCATGAGTCCCGAACAGTTAAACTGCCTAATGGTCTTTAGAAAAATCCTCCAGCATCCACTTCATATTTGACTCCTTACTAGCAGTGATTGTATGATTTTGAGATCCATCTTTTCACACTGGTGACAACTGAGGGACAACTATTAGAAACGCTGCAAACATTCAGTGATGCTCAAGAAGGAAACACCCATTTACACGCCCTGGCTCTTAATGGCATCACTGAATGCTTGCAGCTGCTAATGCTTGCATTACCGCACTGAATGCTTGCAGATTCTGAAAGATGTGACCAATCATAATGCAGATATCCACCATTTTTGTCTGACAAACAAACCAAACCAGTCAGTTGATTTGAACTTGAAAAATGGTGTGTATTGACATTTTTTTTGCAGTTGTAATGTTCATTCATGTTTAATTCATGCTATAACTAAAATAGATGATTAGTTCACGTGCTGCTTGAACTAAGGCGCTGCACATTAAAGCGCCACAAAATGGTATTTATTGTTTGAATTTAACAAAAAATACTACATTTTAAAGCTGAGACTTTATTTTATACCAAAAGGAACCTGCTGTCTTGTCTGTTGGCGCACTGTCAGTGTCCTCTTTGCTCTGCAATATATTTTTCACTGTGTGAGAACATGATGTTTGGAGTGAGAGCAGACTGGCTTGTCGGACGTAGCAACAGTAACTAAGAGGGGTGGGTCTTTGTGAAAGGTCAATTTCAAATCATTGAAATCCTTGTGGACACGACTCAGGCACGGATGTTAAGGACTAGGACTCAAGTCCGACTCGGCCCCCTTTGGACTCGGACTTGATTGGTAAGGACTTGGACTCGACTCAGACTCGACAAAGGTGAACTCGGACATAACACAAGCTTTTCATTTTAGCAGTTGGGTCAATGACATGATGCTAATTTATAGGGGTGTTACAATATTCAATATGGATCGATGCATCGATCAAACGTCTAACGATACGATGCATCAATGCTACACGTAAAATATCGATATAAGGTACCTTTATTTTGACACTCTCCACATCCTCACAGGAGGTAAAGGAAGGACCATCCTGGTGCTGGTGGGGAGGATGAAGGGGAAGGTACCATCTTGGTGGTGGTTGGGGAGGATGGAGGTAGCTGGTAGCGACAGTATCTATGAGACAAATGTAAGTACCAATTTTTTATTCTGTGAGTGTAAGCACCTGATTGGTTAGAAGAGATGTAAGGTGTGATGCGCTGATTCTTCCTGACAGAACTTTCAATGAAAAAAAAGAAACCACAGCTTTGGCCAAAGCACGCATTTTTGTTTACTCACCACTAGGGGTGGAGCCGAACCCAAATACGGTATTCGGAAAGGTACAAATAACGTGTTTTTTACGAATACTTATTTCGAACAAATTAAAAAATATTTAAATATAAGTATTCGGGAAGAAGAAAAACTTTATATCAAAAAGATGCGTTTTCTCACGAGACCGCAGTGCATGCCCGGATGACTGAGAAGAGGTGACTGACACAGGCTGCTCCACACAGCAACAGAGGGCTCGGCTGAGCGAATAAACACTTAACTGCATCACTATTTTGTTGAATAGATTTGTGTACCTTTACTGGGTTCCGGAGGCAGTTTATAACTTTCAGGAAGCGGAGTTTGATCGGGAGATTATTCCATTACGCTATTAATGACGTCTGCAGTCGGGTGCTCATGCTCTCATGTTCGCTCTGTTTACGTAGCTCTGTTAGCTCGGTAATTTAGACAATAGGCAGTTGACAGAGTAACGTTAACGTTCTGTTTAAAAGGTTAAAAAAATGCTTGTGTAGTTGGGTCGAATTGTATGCACTTCTGGGAGTTATACGGTATGCAGTAGGGATGCACCGATCCACATTTTTTCACTTCCGATCCGATCCCGATACCTGAATTTGGATATCGGCCGATACCGATACTATTCCGATACCAGAGCTGTGTTTGCTTTAATAGTATTATTATCATTATTGTTGATTTTATATGATGCTGAAATAAACTCCTCTCTACAGGCAAGTATGATGTCCCAAATATATATATATATATATATATATATATATATATATATATATATATATATATATATATATATATATATATATATATATATATATATATATTATATATATATATAAAACAATAGATAAACAAAAGATAGACAAATTAACAAAGATACACATTATACAGGTCTACACAGTGCTTTAATTTCAGGAAGGTCTACTAACATTATTCAGGTATGGTCTAAAAAGAATTATAATAAAGTAATCAAAAGTAAAATAGCACTGTAAAGTTTATCATAGATAGATTTATAAGTTATTCATTCAAGAGCTGTGAGTGATTTTCTTTTTGCCTTTTGTTGTTTGATACTGCTGCCCCTTTAAGAACGAGTGAACATTTTTGTGTAGGCTACATTTGATCGTTTAGCACATGGAACCCAAAGTATAATTTGCTCGTCTCGTTGCGGTCTGTTTGGGAGTGCGCGCCGCTTTGGGAACAGCCTCTCTTGCGCAGATTTTTGTGCTTTAATAGCTCTTTTTATTATTAAAAGCGTCCCGCAATTTAGCAACAGTAGAGACCTCCGTCGTCACTCATTAAGCAGGGCTGTCGTGTTGTGCACGCTGTGGCACCGCGTGAGAGATCTCTCTCTGGACTGCGAATAGCAAAAATGCATCACAGATGCATCACAGACAAATTGTTTAATTAATACGGCTTTGCAAATACTGCATTTTACTGTCTTGCTCTGCTGCGGTGTTTGTACATCTTGCAATGTGAATTATTTCCACCATAGGATTTCCACACCGCGACATGTTGGCAGTTCAATGCTATCCTGCTTGCTGGCTGCAAACTGCGGAATGGATTTTTTGAGCGGGGGTATCTGTGTCTCATTGAGCCGCGCCTCCGTTCAGGAAATCCATTCCACAGTTTGTAGCCAGCTAGCAGACTCGCTGGCGGGAATCACTTTTGGAGTCATTTCAGTTAAAGCGCAGACATGGCTCATGGATATCGGATATCTCCGCAGGTTGGATCGGTAAAATCCGATACGTGAATTATTGCTGGTATCGGTCCCGATACCGATACTGGATCGGATCGTCCCCATCCCTAGTATGCAGACATCCCAACAAAGAGGAGTTTCGTCAAAGCTGACTAAAAGGGATCGAGAATGGATCATTTCAACGAACTTGAACCCGTGAAATCTGAAACTTTTTCACGCAACCTTGCGTTAGTGGTGAGGGAAAAGCTCCCTGTATTGCGTTGTTAATCACAACAACGGTTCTCTTACGAGAGGTTCTCTCGTATTGCGTAAGCTAGCTTACGCTATGGGAAAGATTAATCTTTTCTCAGAAATTGAAGCCAAAAAATTATCCTATAATTTTGTATCTATTGTCAACGCAGTTCAGCTGCAGCAGACCATGAGCGGGCAAGCTAGCAGCTCATTGGTTCGCTCACAGAGAACTGCTTAAGCCTATGAGGAGACGCGAGTGAACTCTCGACCAATGAGAGTCTGACTTGCTCTCATTGCGTCAGAGCCTGCCGAAACGGGCGTGGTCAGAGAGAATAACACTGGCGCCATAGGCTGTCAACTCTGATTTTTCATCCTTCAGCGAGGCTACACGCATCTGCTGATCCTGAGAGAAGCTGCCGTCGTTGAAAAGGCAACTCTAGCGAGCATCTGGGAGACTGAGGAAGCCGGCCGTCTTCGCCACCTTCAGCCGTCCTGCGAGCTAGCGCCATCCGACGGATTTGTATCCTTTTTACAAAAAGCTTCCTGTATATTGTTGTATCTAAAAGAGCGAGCGTCTTTTTCAAGATGTCTCGTAAAATTTCCTGCGTCTTTCCGGCGACTTCAGGCCACTAAAGATCAGGCCGCGGAAGAAACGCCGCTCTAAGAGGCCGCCGGAACCCCAGCCGGAAGCGTTCATCCCGTCCGAGCCTGTCGCCTCCCGCTCTCCTTCTCCGCCGTTTCCGGACATACAGTTGCCGCCGAGTGGCCGCTCTGTTGCCTCCGATGACGCCGTGGACATCAAGGAGACATGTTTGCTTCTCGCTTCAGACGGTGAGGATTGGTCCGGTTCTCACGCCTCCTTGGCCCGAGAATCTACCGGGACCCGCGCTGGAATCGAGGAGGAATTAATGCGCCTCCTCTCACAGGCCGTTGAACGCCTCGGACTCGATTGGTCTCCTCCCCCCGAGCAGACCATCAACCGCATGGACGGCAGCTATTCCCGCCAACGCTCGACTCCCGCCGCTAAACGGGCCGCGCCCTCCCTGCCTGAACAGCACGAAGTCCTGGAACGCCCCGCTCTCTGCTAGAACTCGCTCTGACTCTCCCACCCCGCTTCGTGCTGTGGACGGAGCCGCAGAGAAGGGCTATCTCTCCATTCCCCCTGTAGAGGGCCTGGTCGCCGCACATCTATGCTGCCCTCCGCGAGATGGCGCTCATCACCTGTGCTTCCCTCTAAAGCCTGCAGAGCGACTTCAAGCTTTCACGCCCCGCGCGTACTCAGCCGCCGGCCAAGCAGCTTCTGCACTCCACTCCATGTCCGTCCTTCAGATACTACAGGGTGAATTACTGCATGAATGGGACGAGAGTGGGAAAAAATCCCCCTTCAGTCGCGGATTTGAGGATTTTCCGCGAATCTTGTTCTGCCTCGTCGCGCTAGCTCCTCTGCAGGCCGCTCACGTGACCAGCCTCCTGCACGAGCCCCACCCCAGCGCCCAGCTCAACACAGTCAGACTTCTCAGCGACGCCAGGGCGGCCGCCCTCGTTCTCGCTCTGACAGCCGTCACAGACCGCCGCCTCCCCGGGGGCCTCGGCCTAGGATCGCGCTGAAAGCTGATCACTCGAAGTCTGCCTAGCGGACAACACTGTCTTTTTGAGAAAAAGACGGCGCTCTCCCGCTGCGGCTGGACCACCGTCAAAGTTTCGCCCTCTGTTAGTCCCCGCGCACGCGGCTACTACAGCAGTGTACCCCGCCATTACCAAGCCGGTCTCCCTTCCCGCTTGCATGAGCACAAACGCCGTGTCTACGGCGACCCAGAGAAATCTCAAAAAGAGCATAAAAGCCTCTTGTGTAGAAAATGTGCCCACAACACTGTGTTCACTCATACACAAAGACACTCCAGTTCCCGTGTCTCACACAGAGTCCACTCTCATAAAGCGGTTCCAACCCGCTCGAGTTTCAGAGTACAAGCGCACCCACGAGCCCGTGTGCGCGTCCCACCTCTGCTCACTCTGTTACACGGCCCATAAACTTGTGTAGAAAATGTGCCCACAACACTGTGTTCACTCATACACAAAGACACTCCAGTTCCCGTGTCTCACACAGAGTCCACTCTCATAAAGCGGTTCGAACCCGCTCGAGTTTCAGAGTACATAAGCGCGCCCACGAGTCCGTGTGCGTGTCCCTCCTCTGCTCACTCTGTTACACGGCCCATAAACTCCTCTCTGAGTGTAAGTCCCGCTGTCTTAAACACTATCAGCGCGCTCACGCAGCCCGCGAAGTGCAACGACGGGGACCATGTAGCCATTCACCCCCTAGCGTTACGCTTCAAAGCGTGGGAAGCTATTCCGGGAATTTCCCAGGGGGTGTTAAAAACAATAAGGCTAGGCTATCGCTTACAGTTTCGCTGCCGCCCTCCTCGCTTCCGAGCGCGGCTAGAAACTACTGTGAACCGAGAAGCAGTGAGAAAGCTGTTGTGCAAAAGGGCTATAGAGAGAGTGCCTCTGTCTATGAGTGAGTCGGGGTTTTACTGCATTATTTTCTTGTCCCCAAGAAAGACGGCGGCCTCAGACCAATCTTAGACCTCAGATTTCTGAACAAAGTTCTCATGAAGAGACCGTTCAAAATGCTCACTATCAGAAAACTCCTCGCGCATGTGCGCCAGGGGGACTGGTTCATTTCACTAGATCTGAAATATGCTTACTTTCAGATCCAGATAAATCCCCTTCACAGGCCATTCTTACGTTTCGCCTTCGAAGGCCAGGTTTATCAATACACCGTCCTTCCGTTCTGCCTATCCCTAGCACCTCATACATTCACGAAGTGCATGGATGCGGCGCTCGCCCCACTGCGGAGTCAGGGGCTGCGAATACTGAACTATTTGGACGACTGGCTGATTTTGGCACAATCTCAGAGAGAGCTACTGTCTCATCGTGCAGTTCTCCTCGACCATCTGAAAGCTTTGGGCCTCTCTGTCAACTGGACAAAGAGCGCACTACAACCCAGTCAGACTATCTCCTTCTTGGGTATAGAGCTAGACTCGGTCACGATGACGGCTCGTTTGTCAGCACAGCGCGCACGCCATGTGCAGCGTCTCGCCGCATCTTTTCAGATGAACAGACTCACGCCTCTGAAAACATTTTAGAGAGCGTTGGGTTACATGGCCTCAGCCTCCGCGGTACTCCAGCTGGGGTTACTGCGCATGCGCCGCTTCAGTTTTGGTTACAGTGCCGTGTGTCTCACCGGGCGTGGACTACGGGTCGCCAGCTGATAAACGTAACGCAGACCTGTATCACAGCTCTGCAGCCATGGTCTGTGGCAGAATGGTTTCAGCGGGGCGTTTCCATGGGGACCTTTTCTCGCCGAAAAGTCATCTCGACAGACGCTTCCAACACGGGTTGGAGTGCGGTCTGCAAGGGCTCACCGGCCTTCGGCCCATGGTCAGCTCAAGAGAGCCTCTTACACATAAACTGTTTGGAGATGTTGGCGGTCGAGAACGCGCTCGCGCGCTTTCTCCCGCGCATCCACGGCAACCACGTGCTGCTCCGTTCGGACAACATAGCCGTGGTCTCCTATCTAAACCATCAGGGCGGAGTCAGATCCAGGAATCTCTTCCGGCTGACAGAACGCATCTTAGTTTGGTCTCAGTGTCACCTGCTCTCGCTCAGAGCGACGCACGTGCTCTACTCGTGCTCGCGTCAGTAAAACGTGTGGGAGACGCACGCACTGTCCACTAGCGCGTCCTGTCTCGAGTTTGGGCCCAATGACTCCTTAGTCGTTCTCAAACCTAGACATGGTTATGTCCCCAAAGCGATCGGTACCCCGTTCAGGGCACAAGTTATCTCCCTATTGGCTCTGTCTGCATCCGATAGCGAATCTGACTCTTATCTACTGCTCCGGTGAGACGATCCGAGCAGCTTTTTGTTTCGTTCCGTGGGCGCACCAAGGGGTTGGCCGTCGCGAAACAGACCTATCCAGATGGATAGTTGATGCCATTGCAGCCGCATACGCATCAAAAGACCTGCCATGTCCTCTGGGCATCAGGGCTCATTCCACTAGAGGCACGGCCTCATCGTGGGCATGGTCCAGCGGAATTTCCATTCACGACATTTGCGTGGCAGCGGGATAGGCTTCCCCCTCCACCTTTGTCAGATTTTACAATCTGGAAGTTCCCGCCTTGCAGGCTAAACTACTAGCAGTCTAGTATGTTTTCAGCTCTTCTGGTTGAGCTGCACTATTGGGAGTTATTCACACAGACCGAGTTCGCTCTGTCCCTCTCTATCATGTGCTTATGTACTACACAATCACCGGCCCGCTCTGCTGGCCTTTTTGTCTCATGTACATATATTTATTCCCACTCACAGGGTTCCCCAGGGTCTCCCTGGGACTCATAGTGGATGCTTAGCACGCACGGCGTTGACCAGGTGTTCCCGTAGCGTAAGCTAGCTTACGCAATACGAGAGAACCTCTCGTAAGAGAACGAATCGGTTACCTAACGTAACCTCGGTTCTCTCTAGATGAGGTAACGAGTATTGCGTTCCTGGCCATGCTTGTGCTACTAGCGTTCTCGCGTTCTCGCTTCATTCTATGAAAAAACCAGAGTTGACAGCCTATGACGCCAGTGTTATTCTCTCTGACCACGCCCGTTTCGGCGGGCTCTGACGCAATGAGAGCAAGTCAGACTCTCATTGGTCGAGAGTTCACTCGCGTCTCCTCATAGGCTTAAGCAGTTCTCTGTGAGCGAACCAATGAGCTGCTAGCTAGCCCGCTCATGGTCTGCTGCAGCTGAACTGCGTTGACAATAGATACAAAATTATAGGATAATTTTTTGGCTTCAATTTCTCAGAAAAGATGAATCTTTCCCGTAGCATAAGCTAGCTTACGCAATACTCGTTCCCTCATCTAGAGAGAACCGAGGTTACGTTAGGTAACCGATTCGTTTTCAGGTCTAAGTCAGCTGAGAATATTACAAAAACCAAGTGTTTTATTATATATCACACAAATTACTTGGTTTTGTTTAACTCAAACATGAAACATGGAGTTATCTGCTTTTGCCAAAAAATTACTGCTGGAGTTATCCGCTTTTGCTAAAAAAACAAACTTTAATACATAAAAAACATACTTTCAATTAACTTTAATTTTGTGAGTTACCTGTATTTTTTTTTTAAAGTTATCATTACTTATTTAAAACAACCCAGCTGCTGTTTGATTGATATTACTTGGAATACACACACACACACACACACACACACACACACACACACACACACACACACACACACACACACACACACACACACACACACACACACACACACACACACACACACACACACACACACACACACACACATGATTCATGAAAATGAACAAGAACAGAGTTATCTGTTTTTGCAAATGGACTCTTTCTGTTGTAAATGTCCTAATTGGGAGAGGGTGTGCAATTTTCAAAGAGTTTAATAAAAAGTTAATGCTTTATATTTTGGTTGCATTTGTGAGTTAATAAAAATTTTGAGGTATCGGCAAATATCGTATCGTTGGCTGAGAGAATTGATATCATATCGTATCGTGATGAACTGTCCGATTTACACCCCTATTAATAATTATTTGATCCTATTCATTACAGATTTTTACGATTGCTTACACACTAAAATTAAACTTTTCGAACAATTAGCAAAACCTTACACTCAAGGAGCAAAACACAAGGCTAGATCTGCACAAGGCTAGATCTGCACAAGTGTAAGCACATTGTCAGCTTCACACTATTTGCAAAACACTAAACACACTTGCATCAGTCACAGAAGTATATCATGATGTTACTTCCTTGAAATTCCAAAGCACTGACTGTCAAATTACCACACCTATGAGCCAATCTGTTGAACACAGCCATCAGGTGCACAAACACGTGATTGCTAAATTGTAGAAATGTCAATCAGGTTTAAGCAGTATACTGTAATTGTAACCTGTACTGGATACAGTATTTTACGTTTGTCTGTTGTTTGCTAACAGTGCTAACAGTGTTATGCTATGCACACTACTGTAGTAGCATGACAAATGGGACATGTTTTGTTGTGATTCTCCATGTTGACATGACTGATTTTGGTATATGGAGAGAAATAAATGATATTTTCCCAGCATTGGTCTTGTGTAATGTTTGGTGAACTATTGTATAGTTGCGCTTTCTCTGTGTACTCTAATCACTGATAATTAGACTTGCTAAAAGTGTTTTAGGTTAGCAACAGCAGTGTGTAACTGGTTCAAAAAGATTGAAGTCATATGAAATGTGTGTTTCGTATGGTAACAATAAGTCGTGTATAGTTTTGACAAAAGTGTTCCATTTTGCAAATTTTCTGAAGTGTTGTGCTACTTTGGTGTAGGGTTGTGCTAATTGTGTGTAGTGTTTTGACAAACCGGGCCCGGTTTTTAAAATTGTGCTTAAGCAATTAAAAAATATATATATTCAAAAATACATTAAACCAACAATTCTTGCATACAAAGACTGGAATACACCTCATTCAAGCATTATATTTTTTTATTTGTTTATTCCTTGCTGTTCTGATATTTTAATGAAGAAAAAGAAAGAAAACCCTAAGTACTTAATGCCTAATTTTTTTTTTTTTAGAAAGTCAACTCTTAATTCCATTTGAAAAACTTTAGGCAAATTAGAGTGGTGCGACTAATAAAGTAATGTGATGCAACCAATATGCAAAAACAAAGATCCTAATTTGCAGATATTTATGAATTTATAATTCTTGGTATAAGTAAAAAAAAATATCATCTTCAAATATCTAAAAATGTTTAATGATTGAGACATGTATTCAAGACACCTTATTTTTTTACTTGACATTTAGCTTCATTAAATTAAGGGAAAAATGAGAACGCCTGGATGATATCCAAAACATTTTAAAGAATATTGTAAGAAAAACAAAACAGACAAAGAGCTCAGTGCATGTTTTTGATTATGTTGTAATTGTCACAGGTCTATGAAGGAGGAATCAAATGCAGAACAAGTGTTAACAGGTTTATTGACAAACAGTAGACAGATGACAAGATGTGGTGAGAGAGGTGAACAGTCCAAACAATAGGCAGGGATGAGACACAATGACAGCCGTGTAACTAGCCGAGAAGCAGTTGAAACTAGCAAGATGACTGCAAGCTGGAGAGTAGTAAGGGCAGAGCAGAATGAGACCTGAGAATACTAGCAATAGCCAGACAGGAACTTCAAGTACAACAGCAAGGCACTCAGGAACAATGGCAAAACTAAGCACAAAAAAAAAAAAAAAAAAAAAAAAAAAAAGAGACTATAGACTTTTGTAACAAGAAACTAACTATGTAGCACAGAATTAGACAGTAGCACAACATCTAACGAACTGGCAACACATGAGGGAAAGAGCACAGATGTGAAGGGAGTTAAGAACAAGAGTAACAGGTGAGAACACTCAGGTAAACGAGGACTCAAACAAGGAAGAAGAGAAAATTGGGAACAAGTGACAACACTGACAAACGAGGACTCAACTAGACAAGAGGACGTGGTACAGGGAAACAAGGAGGCAGGAACAGGAGCACATGGCCAACACAAACAAAACCATACGTTCAAGCACAACACAAACAGAGACATGAAACAAAGACAACACAGACAAAGCTGCCAAGGCAGAACCCTGACAGTACTAGTCAACGGCTTAGAAATTGATTTCACTGGACTTGATACCTCAGGAACCACTGGGCCTGGAGCTTGAGAATGGAAAATCGTAGATTGTTCTGCACAGGCCTTTTTCTTCCTCTTTCGACAGGTTGATACTGTGCTGGACTGCCTCTGTAGTATCTACAGCACACTAAACCAACCAAGGCAGAAAAGCAGTGACCTTCGTTGACTCAGCAGTGACTGAAACAGACCTGGCAGACTCTGAAGTAACAGGAATACAGAGGTTAAGTCAGACTCAGAGGTGGCTTGAACTGACTTAATTGTCTGAGAGAAGACAGCGGTTGACTTGGGTCTTGAATAACAGATATTGACTCAGAATTTGAAGTGACTGAGACTGACCTGGATGCCTGGGAGAAGATGGCAGTTGGCTTGACTGACTCTGGGGTAGCTGTGGTGGACTAGACTAGCCTATTCCGTCTGGATCTTGGTAGAAGCCAGAAAAGGATCGTAAACTTGACGTGACCGGCGAGGAAGGGCAGAGTGATTGTTGAAAGCTGATACTGGTCAACTTGGTATTCCCCACTTACTGCGATGAACAAGGTACCTGGAGAAAGCCAGAATCCTGAGAGAATCCATCTCCCATGCAGGCAGGGGGTCATCCAAGCAGGAGTTAAAAAATGCCCTTGAGAGCAGTGTCATAATCTAGCCCCACAGATATGGTCCAAAAGAATTGGACAAAAAACCCCACCTCAAAGCCATTCTGACGAAGAGCAGTGAGACCACGATGATGAGCCATTCTCTCCCGGACAAGATGTGGTGGGAGAGGTGAACAGTCCAGACAATAGGCAGGGATGAGACACAATGACAGCCGTAGTAACTAGCCGAGCAGCAGTTGTAACTAGCAAGATTACTGTAAGCTGGAGAGTAGTAATGGCAGAGTGGAATGAGACCTGAGAACACTAGCAATAGACAGACAGGAACTTAAAGTACAACAGCAAGGCACTCAGGCTCAGCACCAAGCTTGCTTCAAAGCAAAGAGTGTAAGCAGCCAGGGACGCTCTGCTAGCAGGACAGGACTGCAACTAGAGACACAGGAGACAAGACAGACAGGACCGATGGCAGAACTAAAGCACTAAAAAACTTTTACAAATAAAAAAACCTATAGACTTTAGTAACAAGAAACAAATTATCTAGCACAACATCTAACGAACTGGCAACACATGAGGGAAAGAGCACACATATAAAGGGAGTTAAGAACAAGAGTAACAGGTGAGAACACTCAGACACTCAGACTCAGGACCTTGGGAGGCAGTTAAAGTTCCCAGAGCACATAGCAAAGACGTCAATGAGGCCAGATCTGGTCTTAACATCTGACTCAACAAAGCAAGTTGTGCTAGTGGAGCTTACTGTCCCCTGGGAGGACAGGATGCATTCGAAAGGAAGAAGGCCAAATATCTTGAGCTGGTTGAGGCATGCAGAGGGAGAGGATGGAGGGCCCGCTGTGAGCCAATAGAAGTGGGCTGCAGGGGCTTTCTAAGTCAATCTGTGCATCGGGCATTCGGGCTCCTTGGCATCAGAGGGTTGCGTGAAAGAAGAGCCACTAAAAACATCAGTGAGGCCGCCAAAAAAGCCTCAAGGTGGTTATGGATTAAAAGGGGAGAAGCATGGAGTAGCGCGCTGCTTGGACACAAACCGGGGACTGATCAACCCCGGTTGGGTCGCCCAGGTGAGGGTGTCTGAAGATCAAAGACCCAAAACACCCTGTGACCCTGGGTCCTTCACTGAAGATGTGTCCAAGCTGCACCTTTAAGGTGTTTCAAAATCTAAACAAGGAACAGGTGAACACAATCAGGTAAACAAGGACTCAAACAAGGGAGCAGAGAACATGAGGAACAGGTGACAACACTCAGACAAACGAGGACACAACTAGACAAGAGGGCGTGTACAGGGAAACAAGGAGGCAGGAACAGGAGCACATGGCCAACACAAACAAAACCATATGTTCAAGCACAACACAAACATAGAGGCATGAAACAAAGACAACACAGACAAAGCTGAACCCTGACAGTAATTGTACGATTGTAATTGTTCTTACAAGTTTGTCTCTGTTTGGTACAAAGTGTTAGATTCTGTCAAATCTATATGAAACCTAAATGAACACAAAGCAATAACTTGACATATGTGTTTTAAAATAGATAAAACTTAAAATGTGTTATTTATTTTCTTTATCATGGACACTTATCGACCCAGTTACCTTTAACTGGTCAGTGTTTGACAATAAAAAATTAAAGAAGACAGTCGTATATTTTATTATTAAGTGTCAAAATACATTTTGGGCCCAATGTATATGTGTGCTTTCAACCATATACAGTAACTAGTGGTGTGCATTCATCTCAACAAAACTGAGTTATCTATTGCTTTGGTTCGTTTGATTTTGTTACTTTGTTCCCTCTCCAAAAAGAAATTTACCACCTCTTTATGACAATTGCATTCACCTCTTATCTAATAATATAGTGTGTGTGTGCGCGTGTCTGTGTGTGTGTGCGCGTGTGTGTGTGTGTGTGTGCGCGCGGTGTGTGTGTGTGTGTGTGTGTGTGTGTGTGTGTGTGTGTGTGTGTGTGTGTGTGTGTGTGTGTGTGTGTGTGTGTGTGTGTTGTGGTGTGAAGGGCATGAGGATGCTGAGGATGTTTAGGATTGGACCGTCTCCTTTGATCAGCGTTTCACAAAATTGCCAAGGGCTGCCTACAAACTCCACCACTCTCTCTTTTCCTGACACAGATAGACATGCACGCAATAGAGTGACAGAGAGAAAAAGGGGCGAAAAAGCAATAAAGTGAGGTAAATGAACGACGTTGCTAGGTTTATTTGTAGCATCATGTTTGATATGATAGGTACAGTGCATCATAGACACAATGTGCTCCCCAGGGTGTGAACTCCCCCGATTTGCAATGTGTGCTAGACACAAAAGCCTGACGTAGGATATTTCAGTCTCATGTGTGGCAGCAATTTCTCCCAGATCTCATCAAACTGATTTGAAAACAGCTTTGAGTGTATAATAGATAGGGCGAGGGTGAAGAGGCGCCTCAGTTACTGTTAAAATTGGAAAAGGATGGCTCAGCACAATAGCACATGCATTTTGTGCTTCCCAAAAAAAGGGATAATCATGTAAAAATATTGAAAAGGGAGTCTCTTTTGCCTGTTTTGAGGACACTTAAGCAATGTAAATATCAGTGCATTAGTGTGCTATTGTGTAGTGTGCTATTTTGCCAAATCTTGGAGTTACTAAGTAGTTTAATGGGGTGGTTGATTATGATTTCACTTTTCGAATTTTAGTTAGTGTGTAATGTTGCTGTTTGAGCATAAACAACATCTGCAAAGCTACAACGCTCAAAGTTCAAAGCAAAGGGAGATATTTGCTTTTAAAGAAATAGTTTTTTTAAGGACTACAATAAACGGCTGGTAGGGACTACATGACATTCCTCCCGGGTTAGTGACATCATTAACCCTAAAATTTACATAAACCCCGCCCCCGGGAACACGCAGTCCATGTTGAGAAGAGGAAGAGTTGTTGTAGTAGAGCACATTTGTGAGTCTGCTCAAGCTGGTGCATCTGTTTTCACATGCTATACAGTACGTAACACAAATGAAATAGCATGTCACTCTGTAGGCATATCACAACAGTTCCCACACGAGCAATTTAATAGATTATCATGACAGAATACTAATAAAAGACTTGAAGATAGTTAACTCCACATCAGCAACAAATTCATAAACTAACCAGTCAGAAATGTCCTGTTGCATTCTACATTTTGCCACTTCTTCTTGATTCTGTCCATCATTGTCTGTCTCCAGTTTAAACATAAAAGGTATAAAAGGCAGAACAGTTTCTGACATTTTAGTGTTTGTCTGCGTGAGGTAATCTGAGTTGCTAACACACACGTCAAGTCAAGTCAAGTCAAGTCACCTTTATTTATATAGCGCTTTTTACAATACAAATTGTTTCAAAGCAGCTTTACAGAGATAACAGGAAAACAATGTTGTAATAGTATTGTTCAATTGAAAATTAAATGTCCCCAACTAAGCAAGCCAAAAGGCGAAGGCAACAGTGGCAAGGAACCAAAACTCCATCAGGTGACAGAATGGAGAAAAAAACCTTGGGAGAACCCAGGCTCAGTCGGGGGGCCAGTCCTCCTTTGGCCAACGAATGAACAGTGTATTATTATGAGTTAGGCAGCATAATGTCAGGAGTCAGATGGGATCAGAACTTTCACGATATTATCCAGTTCATCTGGTTGGAGGTTGGGTCATCCCGCCGGTGAGGAGATGAGTGTGGTGAGTTGTCCATGGGCCTTCACAGCCCTGATAATGCGTGTCGTCGTGTCCATGTGATGGTCCCTCATCAGATCCGGACATGCCCCGGATCCGGCGGTCTGCGGCAAACCTCGGGATAAACAGAGAGACTAATATTAGCGTAGACGCCATCCTTCTTATGATGTACAAAGTACATCAGGAATTATGGGAAGTGTTCCCGGTTCCGGCTGATCTAATCTATGCAGCCTAACATTGAATTATAGAAATCTATAATGTATTATGTGTATGCTAAGCCAAAGAGATGTGTTTTTAGTCTATTTTTAAACTGACAGACTGTATCTGCTTCCCGGACAATGGTAGGAAGATTGTTCCAAAGTTTTGGTGCTAAATAGGAAAAGGATCTACCGCCAGCAGTCGATTTTGATATTCTAGGTATTATCAACTGGCCAGAATTTTGAGATCGCAATAGACGTGAAGGACTATAATGCGTTAAGAGCTCGCTCAAGTACTGGGGAGCTAAACCATTTAGTGCTTTGTAAGTAATCAGCAATATTTTAAAATGTATACGATGTTTAATAGGCAGCCAATGCAATGTTGACAGAACCGGGCTAATATGGTCATACTTCCTGGTTCTGGTAAGAACTCTAGCGGCTGCGTTTTGAACTAGCTGTAGTTTGTTTAATAAGCGTGCAGGGCAACCACCCAGTAGAGCATTACAATAATCTAGCCTTGAGGTCATGAAAGCATGAACTAATTGTTCCGCATTTGTCAGTGAGAGCATATGACGTAATTTAGATATATTTTTAAGATGGAAAAATGCGGTTTTACAGATACTAGACACGTGACTTTCAAATGAAAGATTGGTATCAAAGAGCACACCCAGGTTCCTAACTGATGTCGAAGACTTAACAGAGCAGCCATCAAGTGTTAGACAGTATTCTAGGTTATTAGGTGAGGAAGTTTTTTGTCCAATGATTAGAATCTCTGTTTTTTCAGAATTTAGTAATAGGAAATTACTGGTCATCCAATTTTTTATATCAGCTATGCATTCCGTTAATTTTGTGAATTGGTAAGTTTCGTTAGGTTTTGAAGAAATATACAGCTGAGTATCATCAGCATAACAGTGAAAACTAATTCCATATTTCCTAATTATATCTCCTAATGGTAGCATGTACAGAGTGAACAGCAGCGGTCCTAGTACTGAGCCTTGTGGTACGCCATACTGAACTTGTGATCGATAAGACATCTCTTCACTTACTGCTACAAACTGATAACGGTCAGATAAGTATGATTTAAACCATGCTAGTGCAATTCCGCTAATGCCAACATAGTTTTCTAGTCTATTTAAAAGAATGTTGTGGTCGATAGTATCAAATGCAGCACTAAGATCAAGTAACACTAATAGCGAGATACAACCACGATCGGATGATAGGAGCAAATCATTTGTGACTTTAATGAGAGCAGTCTCAGTACTATGGTACGGTCTAAATCCGGACTGAAAATCCTCACAGATATTATTTCTTTCTAAAAAGGAACACAGTTGTGAGGATACTGCTTTTTCTAGTATCTTTGACAGAAAAGGCAGATTCGAGATTGGCCTGTAATTGACTAATTCTGTAGGATCAAGTTGCGGTTTTTTAACAAGCGGTTTAATCATAGCCAACTTAAAGGTTTTTGGTACGTATCCTAATGACAAAGATGAATTAATGATATCTAGAAGAGGATCTATGACCTCTGGAAGCATCTTTTTCAGTAGCTTAGTCGGTATAGGGTCTAGCATACAAGTTGTCGATTTAGATGAATTAACAATTTTGCAAAATTCTTCATCTCCTATAGCAACAAATGAATCAAAATGTTCCTCACGGAGACTACAATATACTCCATGATGCGATACTGTAGTAGACGGTTGCATAGTTATAATTTTGTCCCTGATATTATCAATCTTATAAGTGAAGAAGTTCATAAAGTCATTACTACTGTGTTTCTTATAAACTTCTGGGCTTGAAGCTTCCTTTTTCGTTAGTTTAGTCACTTGTTCAAATAAATACCTAGGATTATGTTTATTTTCTTCTAATAGGGTTGAAAAATAATTAGTTCTAGCATCTTTTAAGGCAATCTTTAGTGGCAGAAGTGATAGGTCTAACATATTTATAACACGGAGTCGGCTTTGCAGCCTTGGCTAAATGTAATTTACACGAGACTAGATAATGATCGGAGATGTCGTCGCTCTGCTGCAGAATTTCAACGTCATCAACATCTATTCCATGTGATAGTATTAGATCAAGAGTATGATTACGACAATGAGTAGGTCCTGACACGTGTTGTCTCACTCCAATTGAGTTTATAATGTCTTTAAATGCCAATCCCAATGCATCTTTTTCATTATTTACATGTATATTAAAATCACCAACAATTAGGACTTTATCTGCAGCCAATACTAATTCTGATAGAAAGTCAGCAAATTCTTTGATAAAATCTTTATGGTGCCCTGGTGGCCTGTATACAGTAGCCAGCAGAATTCTCAAAAGTGATTTATTGTTTACACTATATATATATTTACATTAAGCACCAACACTTCAAAAGAAGTATATTTAAAAATAGATTTCTTAGTGGTTTTGAGAATATTACTATAAATTACAGCAACACCTCCCCCTTTGCCTTTCGGACGAGGCTCATGTTTATAACAGTAATCTTGCGGAGTGGACTCATTTAAAGTAATGTAATCGTTTGGTTTTAGCCAGGTTTCTGTCAAACACAGCACATCTAGGTTATAGTCTTTAATCTTATCATTAACTATGAGCGATTTTGAATTAAGGGATCGAATATTCAGCAACCCAAGCTTTATCGTTTGCTCATCTGTATTATATCTGTTTTTTATTTGTTGAACATCAATTAGATTTTTAACCTTTGAAAGGTTTGGCAGTTTTTTTGGATTTCCAAATTCGGGGACAGACACAGTCTCTATATGATGATATCTAGGTGAAAGAGTCTCTATGTGATGGGATTTATCTGACCTTGGTGACGTGAGGCCGCTAGCAGACGGTCGGTTTAGCCAGTTTGTCTGCTTCCTGACCTGAGCCCCAGATTGTCATGTTTTACCTCTAAGACTATGAGCCAAATTACTAGAGAGAAGAGCAGCACCATCCCAGGTGGGATGAATACCATCTCTTTTCAACAGGTCAGGCTTGCCCCAAAAACTTTTCCAATTGTCTATGAATTCTATATTATGTTGCGGACACCAATTAGACAACCAGCCATTGAGTGAACACAATCTACTAACTATCTCATCACTCCTTCGAACAGGAAGGGGGCCAGAGCAGATTACAGTGCCTGACATCGTACTTGCGAGTTCAAACACCTCTTTAATATTAATTTTGGTGATCTCCGACTGGCGAAGTCGAACATCATTAGTGCCGACGTGAATAACAATCTTAGAGAATTTAAGATTAGCATTAGCCAGCACTTTTAAATTTGCTTTGATGTCAGGCGCTCTGGCTCCCGGCAAACATTTGACTATGGTGGCTGGTGTCTCTATTTTCACGTTCCGTGTAATAGAATCGCCAATTACCAGGGCACAATCAACAGCATTCTCAGTGGGTGTTTCACTGAGAGGGGCAAATCGATTTGTTATGGTAACCGGAACAGAAGAGTGGTTTTTTGATCCGCGACTAGAGCGATTTCTCACCGTCACCCATCTGCCTGGCTGCACAGGCAATAACTCAGCCGGAACCGAATCATGTAAATGGTTCACTATGCTAGGCGCATCCAAAGTAGTATCTAAAGCTCGAGCACACTTACTATCCTCAATTAAAGTTTGGATGCGTGTCTCTAATTCTGAAATCTTCTCCGTCAGCCTGACTGTCTCCTTGCATTTATCACATATAAACCCTATGCCGACGGGGAAGGCTATGGTAAACATATGGCATGACGTGCAAGTGACAATAACAGGACAAGACATTACTCACCGTGTTTGTTGACTGATTCTTACTCACCTGGGCTTTTTATGAACTCAGATGCGCGGGCGCGCACAAGAAAAATAAATGAATAACTGAGCGCACGGATGGCGCCTTAACAGGCTAGCGAGATACTAGCGTGTTGTGCTAACAATAACGGAAGCTAGCGATGTTAGGTAAACTGTAATTAGTAGTATAAACAACTAGAAATGATAGTAAATGATGGTTCAAAACAGAAAGAAATGCGAGGCTTAGACGGAGCTAACAGCCTCGGAGCAAACACACTCACACACAGCAGCAGGCAGCGAGGCAGACAGGAGCAATCGATCGGCAGCAAGCTCTTTAAGCTCTGCCTTCTGTGCCGGGAGCAGCAGCTCACTTGCATTTAAAAGACACACAAAACAACGCGTTTTTGCTCAGCCTCAAAAAGGGACAAATTTAACATGCTGTAAATAATGATCTGTCGGGTCTTTTGAGCTAAAACTTCACATACACACTCTGGGGACATCAGAGATTTATTTTACATCTTGAAAAAAGGGGCATTATACAACCCCTGAAAAAAATGAATTGTTTAACATGCATCTTGAGGAAGGTGCCACCGCTCTTCTATGGATTTATAATGTCTCCAATGCTTCTGTCTCTTCATGTAATCTCAGACGTTCTCAATAACGGCGAGATCAGATTAGAGGTCTGCATTACCGCAGGACTCCCACAGGATAGACTCCCACAGGACTCGACGCAAGTTGTGGTGCGGGACAAGTTTTGTATTGCTGAGCACGGGTACATGAGATTGAGAATATACAAAATATATAAATATAATACAAAATATAAATATCTAAAAATTAGGGCTGACCAAAGATTTTCTTAGTCAACCGGTCGTCATTTATTTATTTATAGATGTACTTAAAATATATACGGGGGAAGGGCATCAGAAAATTGTTTGAGTTTCAGGGCTGAGAAAGAATATTATATGTAACATTGCTAAAAAAATTCTACATTACAGAGAAATACTAAACCATAATAATGAGCCTTTAAAATAGAAATCAAGCACTCCAGCTCTTGCATAAAGCTTGCTGCAGTACACCAGCAAAAGTAATGATGATGAAAATGTCAGACAGAAAGAAGACTGTCTGAACAGTTCAATATTTTATAAATAAACTAGTGTTTTCTGAGTCAGTGTCTGCTGCAAAGATGAAGTTGATGACTCTGACACATCATCTCCGCAGTATAGAGAATGTGAATCTACGTCACACCGCATTGCATGCTGGGACAGCTTCTCCATCATAAGTGGATTGCCCTCTACTACTGATACTGAAATTAATACCAATACCTGCACCTTTTGTTTTGTTTTTGTCTTTAAATACTGGCACACTAAAACAAAATATAGCCATCTTAAAACAAATGTTTATGTGACGCATCTAATGTACCTAAGACTTTTGCACAGTACTTTATGATTGTTTGGCACTCATTTCTTTGTACATATTTGGATCACTTAAACACTGTAAATAAACATTACATTGTGCTGTTTTGCTAAGCAAACTTTTCCAATTTTAGAACCACTGAAGCAGGGGTTGTGTTAAGGGTCAGGCCTGAGACAGATTTGTGCTCTTCAGTCAGCAGACACATCAAATCAGTGCGGTCTCATTAACTATCAGCTACAGCAAATATATCAGCTAATCTGACTCAGCTTTATTTAAGATGCTGTCCCTCTCAAACACCCTATCTCTGCCTCTCACTTTCACCCTGTCTGTCACTCTCTTTCACCTATTGATTCAATGTCAGTTCAATTAAGTTTTATTAGAATGAATATTTACTTACTGTATTGCCTAGTCATTGTAATGCTTAATTTTATATAACATGATAAACAAAAATAAATAACTTAATTACATGTTTCTTTGGCTATGAGATGCAAATATATATTTTGTAGCTACTAGCTAGTATTGTCCCTTCCAAATTCATAGGGGAGTTTTTCCTGTGTTTAGGTTTATTAAGTCTTATTAAAGTAACACCAGGTAAAATTTAACTTTTGCTCTCGGGGTCCCCCCCTACAGTTGGGAAACAGTATTGTCCTCTACTTACTGTCGTAAACCGTCATGAATGTAGCACATGCATTTGTTGACATCCATGATATAGCCGTGAACACTGTAGGAGTAGGTCACATGCAGGTGTTCTGCTAGCTTGCGTCGCGTGTGAAATGTCTTCATCCCAGGTACAGTGGCATATATTTCAGCATATCATATGAATATAATTTCATGGGTTTTATTTTTTTTTCTAACGACAAATGATCGCGATGCTCACGTTTACAAGCCAGCGTCATATTATAGTAGGCTAGTCTAGCCTATTGGTTACCGTTTTACTGAATCTATACTTCAATGCTGTTTGAGTGGTAGATAATAACCATATATCGTCAATATTATAATATCAAGCTATATTATTATATCAATAATGCGTGCGCGTGCGTGTTAATGCGTAGGCTACTCTAGCACACACACGCAAGGTCTCTCACTCTCTCTCTCCCTCTCTGTCATGCGCGTATTCAATTTAATAAGTCGGGACACTAAAATTAGAGTTGAAATACGGGACTGTCCCGGGAAAAACGGGACGTCTGGTCAGGTCACCCTAGCTAGTATGCAAGCAATATACTTACTAGTAAGTATGACAGCCAAGTCCGCATCGGTCGGGCACCCCTCCTCCTCCTTTAGCTCACGCCAGCGAGAAAACGCTGGCACAGTGTTGATCCTTGTTCTGCCTTTAACGCGATCACTTTCTCTTTTTGCTTTGCTCCGATAAAACCTTTGCTTTCTTGTTTTTCTGTGCTGCTTCGGCCATGACTATAACATTTGGCTCGCACGTCCGATTTTAAGGAAGTGGGGGTGGTGGTGGAAGTGACGTATATGCCGTAAAGCAGTCAAATTTTGTAGTTCTCTTTGTTCGCCGGTTACTACCCGAAACCCGAAGTTTAAAAGTACGATTAAAAACGCTACAGACCCCGTCAGGCTATGGCAGACGTGTCATTCAACCTATTGTAAGTCGATGTACCATCACAAGAGACATGGAAATATATTATAAAGGTTGAAAAGTTACCCGGTGCTGCTTTAAGTCTAAAACAAATAATGGAATATTTAAAATTTATGAAAAAAGTAGGCCTACTCTCTACCAGTGTGCTGTATTTGAGCAGCAGTGTCGCTGTTTGAAAGTTGGTCGGACCAACACAACCAGACACAACAACAAATGTTTAGCCAATCAGCACTAGGGAGCGTATGATGGTGGAGACAAACAAGAAAGAGATTTGAAGAAAGACTGTAGAAAGAGAGATAGCTGAGAGACATTACAAAAGAGAAAAGCTTATATGAAATGAAGGGTTATGATCAGGAAAGAGCTTTAGGACCCGCGTTAATACTGTTATGTATGTACAGTATGTACATTTTTTGTGCTTTCTTGTCATTCCTTTATCATCTTACTTTATTTTTCATGAAGCATTATTCTGTTGCGCTTCTGCTACAATAAATAGACATCCACTCTTGCATTGCGTGTAACAGAGGCCAGCGAGTGAGAGTTGTGCAGGATGTATTCTGTCGGCTATCGCGTGGCGTGATTGTCTCTGTTTTTTTCTTATCAGTGCAAAAGAGACTCAAATTTTGTCATACAGGCAATTGTTATACATCATTCGATCCTGTTAAGTGTTTATTTTATTGTGTATAATCACAATAAAAACAAAGTGTTGTGCTTTTTGTCAAATAAAGAAAAAAAACATGATGCGAGTTTTGCCTTCTCTATGTCAGTGAAGTCCATTCTGAAACGCGTCCGAAAATGAACTGTAACGCAGCGAATACTCAGTCCCGCAGGTATACAGGCACACAGGCATGAAGCTCATGAATTTCTCTTCTTTTAAATTAAGTAATTTATATAAAAAACAAATATTCTCAGTTTATGTAATCTGTATGAAAAGAGAGAGATGTCAGTCTTTTTTTTCAGCTCAATATAGCTTGTTAAGTGCTAATGTGACCACGCCCATGGAGAGCGCGCTATTCAAACGCAAATGATCTGAGGCAAGCCAAGCCAACGCCCACATCAGCTGGACAAAATACATCAAGTTGAATAAGAATCATGTACTTTACCTCATCTTGCTAGCTGTGAGAAATAACACTATCATAATAATCCTGGAAAAGTTACCTCAGAAGTGCTGGTAGTTTCATTTCGAGGAGCAACGGATCCAGCTGATGTAGTAAGTTATTTATTATTAAGTGCTTTGTTCTAATCGCGATATTAAATAGTGTCTGTAAACCACAAAAAGACTAAATATGAATTGCATGTCTGAGTGTGAATGAATGAATGAACGCCACAGATGTGCACGCTGTTGTTTACTACATCTGTACAGCGCGCATCTGTGCCGTTCATTCACTCTCGCACCTACATTAGTAAACATGTTATTTTTACATGAACACATCCAAACTATATTGCTATAGCCTACTGAGATGAGCCTATTGAGATGCCCCCATGCATATTGCCTTTCCAAACAAAAAGTGTCGTACAAAATTTAAATCAATGTATTGTTTTATATGAATGATTTGGCAGGATGATTTTCAGATCATTTTGAGCAAAAACTCTAGGCAACACCATCCATTAGTCAAAAGTATTGTGGACACATATTTAGTATGTGTTTTGTGGCCTTGTTAAAGAAACTTTAAGTTTTAGTTTTTTCAATAACCATGCATAAACAATATTCTCTCAAAAATACAAACTCATACATACATGTTACTCACATATTATGGTATTCCTGTTTGTGCTAAATAGAGTGTAAAGACAACTTTGCCATTAATATGTTTATAAGCAACTGAAAAAAGCACAAATGTCAGGGCATGTCAAAACATCTCAAGGACCCCAAAAACACCTTAGACCCCAGAGAGTAGCGTCAGTTCTGGCAGGTCACGTTAGTCAACTCGCATCAGCTGACTCTCAGCTGATCCACGTCTACCTATAGGAATACGCAGAGCCGGACAGTAACAGAGTACATTTACTTGAGTACAGTACTTAATGACAATTTTGAGGGATCTGTACTTTACTCGAGTATCATTTTTGGGGAGTACTCATGACTTTACTCAAGTACATTTGAGAGGCAAATATTGTACTCTTTACTCCACTACATTTCTATCCATAACCGTGAGTACCCGTTACTACTACTTAAAAAAAAAAGGAAAAAAGAAAAATCTCGGAAACCCTCAATTTGTTATTTCCCTCTCAAATGTGATTGGATTGTGCAGGGATTGGGATTGGATTGGGACAGCCTATCAGCAATCACCCTCAGCTTTCCGCCAAAGTCAACTCCATGGTCAGATTTAGATAAGAGACGAAACCATGGACGAAACAATGGATGAAGAAGCAACAGGTCCATCCCGGGAATGTGCCGACCCGTGGCCCCTCCTCGCCAGGCTATTTAAATTTTCTGAATTTTCTGAAATTTTCTTAAATGTTAAATAAAGCAACATGGTAAAAAGATGAAAATGACTTGATTTTACTTTCAATTTCCTTTACATTCTCCAATGTATTACCATTAACATTTTTCATAACTCCCCGTAGGGACATTTCTGTACATAAATGTAAGCACTTTGGACTGCATTTATATATAGCGCTTTCACAGACCCAATGGCCACCAAAGCACTTTACATTGCCTCACAATCACCCATTCACTCACTCATTCATACACCAATGGCGGTGTCAGCCGTGCAAGGCGCCATCCAGCTCGTCGGGAGCAGCTGGGGTTAGGTGTCTTGGTCATGGACACCTCGACACTTGGTCAGGTGGAACCGGGGATTGAACCACCAACCTTTCGGTTTGTAGACAACCTACATGAAACACTGAGCCACTGCCGCCCCTAAGCGAAAAACCACTGCCACTGCTGAAAAATTTGGCAGTAGTAATGCAATATTTAGAAAATGTACTCTTGTACTCTTGATACTCAAGTACTTTTAAAAACAAGTACTTCAGTACTTTTACTTAAGTAGACATCTGACTGTGGTACTTTTACTTGTACTTGAGTAAAATTTAGCAAGGGGTATCTGTACTTTTACTCAAGTAATGAAGCTGTGTACTCTGTGCGCCTTTGGGAATACGACGCCTATCATATACATATATAAGCTTTGTATTATCAGCAGCTATCGTGTCTCTCAGGAGCCAATTACCCTCCTCCATCCCCAGCTCCTCCTCTCGTGCAGTCAGGATTTGGCAGAATAAATTCTCGAAATATATTATACTTTAAAATCTTGAATTAATGATATCTGCAATACATTCATGTTGGTTCTATTCTGTTTACCCTATTGCTGCTCTCCCTGCTCTTATCCATGCTAGGCCAATCATAACTGTATGCTAATTGTCAATCGTATTTGACGATATTGGTCCTGACAGCACTACGGCTATTATGTAAACATTGTATGTGGCGATCATCCAATCAGTGACACTGACAAAGTAAATATGCAAGTAAGTACGTTTACCCAAAATTTAGGAATGCACAAAGTGAAATGACAGTTTAAGAATAACCAGGATTAATTGTTAACCCCTGGGTAAATTATGACCAATGTGAAACATGAAGCAAGACAACTTTTAGTTTAGAAGCTTTAGAGGGGTTAACTATTACAAGTGTCAAAATACCTTTTGACTTTAATTGTACGTAAAAAACATCTGGAATATTTTTGTTTGTTTTGGAAAGACAATAAGATGAGTAAATTACAGAATATTTTTTGTGTGAAATATGTATTTTATAAAAATTTTTTAAAAACTGAAGTTTTATTCCAATTTTGAGATTTGTTTATTATTTTTATCAATTTTGAGATATGTTTATTCCTTCTGTCCCTGTCTGTCTCTCACTCCATCTCCTTATCTCCCCTGCCTATCTTTGTGTCTTCGTCTATCAGCCTATCAATGTCTCTCTGTCTCTCAGGTATCATGTTATGTACATGAGTGTGTAATGAATAATACTGTAGTTCCTGTATAGAGTATCAGGTCAGATCAATATCATCAACCTCTCCCTGTCTGCCCACTGCAATACCAAACCGCTGCGTACCAGTGTATGTGTGTGTGTGTGAGAGAGAGAGAGAGGAGAGAGAGAGAGAGAGAGAGAGAGAGAGAGAGAGAGAGAGAGAGAGAGAGAGAGAGAGAGAGAGAGAGAGAGAGAGAGAGAGAGAGAGAGGGAGCGTGCCAACTCCTGAATCATCTGATACACAGACGTTCTGATTTTAAAACATTGTCTAACACACACTTACACAGAGACAGGAAGCAGGTCATCCTGAGATAAGATGACTTCTCTGACTCCCATTTCATGCAACAGTTTTTGAGCCTCTGAAAACATCCAGCACCTTCCTGTCAGCTTTTTTTCCTTTCTAGCCTCTCCATCTCCCTTACAGGTGAATGGAATGGAAAATGCGGGAAACATGAAATGTGATACCCACATATAGACCGTTTCATCTGCTGAGTGCAGCGAGGCACCAAACTGCATAACATTTCATAACAGACACTGAGAGAGACTGCTGATAACAAAGAAAGATATTTTCACATGAACACCTGTAGAGAACAGTTTAAAATGAACCAAACTGAAAAGAGTGTTTCATAATAAATAAACTCTTTCATGAGTTTAATAGACAAATTGGAATTGCTATTGATTTTTTAAGAATTATTTATTTCTCACTACCTGACAGTATTAGAAGTGTTCTCCATTTGAAAGAGGGAAAGGGCAATTATGCTTAACGTTTGTTGTTGGACAACACTAAAACTAAATGCAAGAATCAAAGGCTTTGCAACTTATCAAACTCTATATGGGCAGTGGTTCTCAATCCTGGAGTAGCAAACACTGCACATTTCTCCCTTATTAATTAACCTCAATTTATATTATAACTATATATTATCACTTTATATTAAAACTCAGGTGTGACCTACTTCTTCACCCGAGATCATCCGATGGATATGAAAAAATGTTATGCTAAAATGTCAGGAAACATCGCTGATACTGCAGGTCATGACAATGGCAACATAGTGAATATAGTATGTTCTTTGTCATGGTTCAGGGTGCATCATTGGCTTCTCACCGTTGTCTGTGTTTGTCCTGTCATTTTCTGCAGCTTGTGACCTGGGCAATTACAGCTGATTCTCCGTAGCTGCGCACTGATCAAAGCTGATTTCCAGCAGACATTGCTTGTTCCATTTTCCTTTATATTCTCTGTGGTTTCTGCCCTTGGTTGTCAGTAGATCGTTTTAGGTTTTGTTTCATGTGGATCTGTTCTGGTTGTCTTTCACGTCTTACCTTGTTCACCAGTTTGCCCAGGACACTTAAAATAGGAGTGACAGCTGATCGTTTCCTAGCTGTTCTCTGTCTCTCGTCTCGTTCCCCGTCCAAGGTGGGCACTACTCCAAGGAGCATTACAGACAACTCTGGAGATCCGTCACTTCATCTTACCATTTGAGCACTTGTGTCACTAACCTTAGAGGTTGTATTCTCAAGGTTCTAATAAACTTCATTCACCTTACCTCTGTTCAGATCCCCCTGACAGAATCTATTGACCAATCATGGACTCAGCAGAAGAAGCAGATATATGACGCATCCTTGTGCAGCAAGGTGTCCCTCAGGGACGGCAGTAGGAGGAGATTGCCACCTCACATTGCGCTTTTACGGAGCTGTCTGTCCAGCTAACCCAGCTCACAGAACGGCTCGAACAGTTCCAGATCAGCCATCCAGCAGCCCCTACAGTACCACCTCCGGACGAACCTGGGGTGCCTATTCTCGCCTATTTGTGCGGAACCTCGCCTTAACCCACCTGCTCCATAATTCTGGTGAGCCCAATTCATGGCGCTAATTTTTGTCACAGTGTTCTTTGACTTTTTCACTCCAGCTATCCTGTTTTCCTACGGAGCGATCTAGAGTGGTGTTCATTATCACACTCCTAATTGGGCAAGCGAAAGAGTGGGGAACGGCCATGTTGGACAATGACCATCGTTTAACCCCTTTGGAACGGAATTACGGCATTGGGAATAGGGAGTTACTGGCTGTTAAGTTGGCGCTGGAGGAGTGGCGTCACTGGTTGCAGGGCGCGGAGGTCCCTTTTATCATTTTGACCGATCATAAGAAGTTAGAGGGCCCTATCTTGCACCCAGCGCAATTGACTTTGTACACTGACGCATGTATCATTCCTATTTTGCACCCGCGCAAAGCGGACTTTTCCCTCCACAGACACACGTCGGTTAACTAAGAAATACACTTGCGCTCCGGGGCGGCTCAGCGCAAAGAGGAGGCGTGTTCCGGCGCAAACTTTCCCTCATGCTTTTTTGCTGTTCTATAAAACAATTGCACCACTGACCAGAAAAAAACTAGTCTAAAGTCAATGGCGCGTTGCGCGTTGTTCATTATGCTATTTTAAGGGCGCATGCTTGACCATAATGTATAGCGTGCACAACGTGCATACACTTTGCTCATGTAATCTACACAGATGCAACAGTTTTTATTTTTGCAAATATTACATTATAACAAGGAAATATATTACCACACGAGGGAAATCATTGTGGTGTCCATGAAGATGTGGAAAAAATAGGCATAAATCTAGCTTACACATTTACCTAACATTTTCAGGCAAATTGTAGTAATGACGGATCTGAGCTGTTTGCCCAATAGTGGACACATGTCAAGACACATATGTATATAAGGACATCTGACAAATTAGTTTGTCCGTCTTGAACCAGGAAAAAAAAAATCTGAAGACTGCGAAATCACCTTTACCATAATGTAAGTACATTAAAACTTACCAGTTAAGTTGAGCTTTCTCATATTTTTTTTCTATTGATTTGGGTGGGTTTGTCCCATCCCCAATGTCAATTCTCTTTCTTTTATGGCCCTGACGAGGACATCGATCTCCTCAGCTGTGAACCGCTCCTGGCGCGTGCCTGGTATAATGCGCCATAATAATAACAATCCGCCATGCAACATGCGCACCTGCTCTTAAAGGGTATGTTGGATGATGCTCTGATTGGTTTATTTCACGTTACGCCCAAACCACACCTATGAATAATGAAGCTACTTCAGACCAACCCCTTTTAGATTTGCGCCAGGCGCAAGAGGCATTTATCCCGCCGGGAAAATAGCAACAGCGCCGGGATCCGCCCACAAAGTTACTTGCGCTTTGCGCTTTGACACTTGCGTTTCAGATTGTTAAAATAGGGCCCAGAGTGTTTTTCGGTAGTTTTTAGCTTTAACATCTCTTATCTTCCAGGAGCCAAGAATGGTAAGCCCGACGCACTTTCACAGATTTTTGAGGCTGCGTACTGCGCTGCGCAATGTCACAGTTCCCACGGGGTGCCCTGAGAGCCTGTTTTTTGTGCCGGAATCAGTCCAAACTAGTGTCCTACAGTAGGGTCACTCATCCGAAATAGCTTGCCACCCAGGAGCGACTCACACGTGCAGTTTAATCAAGCAGCAGGTTTGGTGGCCGTCCATGGCGCAGGGCGCTCGTCAGTTCGTGTCGGCCTGTCCAGTTTGTGCTGCGGGCAAGGGCTCCAATCGGCCACCGGCAAGGCTACTGCAGCCACGCCGCTGTCTGTCCCTTTGAGACTCTGGTCACACATAGTTTTGGACTTCATTACCGGCCTACCTACGGTAGTCCTCACTGTGGTGGACAGGTCCTCGAAGACAGCTCATTTTGTTCCCCTCCTCAAATTGCCTTCAGCGAGGGAGACAGCGACTGTTGTCTTAGACCACATTTTCCGCATTCATGGCCTCCCAGTGAATTTGGTCTCTGACAGGGGTCCCCAATTTGTGTCTAAGTTTTGGACAGAGTTCTGTCGACAGCTGGGGGCGACAGCGAGTCTTTCCTCCGGGCATCACCCGCAGACTAACAGTCAGGCCTAATGTGCCAGCCAGGATCTGGAGAGTGTCTTGCGCTGTGTGACGTCTGCTGAACCATCGTCATGGAGTTCCAGATTAACCATGATCTAGTACACGCATAACTTGTCTACGTCTACGGGTTTGTCTCCCTTCCAGTGCTGTTTAGGCTACCAGCCACCCTTATTCCCCTCCCAAGAATCCGACGCCATGGTTCTGTCTGCGCATGCGTTCATTCAGAGATAACTCTGTATGTGAAGGATCACCAGAGAAGCCCTCACTCGAACTGGCGACAGGAACAAGGTGTCGGCGGATCGTCATCGTACTAAGACCCCACTTTACGTATGTGGTCAGAATGTCTGGTTGTCTTCCCACGACATTCCCTCACGTAAACAGGGACCCAAATTTATTGGACCGTTTCCTATCACTAAAGTGCTCAGTCCGGTGTTGGTTCGACTCAAATTAACCACCCAGTTTTCATGTCTTCACCCGGTTTTCATGTCTCCAAGATCAAGCCGGTCATTCGGTCATTCAGAGGTGGTCTTCTCAGCCTGTGTGTCCAAGGAGCATTACAACTCTGGAGATCCCTCACTTCACCATACCATTTGAGCACTTGTGTCAATAATCTTTGAGGTTGTATTCTCAAGGTTCTAATAAACTCTGTTCACCGTACCTCTGCGTACCTCCTCTGTTCAGATCCCACTGACATTCTATGTTGATTAGATATAGAACATATTTCATTAATGGTCAAGAACCACAATACCATACAAAAGTTTGGGGTAAGCCAATGTATATTTTTAAAGAGGTCTCTAAAGTTAACCAAAGCTGCATTTATTTGATTAAAAATACAGTAAAAAGTTATGTCATCAAAAAGTGGTGCTCAAGAAATGTATTATTATTATTATTATATGTAATGCTTAATATTTATGTAGAAAGAGTGAAACATTTTTCTCAGGATTCTTTGATGAATAGAAAGTTTGGTAACACTTTAGTTTCACTTTAGGGTCCAATTCTCACTACTAGTTACTTATTAGCATGCATATTACTAGGATTTTATTAAAGTACATATTAGTGCCTTATTTTGCATGACCATATTCTTCATCTCTACCCAATACATAAACTTAACAACTATCTTACTAACTATTAATAAGCAGTAATTAGGGGTTTATTGAGGCAAAAGTCATAGTTAATAGATGGTTAATAGTGAGAATTAAAAGTGTGACTGAAAGTTCAAAAGAACAGCATTTAGTTAAAAGTTTTTTTTAATAACAATGTAAAAGTGTTCACTATCACTTTTGATCAATTTAATGCATTCTTGCTGATTAAAAGTATACATACAAAAAAAAAAAAAAAAAAAAACATGGACCCCTTACCACCCTCTTGTGGCCCCCTGGAGGTACAAAAAATCTCTCTCAAAAATACATTTTTACCAACTATAGTTTCTGCGTTTTGCCGTTCTTTGTGTCAAACAGATTGTTTCCCCTATGGAAGACTGTTCAAAATGTCTTGTAGGAGATGTCCAGGTAAATTAGTGTACCAGGCAGCACAGGCGTGTTCTGGCAATGCTTGGTTTTATGTGTTTAGAGAGGAGTGGTGAGGCCAGAATTCACTCGTGTTTCAGAGTGCTATGCTACTCTGCCACTACAAACAGGCAATTATTGCCTCAGTCAAGCCACCTTAACAACCCATCTAAGCTTCCAGGGGGGAAAAAATTGCCAGTCACTTCAAGAATTACGATTTATTTTGGCAAAGCTGTGACAAAAATAAATTGCGGAATAAATTCTGGGGAAGGGAGATGTCTCTCTCTCTCTCTCTCTCTCTCTCTCTCTCTCTCTCTCTCTCTCTCTCTCTCTCTCTCTCTCTCTCTCTCTCTCTCTCTCTCTCTCTCTCTCTCTCTCTCTCTCTCTCTCTCTCTCTCTCTCTCTCTCTCTCTCTCTCTCTCTCTTTCTGTTGCTCTCAATCTCCTTCTCTCTCTCCATCCATCTCTGTTCTGACACTCAGTACTACAGGCTTTAAACTGATTTAGGAGATGTAATGAAAATAATATACATAGATTTTGCTGAGAAACTTATAGCAGTTCATTTGAATTTCTAAACAATATGCTGAATCATACATTTCGACTTGTCAAAACTGAACACAGAGGAATTCCCTTCCCAATGGACCACAACACCTCGACCACTGATGCAAATCATGTCAGAATGTTCAGTAACATTGACCAATCAACCGCAACTTCAGCAACAGTAAAATGGGTTAATAACTGTCTTTCATTAAATTTGATTTCTTATTTAAAAATGGCATGTTGATTGATTTTTGATTATTTAATTACCTTCATTATAATATTAGTATAGCTACAATTTCATGCAAATACAGTACTATGATTTAAAATAGTTGAGAGGCATGGAAAAGATATCTAGACATGGAAAGATATTTAAAAAATGTAAAATTCATAGCATGGATTTAAAGTGGAAATAAATTCAAACAAAGTATCTGGAGAGTCTGTTTATCAGGTCAAAAATACAAATGAGGTGTTAACTATACCGTAGCAATGGACATTTAACTCATCTCCACACTGGGGTGATGACTCCGACCCCTAACCAGATGAACTGGATAAATATTGTGAAAGTTCTGATCCCATCTGACTTCTGACCTATTATGCTGCCTAAATCATAATCATACACTGTTCATTCGTTGGCCAAAGGAGGAGGTTCCAAGGTTTTTTTCTCCATTCTGTCACCCGATGGAGTTTTGGTTCCTTGCCACTGTCGCCTTTTTCACCTTTCTTCGCCTTTCTTCGCCTTTGTCGCCATTGGCTTTAAGCTTGCTTAGTTGGGGACATTTAATTTTGAATTTAACAATATTACAAAATTATTTTCCTGTTATCTCTGTAAAGCTGCTTTGAAACAATTTGTAAAAAGCACTATATAAATAAAGGTGACTTGACTTGACACTTCCTGTGTAGACACTAGACAGCTTTATTATAATGTGAACAGTTTCGTTTTGATTTCTGCTTCCAGTGCATTGTAGATCTGTGATCAGACAAGACATTAGGTGTCCATTATCCTTTGCTTTAACACCTTTAACATCAAACTACTAACACAGGCCGTTAGAAGTGGGACCTGAGACCATGGATGACTCACTGAATCTGTTTCAGACAGACACACACACACACATAGAAAATCTTCTTGCCCCTGCTTATTGATTAAAGTGCTGTAGTTCAGTACAGAGAGAAACAGAGAACATTATCCTAATTTGGTATTCAGTTAAAGTTAAACATGATCCCACTAAATGCCTCTAATTATTTCTGCTCTAATAGGGTAGTAGAGTTTGGAGAAAATAGCTTGTTTAGAGTGTGTAGGTTAAGAGAACACACACACACACACACACACACACACACACACACACACACACACACACACACACACACACACACACACACAAACAGAACTCCAAACAACATTACATGTACTTAGCTATAAATGAGGAATTTTAATGGAAAAAAAATGTAACCCCTAAAACCTATAGTAAAACGCTGAAAGACAAAAAGCGATTTATCTTTAAATAGGCCTCTCTGTTTCGGTGTGACCTATTGGTAGAACAAATTAATGTATTTTCTGTCACGGTTTCCCTTTAACTGATCTTTGATGCTGAATTCTTTCTAGTATTTAAGATTCCTTCTCAATGTTTTCCTGGTCATTTATTCTGGTTGACACAGCACTGTCTACAGGATGTCTTCCAGGGGTGCAACGGTTCAAATTGCTCACGGTTCGGTTAATATCACGGTTTTAGTTTCACGGTTTTGGTATGGTTCAGTATGTGCTATGTTCAGGGAAAAAAGGACTACTGTCAAATAAAGAAAATAATGGTGTGTTCACACCGAACGTGAATTTAATTATTTGCGCAAGTAGATTACATACAAAGTCAATGCAAAGACGCGAATAGACGCATCATTCACGCCGGGCGTCGTGCGTTTGCCGCGAACATCTTCCACGCAAGTTGAAAAATTTGAACTCGAGCGAATGTTCAAGCGTCTAACTAGACGCGATAGACGTTTATTTGACGCTCTATTCGCGTTCGGTGTGAACACACCATAAGAACAAACATTTTACCTACAAACAACAGCACAAATAAATAAAATAGAGCAAAGATACTAATAAAATAAACAGTGCTTTTCAGGTTTTTCAGGTAGGTCTAACATTAGTTTTCAGGTACAGAAATTGTCTTTTGTTGTTTGATTAACATTAAAAACACAGACAGCAGCAATATTAGGTTACTGTCCCTTTAAAGGCCAATTCACACTGCACAGACATACATTTTTGTGTGAATTTGTGCATTAAAGTAAAGACTTGAAAGAGAACTCAAAAATTTAATATTTGGCACTGTATGAGACGTCTGCACGCTTCTGATGAGTGCTCACACACACAAACCTTCACAAACCAAACCAAACCAAACCTTCACAAGCCAATCTTCTCAAAGCGCACGGAAGTTCTCCTTTGCGTCTTGCTCTTGAATGTTTAAATTGGTTAAATGAGTTTAGTTTAAACACAGATAGCAACGTGTGCATTTCAGGTGTCACCTGTGCTCACGTGCTACAAACACCTGGGTGATGACGGCGTAAATGACTGGTCATGTTCGAGTTCATGTTCATGTTCATGTTCAAAGTTTGCAAAGAGTAACCGTTTGTTCACGCTTTTTATTATTACCCCAGTTGTAATGTATTATTGGGAGCCAGGATGTGAATCCATCAATAGAAACATATGTTAGTGGAACTGTCTGCTTTACACATTATTTTCAACAAACCAGGTTATAGATGAGTCATCAAATTTGAGATCAACCGAATTGAGTGCCGAACCGTAGGGGAGAGCGGTACGGTTCGATTTTTTTTACGACACCCAATGTCTTCACTTATTTACTACTTCTTCCCCCTCTCTTTTTCAACAATCTCATATCATGACTCAAATCAGTGTCATGGTTCAGGAAATAAAACTTTCAGGGATACCATGTAAAGGTAGATGCATTTTCAAACCACTATGCTAAAAATATGTGTTGAGTGTGAAATGGAGTTTATGCCAGCTTGTTGTAGCCAAATGTGACTTTACAAGAAAAAACAATTTAATTCACCTGCATTTAAATCTATAGCTAACATGTTTGCATGTGCACAAGGGGAAAAGATTCAATGTGATAAAAGCATTTGGATTTATTTATTTATTCGTTCATTTATTTATTTAAAATATGCTCTGACACTCTTTCCTCTCATAAAAATTCATGATCATTTATCAAGCATACTCCAGCCTGGAGCATCTTAGTTATTCAGACATATAAAGTGTCCCGTTTAAAGGACAGCTTTGAGCCTTTTCTCCTCCTTCTTTCAAAAATTGTGGTTTTACCCTGAGAGCATACTGGCAGTGAATTCATCTCCCAGACCTTTTCACAAAGCTCAAATGTTCAGATAATGGCCCACTTGGACACTGCATTAGCATACTGAAGTTACTGAAGGCGTTGTCTAAATGAACGTATGCTACACTACTAATACACTCATGTTTCGCATATACTGTATAGCCAAACTATGCATTTCAAAACTGCCACATGCATCATCTCACACACATTAACCCCTGCACTGCAAATGTACTAACAGCTCTACTCTCAATGAACTTATGGCTAGCATAAATGTACTAGTGTCTTATTATAAATGCACTTTGGAACTCACTCTTCATTACTCTTATAAGCACTAATGCCCTTACATTGAGAGTAAAGACACTACGACTAAAATATGAGGAATGACTGTCAAATAACAATTACTGCATTAATAAGGCTAAGAATTATACTAATAGCGACTTGACTCACTCTGGCAAAAGCTAAATGATTCATAGTCTTAAATGCCCAGTGGCATAAATATCACATTAATTGCTACTGCATTCTAATGTGTGTGTGTGTGGCTGTTAATGGTGACTGAGATCTCACACTCGACCTTACATGCCCATTAGCCGTATGCTAAATGCTTTAATTGTTTTGTAATGAGAGACTCTAACAATATAGAAGCGAGAGAGTGTGTGTGTATATTTGCAGTACAGGTCCTCAGTTATAAACTAACTGGGTTTATGTTGCCATGGAGAGAGCTTTATTGTTACAGATATTTTATTATCTTTTTTAGAAAACAAACCAGAATAACTCAAAATGCATAAGATTTATGTTGCATTGTGATTAACAAGCCTCTTTCTTTCATACAATTTCTATCACTCTCTCTCATATTCCAACCCAATCTCCTGGACTGCACTGATATAAATGTCAAGATACTGATGTGCTTAAACAGTAAATAGTAATACACCAAAAGAGAAATAGAAAAGAGAGTATAAATAAATAGAATAGAATAGAAAATAGTTATATTTTTTATCATAGACTCTTGTTTTAAACTCTGCTGTCATTGTTTTCCCCAATGTGTCTGATTTTTTTATGTGAACATTTTCTGTCTTTTATTGTTGAGAAGTCAACAATGTCAAGACCACAATCATAGCAGATTTCACATGCTTTACTTGAAATAGCTAGGTGCTCTTCTACCTGGAGCATGTTTGAACACATTTCTTTACCTGTAAAGATATTATTGAACATTTGAAAACTACTTCCTGTCTGCATGATTTTATTCCCTCACACTTTTTTTGGGCCTGACCTCCTGGGTTTCATCAACATGTGTTTGAGTTCTGGTACGATGCCTGACTGCCTAAAACATGCTTGAGTTAATCCAATTTTGAAGAAACCAAATCTCAATGTGTCTGATTTAGGTAACTTTATACCAATTTCTAATCTTCCATTTATTTGAAAAATATTGGAAAAGGTGGTACCCATTCAATTACAATCTTTTTTGAGTTTAAATTTTATACAATTTACTTTATACAATACTTTCCAGTCAGGATTTAAAAAAACTACACAGTACTGAATCTGCTTTACTGAAAGTCACCAATGACATTATGCTGGCTACGGATAATGGGATTGCTGTTGCTTTTGCGCTACGTCATTCTTAAGTTACACCTAAAGCTGTACCTTATCGTTAATACGTGTTTCCCAAAAACGCTCTTAAGTATACCTTAAGTATACCTTCTGTAAGTCATACGTTCGGAAGGTTGGTCTGGACCACTCTTAGCTTTACCTTATCACTGTTAAAGGTCTATATGAATATAATTCTGAAGTTTTAATACACCCAGACAGTGTTCAATTAGGCTAATTCAAGTGTTTTCATGTAAAAAATAAAATTGTCATTACACTGATAGTTGTTAGAATTTTAATTATATTATTAAATATAATAAAATTGTATACATTTATTTTAATTAAAGAGCACTTTTAAAGGCCAGTGAAAGCATAGGCTACTGTCAGTTAAGTCCTATTCGGACGCTAATATTGTTTATCATGGGCTCGTACGGTATTTTAAACATTTACCGGGGTAAGTCGGTTATTTTAGTGCCTTCCGAATCCATAATATCAGTGTTTTTTCTCACCCAACCCACGTAAAAATCTCTGTCCAAATTAGTACCTACTGATTTTTGACAAACAGGTCGTGTGGTAATTTAATTGCCATCTGAATTCACATCTCTGAGTTTACAAGAAGAGATTCAAAATTCACTGTTTAAATCCTTTTTGATCACTGCCGAGCACCATGGCTACGTGACGTACACTTTTATTACTGAAATGCTTGAAAGTATTTACAAGAACAATATTTCATCGCAGCTCACCTCAGCGAACAAAAATGGGAAAGAGAAGAAAGCACATAAAAAAATGTAAATGGTTATTATGACAGCAATATATGATACAATTTTAAAATATGTAGGCAAGGTTATTATAGGCTGTTATAGTTTGGATTATGTTTTATAATATCCCATGAGTCCTAGTAAATGCAATTTCAACTATTTCTGAAGTGCTTCTTTTATAAAGAACGGCGCTTTCTCACATAAACAGCTCCTGCACGAGAGAATAATTGATTCTCGAGTCATCGATATCAACAGATTCAGCACCATCGCCACGGACAGCACCCGGTAACGTCGCACGTAAGAAGGTATATCTTAAGCAGCTTTCTAAGGTATAGTTCGGGGAACACTCCTAGAAATGGTATACCTTCAGTTAAGTTATACCTTAAGAGTCTTTGTAGAGCGCTAAGAGACAAAGTTATCGGGAAACTCAGCCTTGGTCCTCTTAGATCTCAGTTCAGCATTTTATATGGTCGATCATAAAATTCTTATCTCTCAATTGGAAAATGATGTAGACATTCAGGGAACTGTTTTGAATTGGTTTCAATCATTCTTAACAAATAGGAAGTTTTCTGTATACTATTGGAAAACGTCTCGGGTTATGACTATAACCCTTGTTCCCTGAGAAGGGAACGAGACACTGCGTCGTCGAAGAACGACTCTTTGGGGACGCTCCCTTAGCGTGCGCCTCTGAAGTAAGAATGAAACTAATCCAATCCTGATTGGTGTTGCGTCATGACGTAACATGTGACGGCACATAAAAGTGACGCCGGCACACACACACATTAGCCTAGCGATGAAGCAAGACGCTCTCAGGCCTCGAGGGGCGTGGCAGGACGACGCAGTGTCTCGTTCCCTTCTCAGGGAACAAGGGTTATAGTCATAACCCGAGACGTTCCCTTTTGAGGAAACTCGAACTGCGTCGTCGAAGAATGACTCTTTGGGGAACAAATGCCCACTAGGCCACGCACCGAAAACAGGCCTGCCCTAGAGTGAAACTGATCTCAGGCACTAGCTAGGACGAGAGCACATGTGCGCCAGGCGTGCTAGGGAGGTGCAGACTAAAAACCTGATAAAAGTGTGCGGGGTAGCCCAACCGGCTGCCTCACAGATCTCCTGGAGGGGGCACTCCCGAGAGGAGGGCCCTAGAGGACGCCATGCCTCTAGTAGAATGAGCCCTTGCGGCCAAATGTGAAGGCAAATTGCACACCTTGTAGGCCTACTTTTGGTTTGTATAGCCGGGAGCCCCTAATAGGTGATCCAAAACACACTACAGTAGGTCCGACCTCCTCCAAGAAGAGGACCTCTCAAGGTAAATACTCGGAACTCAAGCAAGGAACTTCTCCTTTTCTGCCGACACATGAGGTGGAGGATGAAATACTTGCAGGATAAATTGCACTTAAGGCACAGAGCTGGGTCTCGGATGCAGGATGGCCTTAACTCCGCCGGGGCAAACCCCAAGCAAGCTGGCGATAATGCCAGGGCTTGGAGATCTTCCAGTCTCTTTATAGAAATAGCTAAGAGAAAGGCTATCTTGAACGTGAGGTCCTAGGTAGGGGTGGCACGATCCGCATTTTTTGCCTCCGATAACGATTCCGATTTTAATGAAGCAGCAACATATGATAGATTGGACAGAACAACTAAGGCTATCAATAAACTGCCATTGCGCAAAAGTATTGTAATATGAAAGGCTCCACACTTATGCGCATCCCGTGCGCAGAATGATGCGCTCGAAGCAACATGGAGTCACGGCGCGCAGCACTTCGCATTGAAAAGTTCAAAGCACAAAAGTAAGATATACATATATTTGTTTATTTATTCATTAGTTTGAGCCTTTTAACAGTTTTAAATTACAGTTAATGTGCACGTGAAGAGCAATTATATCGCTCTCTACTCCAGTGTTGTGATCACTGATCAGTTGTGTTGTGATCTAACAGACACCCGGTAGAAAGTAACATGTGAAACTCCAGCACGTTAAAGTCCTTTTATGCAAACCATAGACCTTTCTCTACAGTTCTACAGTATAATAATAGGAACATTGACTCATCTTGAAGACAGTTTCATCATGTTGACTGTTTTACCCGAGCGCGACGTGCTGTTTGACTCTGAATGGAGAATGACTGACAGCCGCAGCGGAGGGAAGCACTTAGGTGAAGATTAACGATTTTAATCTGTACCTCACATTAAACTATATGTAATGGCTTTAGAAAACTTGGAATATAGTACAAGGAAACATTATAGTGCTTTATAATGTTTTTGTGCCTTTTGTGTTGTATAACAATAACATTCGTAGGCTACAATATCGGATTGGATTTGATGGTATCGTCTGGCGATACCCGATCCGGCAAATATTGGTAGTATCGGAGCAATACCGATACTGAGTATAGGATCGGTGCACCCCTAGTCCTAGGCGAAACCGACTGGAGGTATTCGAAGGGAGCCAGGGATAGCCCTTCGAGAACCACCGCCAGGTCCCAGGTAGGAAACCTGGACCTGACTGTCGGTCTCATCCTCCAATACCATGGAGAAATATTATGACCAGTTGGTGCCTCCCCAAAGGCCCAACATTTAGTGGTGCATGGAACGCCGCAATGGCAGCCACGTACACCCTACGTGTGGATGGGGAGAGATTCGCAGAGAAACGATCTTGAAGAAACTCCAGAAAATGAAGCCATTGGGCAGTTAACTGGGCCTAACTCAAGTTTTTCCACTTGGTGTAGAGAACTTGAGTTAGGCCCAGTTAACTGCCCAATGGCTTCAGTTCTGGAGTTTCTTCAAGATCGTTTCTCTGCGAATCGTTTCTAGGGCTCCTAGTAGACGGAGCCCTAGAGGTATGGTTTCGACCACCCCAGATGATAGACCAGCATCTAGGTACCGAGCCCCCTCAGAGGCCAGACCCACAATTTCCACAGCTCTGGATGAGGATAGAATATAGTGCCCTCCGCCTAATTTGTTTGTCTCCGCCGAGACAAAAGATCCCTCCTCAGAGGAATCTGCCATGGCGGAGCTATCAGGAGTGAAATTAAGTCTGAAAACCATACTCTGGCAAAAACAGGGCTACCAGAAGAAGACTGATGCCCTCCTGATGGACCCTCTCCAGGACTCCCGGGAGCAGAGCGATCGGGGAAAAAGAGTACAGGCGAAGCCTCGGCCAGGCCTGTACCATGGCATCCAACCCCAGCGGGGCTGGATGAGTGAGGGAGAACCAAAGTGGACAGTGGGACGGACATCCCTCGAGACGCAAACAGATCCACTTACACTGGTCCAAACCTCTGCCAAATCAACTCCACCACCTCTGGATGGAGTCTCCATTCCCCGGGCCTCAGCCCCTGCCTCAACAGGATGTCTGCTCCCTGATTCAGAATCCACGGGACATATATTTGTAGAGTTTGAGGGTGAACCAAACACAAATGAATCTTCCATTTGATTCATTCAAACGGAACTCAATCACTAATTCAGCCATAAAAGATCCCGGCTCCAGCTAAGTCAACAATTGACCCCCTCAGAAAGGACTTTATGACCCTGCAGGACCCAAAGGGATGTGCTCAACTGGAAGAATGTTGACAACGTTAGATAGTTTGGAAAACACCGATTGGTTCAGAGATGGACCCACTAAGATAACGACCAAGGTGTTCGATCCCAGGACAACAGATGTATAACAGACCGCCATAGTCGTAAATACCTATGAAGGACCCAGAGCTGAAATCTCTCAAACCATGAGACTTTTCATATAAAATACATAAAATCATCCCAAAACAATTATTGATGAACTTATAATCAAACATTGTTCCACTACCTAATCCTATATTGTAGCTATGTATGTGTCTAGTATGCTAGATAACATACAAGTCATGCAATTGTTGTTACTTTAGATGGATGAATGAAAGTGTGTCTTGTTTGATATCATATAATATATTAATATAATATAATATATTCTTAATTCAAAAGATGGCTTGAGCGAAATCTGTGTAAAATGTTTTGTATTCTTATAATAGTAATAATGTCTAAACTGTGGCCTCTTGTTCTCTCTGCTAGTGCTGGGAGCAAGGAGATCACAGATAACGCATGATTTACGATAAGAAGAAAATAGAGCCACCTCCTAAATTATGCCATTGTCTCATTGGTTAGAATTCTCCAAAAGAGGTTGGACTAACTTTAAGTTAAAGACCCGAACAAAGGATTGCAGTTCAGTTCAAAGAGCAGTTCGGTTTGGCAGTTCGGTTCGGTGTTGAATTAAGTTTGTGCCTCTCTCTATCAACAGCAAGAGAGTGTTCCTGTTCGTGCTTCCCTCTCTAACTCTCTCTCGGAAAAAGTCTCGGCAGAACAAGTCGGCTGGAGCAGACGATGGTTATAGTAACCATGTAGACGCATAGAGACAAATGACTCAAATCAAGATCAGGGTTTAAAACAGCTCATTCAAGCCATCTAACTCGTCTCACTTTCCTTTCTTTTCCTTTGTTTTCTTTTTCGTTAAAAGTCTCGGTTCTAAGTTAAGTTTTGCTGTAAAGTTTCGTTTAACGTTTTGACTGCAAACCCCGCTTCCAACTTCAAAGGCTTTCATCCATCCTCCAACACATCACGTGACCGGCGGTTCAGAAACTTCCATCCAGGCACTTCCAAGACAACCACACGGACCGGCCGGGAAACCCCTCAGACCCGAGAAAGGGGAACCCCCAAAAGCAATGCAAAGGACAAGCAAGTAGCCTCCAGACCAGCTGAACTGGTGTTTTAAATGTAAATTGAATAACCTGTCTAAGAAACGAAGGTTTAAAATTAATGCTTGATGGTTCGTTCAGGTTTATGTCTTATAAAGTGCATCTTACTCTGAAAACTCACTCTTTCTCTCTCTTCATCTGCACCTTGAATGAATGTGTGTGTGTGATTGGGTTTAGACCTTAGTTTTATGTGTTTAGAATAGTTAATAAAGTCGTCCATATATTTGAAAAGATATTTGCCTTGTGTTGTGCTTGCACATTTAATGTCTTGTACTGTCGATCTAAAGTTACCTTGCTAATAAATAGTGTTTCACTATAGATTGGATATTTATATCTGTTGCCAAGGTTAAAATTACGGCCCGTTCAAATGAACTCTAAACGAGTCATTTGCTCGGTTCCATAGTGATTCGGTCAAGGTTCATTGCAAATCGATGAATCATTTCCTTTGAGCTAAATTGGCCTTCCGGCCCCCTTAAATACATTTTATGTATATTATTATTGTGTGATTCATTACATATTGCTCCTATAGATAATATTTTCCCTTGGGACCATAAAATGATCTGATGCGCCAATCTGGAAAGAGGGTGCGATCTGAGTCTCCTTTGTTGGTTTAGATAAGCTACCACTGAGACGTGGTAACCTTTGATGTCTGTGAGGAAGCTCCTCAGAGCCCTGAACACAGCCAACATCTCTAGGCAATGTATATGCCAAGAATGATGATGGTCCTGCCACAGACCCCTGGCAAAGCGGCCGTCCGAGACCGCGCCCCAGCCAGAAAGGGAAGCGTCTGTCGAAACAGTTTCCCGGCGACATGAGGCCCCTAACACTGGCCCTTGGGACAAGAACCAAGGTTTCTTCCATATTAATGGGGAACGAAGGCATCTGCGCATAACCTTTATTATACGGAACGGATTCCCCTTGGGGAAAAAACCCTTGGCTTTGAGCCACCACTGAAGGGGCCTCATGTGAAGCAGGCCCAAAGGAATTATGTTGGATGCCGCTGTTATGAGGCCCAGCAGTTTTTGAAATTGCTTTACAGTGATAGTAAGCATGTTGAACCTGAATCTCCTCAAAAAACAATTCAAAAGCCTTAGATCTAAAATTGGCCTCAGTCCGCCATCCTTCTTTGGAACTATAAAGTACCGGCTGTAAAACCGGACTCCCTGTCTGGTAGGGGAACACATTCTATGGCCCCTTAATTCCAGTAGAGTCTGTACCTCTTGTTCCATAACCCGAGCCTGTTCTGGAACCACTGCAGTCGGTACCACCCCAGCAAACTTGGGAGGTCGGTGACCGAACTGCAATCTGTACCCATATTTTATAATATTTTATAATATACAGGACCCATATAGATATATTCGGAAGGCGTTGCCATTCTTCTACAAAATCTACTAAGGGAACCAGCCCCTCGAGTCCTCAGAGGTCCTACACTACAATTAGGACCTCTTTACCGAAGACTTCTTTGCCTGAAGGACGGCCCTCAGGTCACCCTTCTGGCTGGAGGACTTCGGTTGAGAGTGCTTCCTCTGTTGCCAAGCTTCCGCGGGAGGGGCTCTAGAGGCAATGCTCTCTTTTTGCTCTTGCCGATGGGAGGAGCTGGTTGACGCCGGAGGCTGGCCACTTGGACCAGCCCTCCTAAATCCAGATTTAGAGCGGTGAGGGAGATACTGTTGGAACGCCGCCGACTGTTTTTTCGCTTCCTGAAACCTGTCGACGACTGTAGTGACAGCGTTGGAGAACAGACCAGAACGTGATAGCAGAGTGTCCAACAGGAAATATTTGTCTTTTCTCTTTTATACCGGACAAATTTAGCCTCAGATGTCTCTCCGTAGCCACCATAGCTGACATAGAGCGGCCTATGGCACGTGCCGTCTCTTTAGTGGCCCAGAGAGACAAATCTGTGGCTATTCTCAACTCCGCGAAGTCAGCAGGAGTTGGTCCCTTGCCCTCATTTAGATCTTTAAGAAGATCGGTCTTGTACGCCTGCAAAATCGTTATAGAGTGCAGGCACGCACCAGTCTGACCAGTCGTCATATAAGCCCGGCCAAACAGTGCAGAGGTGTCCCTGCATGGTTTGTTGGGCAGCGCCGGGGCTTTAAGTGAAGATGCCAAATCAGGAGAACGTTAGCTCGCTAAAGCTTCCTCCATCTGCAGCATCTTGCCATAACCCGCCTCTCTCGCACCCAACCACATTCGAATAATCATATAATGAATGTGATGAGATGCGTAAAGAGTGGGGTTTTCCCAGGATCTACATTTACATATATATATATAAAGATCTGGATCATACTGCTTATTTTGGTCAGCTGATATATTTTATATATATTTATTTATTTATCTATTTAGTCTGGCCACAGCACGCGTCACAACCTCCACGTGCTCTACATAAGCAGAAACATGAGCCGGCGAGTGTGACTCATGTTGCTCGTTCCCGATGCTGAGCACATCAACTTCCTCAGAAACAGATAGCTCGAGCACTGGGCACTCGTCACGGGCAGAAGAAGCCGCATCGCGGCCTTCTGCGACGTGAACGAGTGTCATAGAATCTGCGGATGATGAACGAAAAGGTGCCTCAGTCTCGTTCACATCCGCGAGATCCTTCTGCGATCTCCACGATCTAAGCCGCTGCGCCGCCTCAACGGACAACGGACCCGAATCGCGGGCATCGCGAGCCTGGCCATCATCAGGAAATAATATAGCCAAGCGGGAGCGCAGCACTCTAATAGGAAGTGCTTCACAGTGTTCACAGGCAGCCCTCTCGAGCGCTGACTGTGCGTGCTGCGCCCCTAAACAATACACACACACACACACCTGATGCGTGTCCTCACCCGTGGCATATCTAGGGCAGGGGTGCACACACTTAGTGTATTGTTCACTCGCCATAATATAGAGCTTTGCACAGACAAAACAACACCAAATAAGACAGACAGTTTCACAGAGAGCGCTTGCTGAAGAGCGAAAGCTAATGTGTGTGTGTGCCGGCGTCACTTTTATGTGCCATCACATGTTACGTCATGACGCAACACCAATCAGGATTGGATTAGTTTCATTCTTACTTCAGAGGCGCACGTTAAGGGAGCGTCCCCAAAGAGTCGTTCTTCGACGACGCAGTTCGAGTTTCCTCGAAATGGAACATACTTCCTCAGCAGCACATCTTTCCTGTGGTGTTCCGCAGGGATCTATTCTTGCTCCAACACTGTTTTCATTATACTTACTGCCATTGGGTTCCATCTTTTCCAAATATGGAGTATCATTTCACTTATATGCCGATGACATCCAATTGTACATTTAAACACAATGATTTAAATTCTATAGAGGTCCTGCTAGCGTGTTTAAAGGATGCAAAATCATGGCTTACACAGAATACACAAAATTGTTTGGCCTTAAATGAGAACAAAACCGAAGTAGTATAGGGACCGAGTGATTTTTATGACTTCGGTGATGTGGACCTTGGAGACTTAAGTTCACATGTTACTCCATGTGCAAAAAATCTAGGTGTTTTGTTTGATTCAAGTTTGATAAACAAATTAATTCTGTTGTTAAATCATGTTTCTTTCATCTACGACGTCTCGCAAAAGTTAAAACCTTTCTTTCTCTTAAGGACTTTGAGATAGTTATTCATTACTTTATTACTTTACTCCTTAACTGCAATTCACTTTATTATGGAGTTAATCATTCATCTATCAGCGTCTACAAATGGTTCAAAATGCTGCGGCCAGGCTGTTGACTGGTAGTCGAAAATTTTATTCCATTTTTACTCCCATTTTAACTTCTCTGCACTGACTACCGGTCAAATCGAGTATTGAATTAAAAATTTGAGTCTTTGTTTTTAAATCATTACACGGCTTAGCACCAGTCTATCTATCTGGCATAGGCCTACTATGTTTTCTTAAAGTTGGTTTTCAATTAATTATTCAGTTTTGTGATCGTTAATTAATAGGTTACAGTCTGTTCTGTTTTTATTTGAGTATAATGATTTGTACAGCACTTTGGTCAACCCTGCATTGTTTTTAAATTTGCTTTATAAATAAATAAAAACATGAAATAATACAGTAATCACACTAAAAAATTTAGTAATTAAAATTTACAGCAATCTCACCCTTTGAAGATTGATGAACTCAGGACAGCAGCTGCAAATGGGATAGATATGGATCTTAAGATAAAAATATGAAAATAAGAAAAATATGATTTATTTTGCATGTGTAACTTTAACTATTATAGTTTTGCTACTTCCTGATGCGACAGATTAGGTGAGTAAATGTTATGTTTCAGTAAGTGACATTGCATCTGTAGCAGAAAACAATTATTTATAATATCAAACACACACACATATTTGTAGTTGAATGGATGATTAAAGGCTTTGTTACACTTTTTTTTATTTTGTTGCTAAGCGATTTTTTAGTTTGTTGGTTTCCAGTTGCTGCAACTGCCCGTCTCCAGCTGGTGCTTAAATTGTAAAGGTTCGATCACACTAACCTTTAAAAATGCTAAACTACTTATAATTAACAAATAACAATAAATTAGTCATAAATAAATAATAGTGCTCATTAAGTACTCCTCAACCCACTCACACATCTCCCTGTCAAGAGACATTACATTACCCGATATTCTGGAAATCATTTATTATTGTTTTTTGGTCCAATTTACATCTATTGACATGGAGATTTTGGGGAGGGGGAGGGGGGACTATATATGTACGATTATATACTATATACAATTGTTGGACTATTTATGTCAGCTAATACGTAGGTGGTACTGCACACTTAACCTTCACTTTTAATTGTGTAACAAAAATGACAGTATGAGCAAAACGCTCAGTTCTTTTATTCACGCTGCAGTGTCACAGCATGTTGCATACCTAATGAAGATGTTCAGTGAAGTCTTGCGCACATGTAGGGTACAACGGGGCTAAAGGCACACCTTAAGAAAAATGTTCTTTTTACTCCCATTGCAGACAAAAGAAAACTTTTTTTTATTATTATTATTGAACACTGATGGAGCAACAGATTTTGTGTGAAAATAAATCATAAAAGTGGTTTATTTTGTTTACAAATATTATAAATGTTTGAGGTGGCAAGGTGGGCCTTTTAACCCACATACGGGGTAAAAGGCTCACCAGCATGGGGCAAAAGGCAAAAAGTATTGTTACAAATACTTTAGCTAAAATAATATGTTTTTCTTAACGTCTAGTTTGTTTATTTTGATACATAAAATAATTATTTGTTCAATAAATATACTGTCATTAAAATATGTTAAAGGTGACAAATGATGCCCCTTTTCAAAAGATGTAATACAAATCTATGGTGTACCCAGAATGTTTCTGTGAAACTTTACTTCAGGAAGATTCAGGAAGAGGTTGCAATTTTTTGACTAACCATTCAGAAACGTCCAGGTGCAGTGGATACATTTATGTAGTTGTTGTGGAGTTACATTGATTCGTCTCATCAATGTACGACTTGCCGTCATGTCATTACACATGTTGACACAGTTCCCAGAGGTCTATATAAGACAGCTGTGACATTGTTTGGTCGAATATTGTTCTGTGCTAGTCTGTGCAGCCAACGACAGAACAGTTTGCATGCTTTGCTCGAACTTTTGCCATTGAGTTAACTTAGAACTGGTTACACTGTTGTCGCTTGCGAAAACAAATGGAGGCGCCGTGAGTGGAAACGTGCAGTTTAAATGGCGGTAATATTATAATAAGATCCCCTTCCTATGTCAGAAGGGAAGCGAAATCTGATCGGCTTATTTTTTTACATGCTTGCAGAGAAAGGCTTACCAAAACAAAGTTACTGGGTTGTCACTTTTCACATTTTCTAGGTTGGTAGATGCACCGGGGACCCAATAATAGCACTTAAACATGAAAAAGTCAGATTTCCATGATGTCCCTGGACCACTCTTAGCTTTACCTTATCACTGTTAAAGGTCTATATGAATATAATTCTGAAGTTTTAATACACCCAGACAGTGTTCAATTAGGCTAATTCAAGTGTTTTCATGCAAAGAATAAAATTGTCATTACACTGATTGTTGTTAGAATTTTAATTATATTATTATATAGGTAATAATACAATTTTATAAATTTATTTTAATTAAAGAGCGCTTTTAAAGGCGGGTACTGTCAGTTAAGTCCTACTCGGAGGCTAATATTGTTTATCATGGGCTCGTACGGTATTTAAAACATTTACAGGGGTAAATCGGTTATTTTAGTGCTGTCCGAATCCATAATATCAGTGTTTTTTCTCACTCAACCCGCGTAAAATCTCTGTGCAAATTAGTACCTACTGATTTTTGACAAACAGGTCGTGTGGTAATTTAATTGCCATCTGAATTCACATCTCTGAGTTTACAAGAAAAGATTCAAAATTCACTGTTTAAATCCTTTTTGATCACTACCGTGCACCGTAGCTATGACGTACACTTTTATTACTGAAATGCTTGAAAGTATTTACAAGAACAATATTTCATCGCAGCTCACCTCAAAAATTGGAAAAAACAAAAATGGGAAAGAGAAGAAAGCACATAAAAAATTTAAATGGTTATTATGGCAGCAATATATGATGCAATTTTAAAATATGTAGGCAAGGCTATTATAGGCTGTTATAGTTTGGATTATTTTTTATAATATCCCATGAGTCCTTGTAAATGCAATTTCAACTATTTCTGAAGTGCTTCTTTTATAAAGAACAGCACTTTCTCACATAAACAGCTCCTGCACGAGAGAATAATTGATTCTCGAGTCATCGATATCAACAGATTCAGCACCATCGCCACGAACAGCAGCCGGTAACGTCGCACGTAAGAAGGTATATCTTAAGCAGCCTTCTAAGGTATAGTTCGGGGAACACGCCTAAAAATGGTATACCTTCAGTTAAGTTATACCTTAAGAGTCTTCGTAGCGCGCTAAGAGACAACGTTATCGGGAAACTCAGCCTAGGTTAATTGTTGTGCCTTTAGCCCCAACAGCAGGGGTGCCTTTTACCCCAAATATCACTTTACATATTTTTCTGTTATTGAAAAACTGTTGATTTAATTACCTTGAACAAAACTAAAAATCATTAAGATCAAAATATATTCAATAATATTAACGATTCTCATTTGCTATTTTAGTCTACAACATTTAAAAAAAAACATTAAATAATAGATCAAATTAGCACAGAATCAACTTTGCGCTGCTAGCCGCAATCTCGTCAAGGATCAGTCAAATTTCCAAGGGCATCTTGGAAATTTTATTTTTAAGTGTTTTTTTCTGTTCCCATTGTTCACTTCTTGTGTTTAGTTCCTGTTTTGCTTTATTCCCATTATTACCCTTGTTAGTTGATATAGTTTCCCTCATTTGTTACCTTAGCGATTCATTACTATCACCTGTACCTTGTCACATGTCAAGAGCCTTGTTATCCTGTATATTTTACACCTCAGTGTAATTCCCTTGTTCAGTGCCTGATGTTGTCCATTGTGAATGTATCATGTGTTGTTTCAGTTCTGTTTTTGCCAGCCTTTACCTGTTTGGATGTACTCTGTTTTTTTACATTTGACTAGACTTTTGTTATTTCGTTAACAAGGTGGACCTTTGAGAGACGTTCTAAGTCTTGTTCTCTCTTTTTGTGGTTCTCTCTATTACACAAACACACATTATACACAACTACCACAACTGGCTAGACTGCTGGTGGAAAAACTCACACACATATTTCTGAAAAACTGTAAACTCATCATCGCACACTGTGGTTTTCATGTTGTTAATGGAAAGACTGAAAAATATCACAAAAGTATTTAACAGGTCTTACACAAATACTCTCACACACACACACAGACGATGTGTGATTGCAATTGTGCTGCTTTCATTTAGGAGTGTTATCCATTGCAGTACTCTGATGGACGTGATCTGAAATGTAACAGGCAAAAGTCGCAGCCACCACATACACCAAGATTGACCTCCAAATATTTTGACATTTACTGGTTCAAAAAAACAAAATGGCTACCTTAACTCCATCATAAAATAGCTTTCGATGGGAGCAGGGACGAACAGATCATAAGTAGCATGTGCATGAAAAGACCCTCAGTAAAAAAAGTGCTAAAAATGACCAGGGCTTGACATTTGATCAATCTGAGGCATTAAGAACAGAATGTGTGAACACTGGGAAAAGCTTCACAATAGCGAGTGTGTGTCTTTTACCAACCAAAAACATGGTTCAAAGTCTTTTCTGAGACCACATTAACACAGATAATGATGAAAATGTTTAATAAAAACTAACAAATAACAACATATTTCATCTAAATTGTGTGTACATCAGTGAAGTATTAAGAGCGACTTGTGTGTGATGGTAAACTGAGTGATGTCCTTGCCGTGTGCTCTAGAGATTGCTAAAAGTGCTCTTATTTTAGACAAGTCTGATCTCTGAAGACCCATCGGCATGCTATATGAAACCCTGCTAATGGATAACACATTGTCAGCCTGAGTGAGTGTGTGTGAGTGTAAGGAGGGCAGATACATCCATATCTATGTGCTTGTACTCAGCGGTCGTACCAACACTGAGCTCATTTCTCTCATCTTACTATATTTTCCAGCAAGTGAGTCAGTGAGCATATTCATGTACGAATAGCTTAAGTTTAAAGTACAAAAAAGTTACAAATTCTCGGTTGATGATTCACCTTATTTCTCAGGGTGCAGTAGATAGTCTGCATGGTGAATACAGTGATAATATTCCAAAAATATAATCACTCACCCATTTGCCAATTTGCCACAACCACATTAAATAAAGCTAAAGCTTTACTAATATTTTTGCTACTATTAAATTACTTGTAAGCTCATTTTTTCTGTGTTTATAGTCTGGTTTCACAGACATGGCCAGGATTAGGCCATAGCTCAATTAGGATATTTAAGTAGCTTTTATAAATGTACCTTTGAAAAAGTATTATTGATGTGCATCTTGAGACAAAGTCTGGCTTAGCTTAAGCCTCGTCTGTGAAACAGAGGGTATGTGGTCTAAAGGTTGCTTGGCGATATACACTGTAGTGTCATTAGGACTAATGGCTCACTTAAAAAGCTAAATTAATTCAGAGTATGAGCTACGAGGAGTCAATTTTATGTAACACCACAGTATACAGTCAGCAGTGGTCACAGGTTATAAAAAGAAAAGAAAAAAACACTTGCAAATTAAAAATTACAGTGGATTCAAGTCATACAGTAGGTAGCGAGAAATATGAGGTTGTTTTGGTTAATTGGACTTTCTTAACGGGATAGTTTATCTCACAATGAGAAATGTTCTACACACTTTCATTTAATTCAAAATCTGTAAGAGTTTTCTTTTCAGATCATGGAACATTCAATTTATGTTGTTATTTATTACATATAGGGCTCCCAAACTCCCATCCTTTTTTATTTTCCTGTAATAGTAGGCCATTTATTTTCATTGTCATAAGGCGTGTAGTATGCTAATAAAATGAAGATGGGCATAAGCAAGGTATTTACTAAGGTAAATATCACAGAATATTTTCTTTTTTGGTGGAGCATTCTAGCAAACTAGATTTTCAAAATTACCTGTAGAGCATGTATGGTGGGTTTCTGTCCTTTTTAGAGCTTGACAGACTCGTGTGGGATATTCTGCAAAAAAAAAAAAAAAAATGTATATATATATATATATATATATATATATATATATATATATATATATATATATATATATATATATATATATATTAAAACAACATGAGTGTAAGTAAATCATTTTAAACCGTTTTTGCTAACTATTCCTTTAAGCTGATAAAGTGCTTTTCTGCTTGTCTGATAACAATAATTGAGTGAATAGGTCTTATGAACCATAATGTGAGGTTAATGTTAAAATATAATAGTGCCATTAACACTGTGATCTGTTCTTTACCAGTTTCACACACATTTAAATGCCTTTAAATCAAAGGAAAGGTGTCTTTATTCATTATGTTCAGCTAAAAATACACCAAAGACAAAAACTAATCAACATTTTCAAAGCAGCATCTGAGAGATTCTTGCGATAGTGCACTCCAGGTGTGTGTGTGTGTGTGTGTGTGTGTGTGTGTGTGTGTGTGTGTGTGTGTGTGTGTGTGTGTGTGGTGTGTGTGTGTGTGCGTGTGTGTGGTGTGCGTGGTGTGTGTGTGTGTGTGTTGTGTGTGTGTGTGTGTGTACTAAAACAGAGATTGGCCATCTGTTGTTGTTATGGTGTTGACTATAGGCCAGGCATGCACAGCTGTAATTTGCTGATGTCTTAAGACATATGGTGGACATGATAACATTATCTCTGCAGCTGAATTCACAAACCTGGGTGCAGAGACATGCACACAGATGAAGTTCAGCATCTGTTGTATAAAGAAAATACATGCACACTCAGATGTATAAGAGTATACATATGCAACCTTGGCTCTCATTTCCCTTAAGCACCTCTAGATATGTTTCACAACTCAGATCAGATATTTGTATACCCTAACTATGAATTCAGTGCATCTATAATTCATCTGTCCACATGCATGGCAGCCAGTGACAGCAGAGTTGCAGTATGAAAAAAAATAATATCATGACATATTTTCTTAACTGAATTGGACTTTGAAGTAGCATCTGACTACATCTCGAAGTACTTAAACATTTCGCTAAGGCATGTTAAAAACATGCACATGAGGAACTGCAACAATAACACTTCATAAAACGCTCGAGATTTCAATCTCTAACAACTGTATCCAATTTTCATATGGGAAGCACTGAAAAAGAAAAATGGTCTTATGAGTCTCAGAATTTTAAAGTGAGGCAAAGACAGAAACAGAGGACAGTAACACTGCATCAGGAATCATCGCTTAGCTCTGTAATGACTGTGTGCTTGGTGGAAAGAGTTTCTTTGCTCATGCTATTCTCTTGGGTCCAGGCTAATGTTCTGTTATTGTAGTTGTATTTACTACAACTTCTGTGTCTAACGATCAATAGACCAAAAAGAAGACTATCATCAATCTCTTTTTTTCTTTCCATTTGTAAATGCGGATGGAGGAGAGGGCAAACAAGTTCGGGTTTCAACAACCCACACACAGACTCCCATGTGTATACCCAAACCTGAGATTGGAGCTCACCAAAATGAATAATGTATTGCCCCTGTTGCTTTACAGTGTGTCCTCTCTTCTGGTTGCAATGGATGCTTACATGACAGTTTCATGAACTAAGACATGCTAATGTTAACAACAATAGCATAAGTCTAGCCACAGGTAATTTTAAGTCAGTATTTAAACCAACAGCACGTTTGCGAGTGTGATACTGATTAAAGTTTAAAAATTCAATAAACAAGAACTAGATATTTAAGACCTTATGGCACTTTTCCACTGCAGGTACGGCTCGGTTCGGCTCGGTACGGTTCGACTCGTCGCGGAACGGTTCGGCTCGCTTCGCTTTTCCACTGCGTGGTACGACTCGGCTCGGTACGGCACGGTTCGGTTCGCTTTAGCTCGGTTGCTTTTCCACTGCAGTTAGTACCCCTTCAAAGTGGGTGGGACTGATCGTTACACTGTTTGTAGGTCCGGTGACAGCCGTGTGCGGCTAAGAGCTGAGCTATTTCTTGGAACACTTTTTCATTCCGTTTTGCCCCATACAGCTCTCGCTGGACCCGCTCCTCGGCAAACAACGAGAGGAACGTCTGCACCTCGACCACGATTTAGCCATTTCTTTTTTAAAGTTTTGATCTCTTTCTTTTCAGGAAAGTAAAAAAGAGGTGCTACCGCGTTGGCTGTTGTCTACTGGTTATTCAAATCTAGCGGGTTTAGTGTCTCGTGTCGCAAATCCAATGACGCTGGTAGTGACGATTCTGTCTGTCTGACCAATCAGTGATCTGCAGTGTTTCACGTCACATTTTAGTACCGGTACGGTACGCTTGGAACCTCAACAGACCAGGTACCATTTAAGCGCGCTGAAGCGAGCCGTACCGTACCGTACCATGCAGTGGAAAAGCACCACAAGTGAGCCGTACCTAACCGAACCGTACCGTACCATGCAATGGAAAAGCGCCAAAGCGTGCCGTACCGAACCGAACCGTACCGCACCATGCAGTGGAAAAGCGCCATTAGAGGGATCATGAATTGAGAAATCAAAATTTCCTTGAGCTTTTGACATATATGACATCATAGTACTATAAGAATATCCTGTAAATTTCAGAACTGAAAACTTCCTGTTAGACCAAATGTTTTTATTGTAACCAAGAGAGTTGAGTTGAGAATGACTCGTTGTGGAATGGGCCTATTTATGATGTCATAGATAGGTAAAAGGCCGCCTCTGCAGAAGAAAATAAACGCCTAATTTATCATTGCAACTTTGGCCCCGCTTTTCAACAATGTGAATGTCTCAGTTAGGGCTGCACAATAAATCGGAATGAAACCGCACACGATTTGGCAAAAGCTGCGATTATTTTATGAGCAGCTTGTCAGTGCAGCACTGGTGATCGGTAGAAAATGCTGCTCCGTCTGAGCCCCAGAGGGCGCTCTCGCGCAGAATTAGACAACACGCGGGAAATCCCTATGGGCATCATCGCTGTAGCTGAATAAACAGAAGATTGAAACGCTTTGATTGATTAAACATGACTAATAAACCCACATGACTGCCTTGTTCTGTGTAAGAAGCCGCATCATCTCACAGAAGGATTCTGTCCTTATGAAGTGAGTTTGGATTAAAAGCATGATACTAAATGTTGTCTTTTGTTGGACAAGAGGTTCATAAATGCTTCTCATGTTTGGAAAGATGTTTGATGTGTGTTGCTTTTTCAAATGCACGTTATAAGTGACTCAAACTCACAGTGCTTTCAGATGGAGCAGTGTTTACAGAGCCGTATCAATGACAAGCTGCGCATACATTTTTAATAATCGCAGCCTTTGCGATTTCATAATCCCGATAAGCCAAATCGGTTTAAATGTGATTTCATGTAAATTGCGATTAATCGTGCAGTCAAGTCTCAGTTAAGCATTAGTATTCGGTACATTTCACTGCGGATTCTTTGGTGAATCAGTCGCAATTTCGTCACATTTACTGTTAGTTTTGATGAAAGCAGTAACAGTAACAGACTGCAGAAATCAAGTTACAATGACAAAATCACTGCATTCATGCGCTCAACATGTCTTTGATCAGCTACAATGCAACTTTTGTCACTGCAACCTTTCATGCCACGATCTAAATATATGTAGCAGGTTGATTAGTCGCAATGGGTCTAATTACACACACTCTCTGGACCAATCAGGATTTAGCGGCATGCTTTATAGGCAGGGGGGGTTGGTCCCCTCGAAACCGATTTGTTGTTGTCAGACGTACATTTCCGCTCTGAATTATTTCATGTCCGGCGGTGCAGTCACAGCGTGCAGTGTCTCTTTGGCAGTGTCTCCTTGTTAAACTCGATCCTTCCTGTAACGGAACCGTGTGAGCCTTCTCCCTGGCTCGGTGTAGCCGTACTATCGGCACTATTGGTGCATCAGTTCGACGCTCCCTGACGGGGTGTAATCCGCTTCGCTCGCGCTGATATCTGGACTAGCCACTCCCTTCTGGGCCGTGCTGCTGTTTTGTCTCAACCAACTTCTGTTCCTATTATTAACTGTTCACAAGTAATTTTATGAGCGCAACCCCGGAGCTGAACGTCTTTACGCACCGTTCAGCGTCAGATCGGTGGTCCAACTGAGTGTCTGGCAGGGTTGTAATTGACTCAGTGTGATACAGGGATAGCATTATCTTTATGTGGTTGGCCCGTGCTTATTAGTGTGTGTGTGTGTGTGTGTAGTGGAGTCCCGGTTATTAGTTAACTTATGATTAAGTGATTTTGTTCCATATTGTATCATATTTCTTTATTTTGATAAAGCTCTTCAGGTTGCTCTGAAAACTTTATAATTGTCAATTTTGTTTTTTTGTTTATTTGTTAACTTCTGATTAAGTAATTTTTGTCCTAGTTTCACTTTCTTTAAGTTGAGAGACCTTCAGGTTTCTCTGAAACTTTAATTGTCAATTTTGTTTTTTTTTTGTTTATTTGTTAATTTCTGATTAAGTGATTTTTGTTTTGGTTTCATTTTCCTTAGTTGAGAGACTTCCAGGTTTCCCTGTAACTTTATAATTGTCACATTTGATTATTTTCTATGTTTATTTGTTAGCTCATGACAAAGAAGGGATTCTGTTTTGGTTTTATACTGCTTTGACCTGAGAGTTCCCTATCGAGGAAACTCGACAATGCATCGAGAATCGACACTTTGGGGACGCTCCCTTAGCGTGCGCCTCTGAAGTAAAAATGAAACTATTCCAATCCTGATTGGTGTTGCGTCGTGACGTAACATGTGACGGCATAACCGGAAGCATAAAGGTGACGCTGACGCATAGAATGCCAGCTATCGCTCTTCAGCAAGCGCTCTCTGTGAAACTGTCTGTCTTATTTGATGTTGTTTGTCTGTGCTAAGCTCTATATTATGGCGAGTGAACAATACACTAAGTGTGTGCACCCCTGCCCAAGATTATATGCCACGGGTGGGGACACGCATCTGCTGTGTGTGTGTGTGTTGTTTAGGGGCGCAGCACGCACAGTCAGCGCCTCGAGAGGGCTGCCTGTGATACTGTAAAGCACTTCCTATTAGAGTGCTGCGCTCTCGCTTGGCTATATTATTTCACTGATGATGGCCAGGCTCGCGATCCCCGCGATTCGGGTCCCGCGTCCGTTGAGGCGGCGCGACGGCCTAGATCGCGGAGATCGCAGAAGGATCTCGCGGATGAGAACGAGACTGCTGAGGCACCTTTTCTCTCATCATCCGCAGATTCTATGACACTAGTTCACGACGCAGACGCCCGCGATGCGGCGGCTTCTGCCCGTGACGAGTGCCCAGTGCTCGAGCTATATGTTTATAAACAAACAAAATTATAAATAAGGAAGTAGATGTGCTCAGCATTGGGAACGAGCAACATGAGTCACACTCGCCGGCTTATGTTTCTGCTTATGTAGAGCTTGTATTGTTGTGATGAGTGCTGTGGCCAGTATTAGATAAATAAATAAATTATATATATATATAATATATAATATTTAAATATATAAGCTGGCCACAAAATAAGCAGGATGATCCCCGTCAAAATGAACTAGACGAGAGATTCCTGCAGCACAGTTCACAAACTCAGAGCCGGGGCTTACTGTTTTTCCCAGATCTTTATAAAAAATATATATATATATATGTGTAGATCCTGGGAGAAACCCCACACTTTACGTATCTCACCACATTCATTATATGTTTATTCGAATGTGGTGGGTGCGAGAGAGTCGGGTTTTGGCAAGATGCCACAGATGGAGGAAGCTTTAGTGAGTTTTCTTTCTCCTGATCTGGCATCTTTGCTTTAAGCCCCGGTGCTGCCCAACAAACCGTGCAGGGACACCTCTGCACTGGTTGGCTGGGCTTATATGGTGCAGGAAATCGATGTTGCTCTTCCCCCGTTAAAAACGTTTCGGGACACATCGGTTTCCAGCGAACGCAGGCTGCACTGTCCGCCCCACAGGCTTGCGGCCAGGCAGCTTTCGCATTCGCCCATCGAGAATCGTTTTTCGGTCCAGCCCTGCCGGAAACCCGCTTCAGGGGGTCAGGAACGAATCCCGATTAATACCCGAAGCCAGGCTTGAGAGCCTGGTTCCTTTGGTAAAATATTTCAAAAAAAAAAAAAAAAAAAATAAAGGGTCAGGCTGGTGCGTGCCTGCACTCTATGACGATTTTGCACGCGTACCAGGCCGATCTTCTTAAAGATCTAAATAAGGGAATATTTCCTGTTGGCCGCTCCGCTATCTCCTTCTGGCCTGTTTTCCAACGCTGTCACTACAGTCGTTGACAGGTTTCAGGAAGCGAAAAAAAAAAAAAAAAAAGAGGGCTGCCCCCCCGCTGTGGAACAATCGAGGTTGTTCTAGCAGCAGGTGCCCTCGGGGAAGATGTTGTTGTCCCGCCGTCTTTGACGCTTCGGGTCACATCGATTTCCAGCGAACGCACACCATGGCGTTCGCCCAAAAGCTTGCAACAGGGCACCGACTATGGTCACAAAATCTGTATCGACTTTTTTCCTGCCGGTCCACCGCTTCAGGAAGTCGAGAATAGTGCTCGAAAAACACCCGAGGCCAGCCTCGAGGGGCTGGTTCCCTTAGTAGATTTTGTAGAAGAATGGCAACGCCTTCCGAACATATATCTATATGGGTCCTGTATATTATAAAATATTATAAAATATGGGTACAGATTGCAGTTCGGTCACCGACCTCCCTAGTTTGCTGGGGTGGTACCGACTGCAGTGGTTCCAGAACAGGCTCGGGTTATGGAACAAGAGGTACAGACTCTACTGGAATTAAGGGGCCATAGAATGTGTTCCCCTACCAGACAGGGAGTCAAGGTTTTACAGCCGGTACTTTATAGTTCCAAAGAAGGATGGCGGACTGAGGCCTATTTTAGATCTAGGGCTTTTTGAATCATTCTTTAAGGAGATTCAGGTTCAAAATGCTTACTGTTTCCATTATCGTGAACCAAATCAGATCCGAGGACTGGTTTGTCACGATGGATCTAAAAGACGCTTATTTCATGTCTCCATCCTTCCATATCACAGGAGGTTCCTGAGGTTGCTTTCGGGGGCGAAGCATACCAATATTGGGTTCTTCCGTTCGGCCTAGCACTCTCTCCCCGCACGTTCACAAAGTGTATGAATGCAGCTCTGGCTCCACTGAGGCTTCAGGGCATCCGTATACTGAATTACATCGACGACTGGCTCATATTGACCCAGTCTCAGGAAATGGCAGTTCGGCATCGAGATGTCGTCCTTGGCCACATTCAGAACCGGGGGTTGAGGCTCAACACTACGAAAAGGTGTTGGACCCAGCTCAGAAGACTACTCTTCTGGGCGTGGTACGGAATTCTGTTACGATGCGGGCACGTATGTCTCCCGTTCGTATCGAATCCATCCTGGCCATGGGGTCCAGGATAAAGCTAGGCCAGGCCATCATTGTAAAGCAATTTCAAAGACTGCTGGTCCTCATAACAGCGGCATCCAACGTAATTCCTTTGGGCCTGCTTCACATGAGTTCCCTTCAATGATGGCTCAAAAGCCAAGGGTTTTTTCCCCAAGGGGAATCTGTTCCATATAATAAAGGTTACGCGCAGATGCCTTCGTTCCCTCTTAATATGGAAGAAACCTTGGTTCTTGTCCCAAGGTCCAGTGTTAGGGGTGTCATGTCGCCGGGAAACTGTTTCGACAGACGCTTCCCTCGCTGGCTGGGGCGCGGTCTCGGACGGCCGCTTTGCCAGGGGTCTGTGGCAGGACCATCATCATTCTTGGCATGTAAATCGCCTAGAGATGTTGGCTGTGTTCAGGGCTCTGAGGAGCTTCCTCACAGACATCAAAGGTTACCACGTCTCAGTGGTATCTTATCTGAACCGACAAAGGACACTCAGATTGTGCCCTCTATCCAGATTGGCGCATCTGATCATTTTATGGTCCCAAGGGAAATATTATCTATAAGAACAATATATGTCCCGGGGGTTCTGAATTAGGGAGCAGACATCCTGTCGAGGCAGGGGCTGAGGCCCGGGAATTGAGACTCCATCCAGAGGTGGTGGAGTTGATATGGCAGAGGTTTGGACCAGTGGAAGTGGATCTGTTTGCCTCTCGAGGGACTTCCGTCCAACTATCCACTTTGGTTCTCCCTGACTCATCCAGCCCCGCTGGGGCTTGGATGCCATGGTACAGGCCTGGCCGAGGCTTCGCCTGTACGCTTTTTCCCCGATCGCTCTGCTCCCGGGAGTCCTGGAGAGGGTCAGTCAGGAGGGCATCAGTCGTCTTCTGGTAGCCCTGTGTTGGCAAGCCCGAGTATGGTTTTCAGACTTAATTTCACTCCTAATAGCTCCGCCATGGCAGATTCCTCTGAGGAGGGATCTGTTGTCTCAGGCGGAGGGCACTATATTCCATCCTCATCCAGAGCTGTGGAAATTGTGGGTCTAGCCTCTGAGGGGGCTCAGTACCTAGATGCTGGTCTATCATCTGGGGTGGTCGAAACCATACTTATCTCTAGGGCTCCGTCTACTAGGAGATTATATGGCCTCAAGTGGAATGTTTTTCCACTTGGTGTAGAGAACTTGAGTTAGGCCCAGTTAACTGCCCAATGGCTTCAGTTCTGGAGTTTCTTCAAGATCGTTTCTCTGCGAATCTCTCCCCATCCACACGTAGAGTGTACGTGGCTGCCATTGCGGCATTCCATGCACCACTAAATGTTGGGCCTTTGGGGAGGCACCAACTGGTCATACTATTTCTCCATGGTATTGGAGGATGAGACCGACAGTCAGGTCCAGGGTTCCTTCCTGGGACCTGACGGTGGTTCTCGAAGGGCTATTCCTGGCTCCCTTCGAATACCTCCAGTCGGCTTCGCCTAGGACCTCACGTTCAAGATAGCCTTTCTCTTAGCTATTTCTTTACAGAGACTGGGAGATCTCCAAGCCCTGGCATTATGGCCAGCTTGCTTGGGATGTGCCCCCGGCGGAGTTAAGGCCATCCTGCATCCGAGACCCAGCTATGTGCCTTAAGTGCAATTTATCATGGCTAGGTCCATGGTCCTGCAAGTATTTCATCCTCCACCTCATGTGTCGGCAGAAAAGGAGAGGTTCCTTGCTCTGCCAGTCAGAGTTCCGAGTATTTACCTTGAGAGGTCCTCTTCTTGGAGGAGGTCGGACCTACTGTAGTGTGTTTTGGATCACCTATTAGGGGCTCCCGGCTTTACAAACCATAAGTAGGCCTACAAGGTGCGCAATTTGCCTTCACCTTTGGCCGTTAGGGCTCTTTCTACTAGAGGCATGGCATCCTCTAGGGCCCTCCTTTCGGGAGTTCCCATCCAGGAGATCTGTGAGGCAGCCGGTTGGGCTACCCCACACACTTTTGTTAGGTTCTATATTCTGCTCCTCCCTAGTACGCCTGGCGCACATGTGCTCTCGTCCTAGCTGAGTGCCTGAATCAGTTTCACTCCGGGGCAGGCCTGTTTTCGGTGCGTGGCCTAGTGGGCATTCGTTCCCCAAAGTGTCGATTCTCGATGCATTGTCGAGTTTCCTCGATAGGGAACGTCTCGGGTTATGACTATAACCCTTGTTCCCTGAGAAGGGAACGAGACAATGCATCGCTCTGCCACGCCCCTCGAGGCCTTAGAGCGTCTTGCTTCATCGCGAGGCTGGCATTCTATGCGTCAGCGTCACCTTTATGCTTCCGGTTATGCCGTCACATGTTACGTCACGACGCAACACCAATCAGGATTGGAATAGTTTCATTTTTACTTCAGAGGCGCACGCTAAGGGAGCGTCCCCAAAGTGTCGATTCTCGATGCATTGTCTCGTTCCCTTCTCAGGGAACAAGGGTTATAGTCATAACCCGAGACGATTTCTATATCTCTGAACTCCGTGTTATTTCTTTTGGTTATTTTTCTTGTTAAACTCTAGGAAGCTATTAAGTCACTTGCTGCTTAGATCTGTCTTAGATTGGAGTTATTTCTATTTATTTTTGGTTTATTGTTTCATTTTTCCCAATAATTGAATGTCCTTTCTTCCATAGTGCTGAGTGCTGAAGGTGGTGGTGTCGGTGTCTCTGGGGTTGGCGTCTTCTTTGGGTGCTGTGTTTTCCCCTTGTTTATTTTGGAGTTATCACTGTGTGGGTGTGTGTTCACGTGTGATTGGGGATCCTTTTTTTTGAGATCCCATACCCCTTGACTCTGCCCCTCTACTGGTAAGGCCTCAGTATTCTTCTCCCCCTTTTTTTTATCAGTATGCATATTTATATTTGATGGTTCTAGTATTTGTATAAATAAAATTATTGCTTTTGAATGGAATTACGTCTTTGGCTTCTTGCATAAATCAAACCTGTGTGCTTTCTTTATTTTGGGTAGTTTAACATTTAATTAGTCAAATCCAATTCTCGGGGCGAAATTCCCCGGGTGGCGTTGCCGGTAAAATAAAAGTCCCACTCGCCACATATAGTTCTATAGATCTAAATATAATGCTATAAACTTACTTATCACAATTCACAATTAATTAACCTTGAGAGCTGTAATAGTAAAAACATGCTAAAGGTTTTCGAAAGAGTTCCACATGTAATACTTAGCTATTTCATATGCAAAGATGTTAGCCAATCACAGCAGTGGGCATTTCCATTGAAGTCTCACAGCAGACAAGCCCCTTCAAAGAGAACTTTCAAATCAGAAGGCTAAAATCAGGGTAGGAAAAAAATATTTTTATTTCTAAATTATGAAAAAAAAAATTGTAAATATCATGCACCCCAGGAAACATTGTAAAACAATGCAGTTCATAAACGTACTCGGTTACTAACGTAACCTCGGTTCTCTCTAGAGAGGGAACGAGTACTGCGTAATATCTTACGCTATGGGGAAAACTCTTTTCCACGAGATATTGAAGCCAAAAATTATCCTTAATTTTTTATTAATGTAAAACGCTTTGCAGCAGCAAGCAGACATAGGCGAGACAGCTCGCGCGCCTATTGGCTGCCCTGCGGCAATAGCAGCAGCCTATCGAGAGAGGCTCTGCGTGACGTCACGACGAATGGGGGCCTTTCGCGCCCATATCGTCACGTCCCGCCAGAAAGGGCGTGGTCTCGCCCCATATCTAGGCTCGATAGCTGCTCTTACGTTGGTTTTCATCGCCGAAGCGAACCAGAGCGTATTCCAAGCACGGCAAGATACGCAGTACTCGTTCCCTCTCTAGAGAGAACCGAGGTTACGTTAGTAACCGAGTACGTTCTCTTACGAGAGTATCTCTCGTACTGCGTAATATCTTACGCTATGGGGAACACAATGCAACACGCCGTGCTGGTAGGGATCCAACACCAAAGTCCCAGGGGCCGAAGCCCGGGGCGCATATAGTGCATAATCACCATAAACTCACAGAGAGTGAGGGAAAAGAGAGGCTAGAAGCATCATTCCCTGTAAATAGCATCCGAAGGAGCTGATCATGTGACAAATAGACCATACCGTCAGGGTGAACATTCAGCCTGAACTGGGTGGCCACAAGTGTGTCGACATTTTAATGAGCTGCTGTACCGGTCAGTGAGCAATACGCAGGTCAAACTCAGTATCTGAGCCGCACAGCGGGCAGATAGCACTGAACTTTATACCGCCAAAAGCTTAGCTTGCAAGGCGGGAACCTCCAGGTTATAGTATTTTATAAATGTAGACGGCGAGGCCCAGCCCGCGGCCATACAATATCTTGCAGGGTAACCCCGCTAGACCATGCCCACGAGGAGGCCATGCCTCTTGTGGAGTGCGCTCCAACACCCAAAGGGCACTGTAGGCCCTTAGAAGTGTAAGCCAGCGCTATGGCACCAACTATCCATCTGGATAGGCTCTGTTTCGAAGCGGCAAGTCCCTTAGCACGGCCGCCAAACGAAACGAAAAGCTGCTCAGTCTGTCTGAAACCAGACGAGCGGGACACATAAGCCCTTAGTGCCCTAACAGGGCAAAGGAGACTCGCGTCCTTCTCCTCATTGAGAACCGGACGGGCAGACAGGGAAATCACCTGGGCCCTGAACGGTGTGTTGAGGGATTTTGGCACGTAGCCGTGCTTCGGTTTGAGTATGACCTTAGAGTCATTAGGTCCAAACTCCATGCATGACGCGCTCACTGAGAGCGCTTGCAAGTCCCCTACGCGCTTCACTGAAGCGAGAGCCATAAGAAACGCTGTCTTGAAGACAAGTGTTTCATGTCTGACGACTGGATTGGCTCGAATGGGGCACCTTTCATGGCCTCCAAGACCGTGGAAAGGTCCCATGTCGGGACTGAAGGGGGCCTGGGAGGGTTTAGCCTCCGAGCTCCTCTAAGGAAACGCACGACTAAGTCGTTCTTTCCTAGTGACTGGCCAGACACCGGTTTTACAAACGTTGCTATGGCCGCCACGTATACTTTGAGCGTGGAAGGGGTCCTGCCCTTATCCAGTAGCTCCTGAAGGAAGGAAAGCACTTCCGTAACCCCGCAGTCTACAGGTGCTTGACACCAAGCAGAGAACACAGACCACTTTGAGGTGTAGAGCCGTCTGGTAGACGGGGCTCTAGCCTGCGCGATCGTGTTTAACACTCCCTCTGGGAGGTCAGCGGGTACCCGTTGATGGCCCCTGCGTGCAGGGACCACAAATCCGGGCGAGGATGCCAAATCGAGCCTCCCGCCTGAGAGAGGAGGTCTCTCCTCAACGGTAAAGGCCATGGGGCAGCGCTGGTCAGCTGCATCAGGACAGGGAACCACGACTGGTTTGTCCAGAGCGGAGCTATGAGTAGCACTGGGCATCCCTCCCTCCTGATTCGCTCCAACACCTGAGGCAGGAGTGAGACAGGGGGAAAAGCATATAGGGGGCGGCGGGGCCAAACATGGGCCAGCGCCTCCCGGCATTTCGAGAAGAATCTCGGGCAGTGAGCGTTTTCTTGGGACGCGAACAGGTCCACCTGCGCTTTGCCAAACGTTTCCCACAGCAGCTGGATCGTCTGCGGGTGCAGAGACCATTCTCTTGCTGGGACGTTGTTTCTGGACAGCCTGTCTGGCCCCACATTTAGGTGACCAGGCACATGCGCCGCTCTCAGCGAGAGCAGGTTGTGCTGAGCCCAGACCAGGAGGCGTTCCGTCAGCCTGTAAAGGTTTCGGGACCTGACGCCGCCCTGGTGATTTATGTACGCCACCACTGACATGTTGTCCGACCGGACCAATACGTGGTGGCCTTTTATCTGGGGACAGAAGCGCCGTAGCGCTTTGTCGACTGCTATTAATTCCAAGCAGTTTATGTGAAGGAGCTTCTCCCGTACTGACCATAGGCCAGCTAGCGGTCTGCCTTCGAGCAGCGCTCCCTGCCCCGAAGTGGAGGCGTCCGTAGACACCACCTTCACACTCGAGGGGATCCCCAGACTCACACCTGACTGATACCAGTCGGTTGCTTTCCATGGTTTCAGAGCCGAAATGCACTGAAGGTCGACCCTGAGGCGAAATAGACCTGCGGTCCACGCCCTGGGGGGAACTCGTGCTTTTAGCCATAGCTGCAGTGGGCGCATGCGGAGCAGGCCCAACTGGAGTACGGAGGCTGCTGAGGCCATCAGACCCAGCATTTTCTGAAACCTTCTGAGCGGGACTATAGAGCCGTGGCGGAAGGATCTCGCGACGTGCTGAATATTCAATCCGCGCTCCGGTGACAGGCGTGCTGTCATGGATAGCGAGTCTAACACTGTTCCCAGAAAGGAAATTCTCCGACTGGGGAGCAGTGAGCTTTTCGCCCAACTGACTGTAAGGCCCAGCTCCTCGAGGTGCTCGAGTAATGCGGCCCTGTGTTCTATGAGCTCCGTTCGTGAACGAGCTAGAATCAGCCAATCGTCCAAGTAGTTCAAAAACTCGCATGCCCCGAAGTCTCAGGGGGGGCGAGGGCCGCGTCCATGCACTTCGTGAACGTACGGGGTGCTAGGGACAGGCTGAACGGCAGGACTGTGTATTGATATGCCTGGCCCTCGAAGGCGAATCTCAAGAATCGCCTGTGATGGGACGCTATTTGTATTTGAAAATAGGCGTCTTTCAGATCTATTGACATGAACCAGTCTCCTTGGCGCACTTGCGCGAGGATTTTCCTGGTCGTAAGCATTCTGAACTGGCGCTTCACAAGCGTTCTGTTCAGCAGTCGCAGATCTAGAATGGGTCTGAGCCCACCATCTTTTTTCGGTACCAGAAAATATCTGCTGTATAAGCCCCCTTCGCCCTGAGATAGAGGTTCTATAGCCCCTTCTCTCAGTAGTTTCGCTATCTCGGCTCGAAGTAGATGAAACACTTCGCTTTACACCGTAGTTTCGACTCGCGCCGTATAACGGCGGGGGCGTCGAGCGAACTGTAGCGAACAGCCTCTCGTTATAGTGTTCAACACCCATTCTGATACCCCGGGAAGCCTTGACCACGCATCTGCGTGAATAGCTAGGGGTAGAATGAAATCTGGGCTCTGGCCGCGGCAGGACGGCGGCTCGAGAGCCCCTGTGTACTGGGAACACAACACCGTGTTTACAGCGTTCGAGGCGGGGGGCGCGCTGATCACAGCGGGCAGCCTGGCCGCGCTCAGCTTCTCTATGGCGGGACGCGCAGAGAAAGCGAGCGGGGCGAATCCCGTGGGATTCGGCGCGTGTGAGGGAATGTGGGCACATTTACTACATGCGGGCACATTTACTACACTGAGAATACTGTCAGCTCGCGCCGACTAAATCACTGCTGTGTTTACAGCGTGCGAGGCGCGCGCTGATCACAGCTGGCAGCCTGGCCGCGCTCAGCTTCTCTGTGACGGGTTGTGCAGAGAAAACGAGCGGGGGCGAATCCCGTGAGATTCGGAGTGTCTGTGAGAAATGCGGGCGCGAGACAGCGGGCACATTTTCAGCACGGAGAACACTAGGCTCGCGCCGACTGAATCAACGCTGTGTTCACAGCGTGCGAGGTGCGCGCTAATCACAGCGGGCAGCCTGGCCGCGCTCAGCTTCTCTGTGACGGGTTGTGCATAGAAAGCGAGCGGGGGTGAATCCCGTGGGATTCGGCGTGTCAGTGAGGAAATGCGGGACAGCGGGCACATTTACTGCACTGAGAACACTGTCGGCTCGCGCCGACTAAATGTGTGTTAGTTTCGTTTTTACAGAAACCAAGGGACACGCATCATGTAGTGTAAGCGGGCATTGTATGGGCGCGTTCACTACATTTTCTGCACAACCAACATGAGTTGGTTTTATTTGTGCTAGCCCTGCACCATGGCGGGCTGTGTCTGGGTGTGGGAATGGGCACTGGGACGTGGGCATTCTTACAACACTCGTAACACCATCGGCCGTGGCCGGGACACCAGAAAATGCACTCTTTATTGGATTTATCTGGGTAGCCATAGAAACGGCTTTTGTGCGCAGGCAAGCGGGCTGAGACACCGGCTGCTTCACTGCGAAATACACTGGGACAGTCACAACGCATGGAACTGAACGAGCGAGAAGTTTTGGTGGAAATCCGGCCGCAGCGGGATCTGAACACCGTCACTTTCCTAGAGAGACTAGGAAGGCCTTGAGACCTCGGGCTTTACCTCAATCCTCGGCCGGGGCCCGCGCTGAGGGGGGCGGCGTCCAGCAGAGCGAGAGCGCGGTGTTTGATCTCGGGCCTGGCGGCGCTGCTAGTTAGCCGAAACGACGGCCTTTGTGCGCAGGCAAGCGGGCTGTGGAACCAGCTTGCTCACTGCGAAATACACTGGAACAGTCACATTGCTTGGAACTGAACGAGCGAGAAGTTTTGGTGGAAATCCGGCCGCAGCGGGAACTGAACACCGTCGCTTTCCTAGAGAGACTAGGAAGGCCTTGAGACCTCGGGCTTTATCTCAATCCTCGGCCGGGGCCCGCCCTGAGGGGGGCGGCGTCCAGCAGAGCGAGAACGTCGAGGAACACGGAGCGCTCAGCTTCCGTCATCTCGGATAGTTAGCCACAAATGTTTCTCACCATTCAGGGGGGAAAGGCGCGGGTCTCGACTGTGACGGAGCTTCGTCTTTCCCGAGAAAGCGTCCGTCCAGCCTATTGCGCGTTAGTTGCGCGAGCGCCTTTCAGTCGAGGCCGATGTAATCCACGGCTTGAGAGAGCGGACGCATCGGCTCAGTTTCAATGCCGTCTCCGGTAAGTTCGTCGAGCTCAAGTGCGGACGCGGCGGCAGACGGCGGCCACTGTCCGTCCGTGGGCGACTCGAGCGAAGCCGGCGAAGCTGGCGGGCGAACCGGCGAGCTTTGGCGGGCTGGAAATAGCTCGGGCGCGCGCTGGGCGCGGCGCTTCTTGCGGCGCGGGGTCACGGCAGGCTGGGATGCAGGCTCGGATAACGCAGCTAGGCGAGTCCGCAGAGTCACCATAGGCAAACGTTCACAATGATGGCATCCGCCGTCAGCGAGCGCGATGGCCGCGTGATCCTCACCCAGGCAGGACACGCAGATGAGATGGCGGTCCTCATCGCTGAGTGGGGCTCGGCAAGAACCACAGGAAGGCATCTTTAAAAAGACGCCGCTCTTTTAGAGGGGTGGGAAAAAAAGGCAGATAATGCAATCACACACACTCTAAGCAGAGGAAAGGATATGTACGCCGGAAAGCGCAGCAGGTACGGCGGCTGAAGGCGGCGAGGCCAGCGACTCCAGGCTCGATGGCACGTCCCGCTGAAGGCTACAGGTCGACGGCGCGGCTTCTCACTCTGGATCCAGCGATGCGGGAGGCTTCGCTGAAGAGATGAAAATCAACGTAAGAGCAGCTATCGAGCCTAGATATGGGGCGAGACCACGCACTTTCTGGCGGGACGTGACGATATGGGCGCGAAAGGCCCCCATTCGTCGTGACGTCACGCAGAGCCTCTCTCGATAGGCTGCTGCTATTGCCGCAGGGCAGCCAATAGGCGCGCGAGCTGTCTCGCCTATGTCTGCTTGCTGCTGCAAAGCGTTTTACATTAATAAAAAATTAAGGATAATTTTTGGCTTCAATATCTCGTGGAAAAGAGTTTTCCCCATAGCGTAAGATATTACGCAGTACGAGAGATACTCTCGTAAGATAACCCTTTAATGTATAATAGTTAACATTTTAGAGACTTGCCTTTTACTTCGGCTTTTTTTTTTCTACCAACGAAAAGAGTTCCAAGAAAAACCAACTGCAGCATTATTGAATGAATCAGTGTCTTGAATTAATAAAGTTGAGTCAATTATTCAATGAGTCACTTATTTGACAGCCTGTCTGGAACAAGCAAATACATTCTTGTCCATACCTGGTCTTGAGGCTTAGTAAAGGAATTTCTCACCCAAAAATTAAAAGTGAACACAAATGATGGCTTACCGAATTTAATGAAGGAAAGAACTGTTTATATTAATTTAATATAAAAAATATATAACCTTTTTAATTTTTTTGTGTGATTGTACTTCTTACACACACACACACACACAACACACACACACACACACACACACACACACACACACACACACACACACACACACACACACACACACACACACCACGTATTGCAAAATATGCATAAAAATATTTAATTAGTTTGAGAGTGTAAGGAAAAGTCACTACATCTTACACAGCGTGATAGCTATTCTCTGATTGGTGGAAATTTCTTTGCAGATATATGGGTAATATAGTTTTTCATCAGGAATTCTATAGGTTCTGTCTTTAAATGTTTATTAGTTATCATTCAAAATCAATTCCCCTATGGGGAAACTGAATGGAATTTTCACTTCTGGAACCCGACTGCTGCACTCTATGAGGTTGGTTGTTCACTGAAACAGATCAAAGCTCTTAGAAAATGATCAGCAAACTTTTTTTTTTTTTTGCTGACATGGTTGGGTACTTTAATTAGCACTAAAGTGAGTCATGGTGTACAGCATTTGTATCAAATTCACCCAACCAGATATTCATTAAATTATCTTTATCTTTAAATAATTTATTATTTTATCTTGAATTACAGCTATTATTTTTAGGTGACCTATCCATTTAAGATATGCTGTTGAAGTTGAGATAAATAGCAATGGGCTCATACTGTGTGCATTTTTATAAACATAAGTTTCACAGACAGGAGTGGATGTATGACAGCTTTACATATTCATTTCTGTCAGTGCTTGACTTCGGAAATCTTGCTCCCCCACCCCCACCCCACCCACCACCAACTTCACCTTGACTGCCTGTGTAGGACAAAACAGCCCCCAAAACCCTAGTGGATAGCCATTTTCACTGGAATATGTGTGTGTGGTAATGCTAGGACTGTGTGTTATTGGCAGGTGAGGGGCTTGTCTTGCCCCTAGGGTCTCTGACATCTTCATCTTGATATTTCCTAATCTTCAGCTCAAATCCCAGACAAGGACAGAGACAGATTACCTTTAAAACTCTCAAGGCTTGTGCTTAAAACACACACACACACACACACACACACACACACACACACACACACACACACACACACACACACACACACACACACACACACACACACACACACACACACACACACACACACACACACACACACACACACACACACCTCTAACTTTAGAGGAGTACAAAAATTCTTTCCTTTTTCATATTTGGGTAAACTGCACACATCTAAATGGTTTGACCTGATCATTCCAGTTCAGCTACTTTTAAACCCTGATTAAAATCCAGGCATAAGAAGGAGTAGGTATAGAGTAACTAAATGATAGTTTACCAAACCAGGTGCAATTTCTTAGGTAAAATTTGTATGGAGGTTTTAAAAGGGAAAAATCTATTTAAATTCTGTTTAAAAGAATTTTTATATATTTTATTGTTATAATACATTCCTATTTGTTCTATTTGTAGCTAGATAAATAAACATTATACATTTAATTTGATTATATTGCACATTATAGTTTGCTAAAACCTAATGGCATATTTTAAATTATCCATACAGCTTTTATTGAATTTTTTAGGCTTAACTTGTGATCGGATAGCTTATTAAAACACCATAATGTTGATTTTGGAAACTTATTAACTTGTCATGCTATAAAAAAAATCAGCCTGCATGAGGTCATGTGTCACGGAATGGTTGTTGTAGGAATTGCTCCACGGAGGAGAAGGAAAAACAGACTTTAATCCACAAAATTACACATCGACACAAACACGTAACTTTAACAATAATGGACAAAGAACTAAGGAAAACTCAGGGCTAATGGGGAGTAATGAGGATACTAATTAAACAACAGGTGAATGAAATCAGTAACTATGGGAACTAACTAGAGTGTGAATGAGTAGCCAAGGGAACGAATAAGAACAGGCAAAAAGGAACAGAGCAAACAGTGTGAAAACTAAACTAAAACAGAACATAGACTACGTTACATCATGTTTAGTCCAAATTTAAAGTGAATTTGACACCCTGATTTTGATGGCCAAAATATTGACCAGCAGAATATTGCAATGACCTAGATCAGGGGTTCTCAACCTTTTGCAAGCTGGGCCCCCCCAAAGCTGGTTCATTGCAGTTGGGGCCCCAGTGCCCCCCGCCCAGATCCCCCATCCCCCCCCCCCCCCCGCCCCGCCCCGCTCTACCTTGCATAGATAGATAGATAGATAGATAGATAGATAGATAGATAGATAGATAGATAGATAGATAGATAGATAGATAGATAGATAGATAGCCCTAGGCTATTATTTTTAGGCCCACATTATTATTATTACCATCATCAGTAGCGGTAGGTAGGCCTATTATCATTTCTAGGCTATTGTTACACTGTAACTGATTTCTGTAATTTGAACAGTATTTTACTGTAATATGTACTGTAAGATACTGTAAAATGTTTATACAGTATGTTACTGTAAACCGCAAAGGATTATGGGAAAATATATGGGCACTACTGTAATTCTTCTCTACTGTAAATCAATTTACAGTAGTGAACTAGCCCGTAAAACTGACCAATGGCAAGAGAGATTTTTTTGAATTTTTTTGACTGTATTGGTTGAAGTGGCCGTTAATGTGGACAAAAGATGTAGCCTACCGGTAACTCCAAAAAGGTTAGTATATTATTTCTATTTTATGTAAAACAAACATTTGCAAATGTTTTCATTTATGTTAACAGCAAACGAACATGATTTGTCTTTTTGTTTTCGTCGGAATGGTTTTGGTGCCTTTTTTTTCCCTGACAGTCGGCCGGATCTCCGTCACGGTGATAATATTAACTGGTAAGTAAGCTAATAAGTTCACCTATATTATCCGAAATATTCTTTAGTTAAAACGATAACAATAACGTTGTAACAATTCAATGTGTTTGAGTTCTGTTTTTGTGATCTTGGTTTCCCCTGTCTTTGTGGTTTTTGGTTTAGCCCTGTTAAAGGGGTCATATAATGCCATTTTTGTACAAGTTAATATGAATCTTTAGGGTCTAAATGAAAAGTTTGTAATATACTTTTATTAAAAATTCTCATTAGTTTTTTAAGAAAACACTCATTTTACCTGCTCAAAAACAGCTCTGTGTTCAGCACTCCGTTTAAGTGCATATGCCTTTAAATGATAATGAGCTTCGCTGACTCCGCCCCTCTGTTCTGCGGGCGCTGTAACACAACGCATGTGGAGTGTTAACTTGACAACAGTTGAGGGTTTATTATGGCAGCGGGATTCTCTCTGAGGACACATCTGTGCAACCGTATCAGTTTGAACCGGAGTCGGACCCGAAACAAGATGACGGCCCCGAAGAAGTTCGACAATAAGGCTCGAACAGGACGTTTCTGAATGGTTGGTTAACAATGTCACTTTGATCTATTTTTGTATGTACTGGCAGTGTAACGTTAGAGTTGTGAGATACAAACGCTATGTGTTTAACGTTACTAATGTAAGTTATAGGTTAGTTCGTTGACAGATTTATGTTGAAAAACTTTTCTTTTCTTTTTTTTGTAAATGTAGGCTTGTCAGTGATGCGTGACATTATCTCAGTGTTAGGTACAACTTGTGACTGAAACTGACATGAGGTCATGTCAGTAATGATTCTAGCAGTAGTTGAAGGATAACTAAGAATTTGCTGTATGTTTATGTTTAATGCAGTACGAAAATGTTTTATGTTTTAAGAAAACTTTTAAGTACATCTATAGTTTTGTAACTGCATTGATATTCCTGTTACGTTAACTGTAACTGCCTAACTTACACAGTTTTTAATAACACAACACCTCTAAGGCGTTTTTCATTATAAACGTGGGATTATGAATTATATTGAGAACGTCGTAACGTTACATAGAACACATGCCGTAATGCACCCTGAGTGTAAACATTAGCCACATTCATCGTGAAGCGTGCAAGGGATTTGCAAAGATTCATATAAAGGTTAATAAATAAAACGTTACACTCACTTCTTCTGGAGGTCCAGCAGGAACACGAATAGTTGGTACCGATTCCTTTTTCAGTAGCAGCTTCTAAGCTAAACCTGATTTATATTGACCCTCGCCTCGTTTATAAAGCAGTCTGGTGAGAAATGATTTGCGCAAACATGAGCGCATTGACGTTGCTCGTCGTGAATATTTCCTTCATAAACAAAACTCAGCCACTGCGTCTTCAGCGGTTCGGATTTAGGAACATTAAAATGACTGCTGTGTTCCTTATTACACCCAAGAACAGAACACCACAATCGCTTAGACGGCCGCCATTCTGCTCCAGTGTAAACAATGACGAACTATGATTGAAATCTCACTCACGAGCGAGGGCGGGTCTGTGTTGAAACACTGCTGTCAATCAACAGTCGTGGGAGGGGCGTGCGAGCTTGTGACGTCACAGGCTCGAACGGCTTGATTTGAGGCAGGGGAAAACATATAAGGAGATTAAAACAAAACCACTGGATGGATTTTTATCATTATATGATGGCTGTGTACAGACACTGCCAACACACATTTCAGTACAATCAACTTGTAAAAGTGCAAGTACCATTATATGACCCCTTTAAGTTTTCCCGCTCCTCGTTTGTGTTCAGTTTTATCACCTGTGTTCAGTTAATCATTCAATCATTCCTTGTGTATTTAAGCCCTGTGTTTTCTCTCCAGTGTTTGTCGATCGTCGTCTATGTATGGTTGTGTGTAAACCTTGAAGTCCTGGAGTTTTGTTCTTGTTTCATTTTGGAAAGTTTCATTTTGTTATTAAAACTCTTATATTGAAGCTTCTGTGTCCTCGTCTTCGGTCACCTGCACAAACCCTGACAGAACGATCGACCTACAACAAAAGATGGAAGGCTGGAAGCAGGCCTTCATGGGAACCCGGATGGCCGTATTTCGCGGGACCCGTGGAGGTCGTAGAAGGGGATGTGATCGAGTTCTGGTGGTCCCGAGGCCAGTATGGCCTGAGCCCATCGCATGCCCGCCAAAGCCTGAGCCCATGGCATGCCCGTCAGAGCCTGACCCTTTTGACGACCTACCTGAGCTTCTTCCCCCAGAGCCTTCACAGCTGGTCCCGTCCAGCCCAATCAAGCCTTCACCGCTGGTCCCGTCCAGCCCAGTCAAGCCTTCACCGCTGGTCCCGTCCAGCCCAGTCAAGCCTTCGCCGCTGGTCCCGTCCAGCCCAGTTGAGCCTTCGCCGCTGGTCCCGTCCAGCGTCCCAAGCGTCCAGAGGACCGTCCAGCCAGAGACCGTCCAGCAGACGCCAGCGAGACCGTCCAGCCAGAGACCGTCCAGCCAGAGACCGTTGCCTGCCCGCCAGAGCATGAATCTAGCCCCAAGCCCCCTGATGTGCTGGTCCCGTCCAGCTCCGAGTCCCCTGATGTGCTGGCCCCGTCCAGTTCCGAATCCCCTGATGTGCTGGCCCCGTCCAGTTCCGAGTCCCATGATGTGCTGGCCCCGTCCAGTTCGAATCCCATGATGTGCCAGAGCCCGTTGACCCAGAGCCAGAACCCATTGACCCAGCGCCAGAGCCCGTTGACCCAGCGCCAGAGCCAGAGCCCGTTGACCCAGCGCCAGCGCTAGAGCCCGTTGACCCAGCGCCAGAGCCAGAGCCCGTTGACCCAGCGCCAGAGCCAGAGCCCGTTGACCCAGCGCCAGAGCCAGAGCCCGTTGACCCAGCGCCAGAGCCAGAGCCCGTTGACCCAGCGCCAGAGCCAGAGCCCGTTGACCCAGCGCCAGAGCCAGAGCCCGTTGACCCAGCGCAAGCCAGAGCCCGTTGACCCAGCGCCAGAGCCAGAGCCAGCCGTTGACCCAGAGCCAGAGCCCGTTGACCCACAGAGCCAGAGCCCGTTGACCCAGAGCCAGCGCCAGAGCCCGTTGACCCAGACCCAGAGCCCGTTGACCCAGACCCCGTTGACCCAGCGCCCGTTGATGTCAAGGCTGTTCCCGTTCCTGAACCTGTCTTTCTCCCCAAGAAAATTTTGGGGGGGGGGCTATACGCCTTCGCCGTGATCCACGGAGGCCCGAAAAAATAACACCGCCATGGCCACCCGAAGGGTCCTCACCGCCATGGCCACCCGAAGGGTCCTCACCGCCATGGCCACCCGAAGGGTCCTCACCGCCATGGCCACCCGAAGGGTCCTCACCGCCATGGCCACCCGAAGGGTCCTCACCGCCATGGCCACCTGAAGGGTCTTCACCACCACGACCACCTGAAGGGTCTTCACCGCCGTGGCCACCTGAAGAGCCTGCACCGCCATGGCCACCCGAGGGTCCCACAGCACCGCCCTGGACGCCCGAGGGTCCCACAGCTCCGCCTTGGACGCCCGAGGGTCCCACAGCTCCGCCCTGGACGCCCGAGGGTCCCACAGCTCCGCCCTGGACGCCCGAGGGTCCCACAGCTCCGCCCTGGACGCCCGAGGGTCCCACAGCTCCGCCCTGGACGCCCGAGGGTCCACAGCTCCGCCCTGGACGCCCGAGGGTCCCACAGCTCCGCCCTGGACGCCCGAGGTTCAGCCTGCACCGTCGTGGTCACGCCCACAGCCTGCTCCGCCTTGGCCACGCCCACAGCCTGCACCGTCGTGGCCACGCCCACAGCCTGCTCCGTCGTGGCCACGCCCACAGCCTGCACCATCGTGGCCACGCCCACAGCCTGCTCCGCCGTGGCCACGCCCACAGCCTGCTCCGCCCTGGAGGCTTCCTGGACCTGCACCATGCCCTCGTCAGCCTCCAGGGCGCCCACCTCCACCCTTTGATGTTATACGGCGCGAGGTCGCGCCTTCGGGGAGGGGGGAGGTACTGTAACAATTCAATGTGTTTGAGTTCTGTTTTTGTGATCTTGGTTTCCCCTGTCTTTGTGGTTTTTGGTTTAGCCCTGTTAAGTTTTCCCGCTCCTCGTTTGTGTTCAGTTTTATCACCTGTGTTCAGTTAATCATTCAATCATTCCTTGTGTATTTAAGCCCTGTGTTTTCTCCCAGTGTTTGTCGATCGTCGTCTATGTATGGTTGTGTGTAAACCTTGAAGTCCTGGAGTTTTGTTCTTGTTTCATTTTGGAAAGTTTCATTTTGTTATTAAAACTCTTATATTGAAGCTTCTGTGTCCTCGTCTTCGGTCACCTGCACAAACCCTGACAAACGTTTGTACATATCTCTGCCTCTTTAACGTAAGCTCGCTAGGCGGAGTCGTCGGTTAGGCTAACGTTAACCGCAACGAACTAACGTGTCGTGGTGAAATACTGAGGTAAAGTGAGATAGACGAAACCCTTGTTTAAGTGCGGTTTTTAAACAAGATTTTCACGTATATGCTTTGATTTATTTTCAGGTTTGTGATCTGTATAATGTCTGCAGTCTGCAACGATGGAGGTGTGTGTTGGAGCCTTTTCATTGCCGTCATAACATCAACTGGTAGGTTAACTTCACTTAAACCATAACTACCTTCGTCGGCGGCGCCTGGCTTTTTTTTATTAAATGTCAAAGTTACTATAAATTTGTTTAATACCTTTGTACAAACTAAAACAAGTTCATTTAAAAGATATAAACTGAAGGTTTAGCTATGACAATAGTATGAATTGCTATATGCATTGTCTAATATGTGTGGAGTTAAGAAGTCAAAAAATATCGAACTTTGATATAAATTTATGAGCTGTAGCAGATTCCATTCAGAAAAAAAATCTCAGTGCAATACGTACGGGCCTGAAAACAACAACAAGCCATAGGTTTTATCAAATGTAGTTTGAAATTTGAAGTTCTTCAGCAAAATAGATTTTTTTAGACAAGCAATTTATTTATTGCATATACTACCCAAAAGCGGTCCGGATTTAAACATTATACAGACTTAAGGAACCTTCGAATTACTGTGTTTTAATATACAAATGCATCTTGTAGTCGTCCTGTGCTATTGTACTCCAAATTTAAAAAAATCATTATGTGACATTTTTGGAAGGTCCACAACGGACATAAAGTGATCGTGAACTTGCTTAATAAAAATGTTTAGACAATAAACAATAGATATTTGTTTACCCTTATCCATTACATGTCAGGTATTTCTATAAAGATGAATGATATATTTAAGCTACAAATAGATAATAACTTTTATATTAAATTACTATAATACTAGTATTTTCTGTCCTATTTTTTATTTGAGAATCAACACAGAGATAAATTTTTAAAAATGATTTGAATAAGTAATTTAAACAAATGTTCTACTACAAAATTGTCACTGTATATGGCTGTGCTAGCTACTGCTAGATAGCCCTTGTGCAATTAGCCGTAGCTGTTATTTCATGATATTTCTAAATAGAGGGAATGTTTTAAAGTTTTTTCAAGCAAGCGTCACCATTTTACTTAGTCAAATGCGAAATGGTGAGAACTTTTGGATCTAAAAGAAGGTTAACTGTGTGTAGGTGTTGTTTTTGCAGACAAAAGAAAGCCATACTTTGGCAATACACAGAGGTAGAAGGGTGGAATGATTGCGGGAGTACTGACACTGAATGGAGGTGATTAAGGACCACCACACAAAAGAGATAACAGATTGAAGATGCTTAAAAATGACATTTAGAATGCTGCAGTCTGCTTTTTGGTCTATCAATAATCGTTTACATTCTTGAACTTTGACACTGAAGAGTTTGCAGTCATCTCATGATTTTTACATGTGTCCCGACTTGGTTAGCCAGTCATTTCTGATTGTCGTCCTTCATTTTATTTACACAGAAAATATTAAAAAATTAATTTTAATAACTTGATAATACTTAACATTTAAACATTATTTCATTATGACAATTTATTCTATATTGCAATAAACTCAATCACTTCAATGAGCAATCTTCCTTTTAGAACCACAACTTACTTTGTTTGCCTTTTGGATTTTCAAATTTGGGATACAGCTTTAAATTAAAAGCCGAAGTAGATACATTAACAGAGAAAATTAACATATTAGCCGTACTTCGGCCCTATTATCACACACTTAGCTTTTAAAATTCAACGTTAATGAGCAAGTGAAATACATAAGTTAACAGCTATAGTTTCCCTCAGAAGAAATTTATCATACTACTTCCACAGATTTATTCTAAACGAGTTCTTTCTCAACTAAAAAGATATTTAAGTTGTATGGTTTGCCGGATCCCATTACCTTAATAATGATTAAGATTTTATATTCAATGGATAAATACATGGTACAACAATTGTTTCCATACCTGCTAGTAACACTACAGAATAAATAAACATTGATGAACAATTATATAAATGGTAAATAATCTATTTTTTTTTAAGTAAACTATACTTTACATGCGACACCATTTTGCTTAACACATGCTGTTGTTTTATTTCTCAATTCTGTGGCAGCTGGATATGTAGCAATGTCGGAGGTGTTGGAGTCTTTCTGGATCCCCCATGGGTGTGCATCACAGGTGGTAGGACCCTAATGCATATTTATTCTGATAGTTTCGTCACAAAAATGTAATCCTAACACAAGAAGGGTAGAAAACGGTTTTACCCGCAGCAGGTTATAACTTTATAATTTATCATTATCTTCTCATGTTCTTTTTTTGATTTGAGAACCTTTCGGACGTCTTGCGCTTCACTATATACAAAGTATTGAAAAGGGCTTAGCAATATACCTTTACAATATAGATAATTTTGTAACTATATTTTAATTTAATTTCATTAAAAAAACTATAACACATACACATCATATTCACATCGTTTCCTATGTCGTTGAAACTTTTGTCATGTATTATTTCTGGAACATAATAACACTAAAGCTGTTGTAATCGCAGAGATCTGTTTAGACACTTACCGATCTAAAACTGGATCGCGACCTTCCAAACACATATCCTCTTCTCCGGAGTCGACGCTGGATACAGCCCTCTCTTCTGAATATTACACGGTTTCTTCATAACTGATTCGCGAAGTTATTCCAATGCAGCAGCAGGAGAAAATAACTTCCGTCCCCGACGTGAACGCATTGAAGCAGGCGAATGCAAACAGAGCGGCGAATGCAAACAGAGCGACTGCATCAGAGTGAGCGAGAGAGCAGGTGACCTCTCTGCGTCACGACAATCACGTGTGCGCAAATTTCCAGGAAGCAAATGGTTGCGCAGACAAAGGAACACTGTTATAAACGCGAGATTATGCAAATCTGCACATTGGCGTATTCGTTATGGCATAGGCTTCACACTGGATGACAACACAAACGTTTCCCATTGCTATTGGTTTATTTTTTACCACATATATTATCATTATGCATGATCATACGTCACCAAAAACCGCCTGTCATCCTTCAATACTTTCTAAAATTACATGGCCAGTTTTCATTGAACATCTTCTGGGCCGACCTCATTCATTTCCAGACACTCCACTAAATACACTGATATGTTATGTTTCATTGAATAATGCGCTAGATGTGGAGAGTTCGTCGAATAAACAGGACAACGCCCTCGTGATTAGCAAATTTCAGGATGTAAACAATATACATTCTATGGATATTTTTAACAGTTTGCATATTTTTGGACACATTTTTACCATGGTGATCATATACTGGACTCTTCCCAAGGTAAAAAGATCGATGTCATCATTATTCTGCCAAGCATTACATTTCCACAACACAAAAAAGGTAAAGACCCCCCCTCTCTTCATAGTTGTATCTTATTGTTTATGTTGATACAGAATTACAAAAAACGGTTGCACAGTTATCTTGATTGTATAATGCTTATAACGAGACGAATATACAGTGTCGTATCTTTCAAACAATGTATTGGTTAACCTTGTTACTTGCCAAAATGATATTGTAAACAAGATAAATGTAAACAATAAAAGTTGGGATCACCGGTGATCCCATGCAGAGCAAGGGGTTAAACAGAGAATAATAATAACATATGTATGTTCCGTGAACTTCCGGCCCCTATTTATCACAACTTAGCTAGTTAGGGAGATGTAACAACGTTAACAGTGAGCTAAAGTGAAAAAATAAGTTAAAAGGAATAGTGCACCTCAAAAAGAAATTCTGTCATACTTGACTTGCCCACAAGTTGTTCTAAACCTGCATGAAGTTCTTTCTTCTGAACATAAAAGAAGATATTTTGAAGAATGTTGGTAATGGAACAGTTTGCTGGTCCCCATTGACTTCTATAATAAATAAATAAAAATACTATGGATGTCAATGGGGACCAGAAACTTGTTTGGTTACTCATGTTTTTCTTAGGTACACAGCACAAGAAATAAATTAATACAGGTTATGAACAAGTTGAGGCTGAGTAAATGGTAAATGGATATCATTTTAATTTTTTAAGTAAACTAACCGTTTAAGCGACACCATTGTTAATTACATCTTTTGTTTTATTTTCAAGTTTGTGGCCTGAATCATGTCTGCAATGTCGGAGGTGTGTTTTGGAGTCTTTTCTTGTGATTGCCGTCCTAATGGTGATGACATCTACAGGTGGGTAAGATGACATCAACTAAATTAGCAGAATTATGCGTTAGTTTAGCAGGCAAACATAATATAATGTAACTCCCGATGAAACCAACGGAAGGGGAGAAAACGGGTTTACCAGGCAGCAGAGTTAAAGTGCTTTTAAATAATCATTCATCAGTTTCTGTTCTTTATTTTGAATTTGCAGAAGCCATTCCCTCCGGACTGTACATCACTGCGGACGCTCTCCACTAATATACAGAACAGGTTGACGTTTGAGGAGGAGGAGGAAAGGGTTAGCAATATACCTTTATCAATATAGCAAAATTTTGCTAACTAATATTTTAAATGTTTAATTTATTAAAAAAACTATAAACACCATACAACATCATATCTTACATCATCTTTTCCCCTCATGTCGTTGTTGTTAGTAATACGTTTTGTCATTGTATTTTATTTCTGTGAACTATAATAACACTAAAAGGCTGCTGTGACTTTGTCTGTTTCAGGAGAGTCTGTTCTCTAAGCAAAAACATGGATGCTGACTATGAAGAATCATCATCCAGCTACTACAGCTAACAGACTCTTCTTCAGCATTAACTGTCCATTTTGTCGAATTTTTGTACATTCAATTTGTACATTCATGCATTTGGCAGACACTTTTATCCAAAGTAATTACATTGTATTTAAGTTTAAAGGAACACCCTACCGTTTTTTGAAATAGGGTTTTTTCACTGTCTCCTCTATATTTAGATAAGTGGGCAAATGTATTTTTGTCTCAGTGCATGCATTGTCTTAAGGTGCGTTCACACCAAACGTGAATAGAACGTCTGGTGCGAGTGATTTAAATGTTAAGTCAATGTAAAGACGCAATTATGCACCTCTAGAGGTCAATCAACATCAGCCATCTTGCAAACAGACAACCGTCTAGCACTTGCCCCTCCCACAAGAAGCGGATTTCTCCTCTGACGCGCGTCAATTTCGCTTCAAACACTTGCTTTTTACGCGTGTCAACTTAGCTTTGGACACGCGATTGGATTCTAAATGTTCAAGCGTCCAACTAGACGTGGTAGACGAGAATTTTACGCTCTATTCGCGTTTGGCAGCGCCGCCGGATAGCATGTCTGGATAGCATGTCCGCTCCCGACTTTTGGGGAGCTTTTTCACCGTATCCCCCAGAGTGAGATACATACATAACTTTTTTCATCTCCGTGCGTGCCGTAACTCTCTGACGCACCCACCACTAGCCTACAGTAGCTTAGACCAAAGACTGGATGTAAATAGCTCCAGCTAGCATACTAATCCCAATAAGTGACAAAATAACACCCACATTTTCCTATTTACATGTTGTGATTTGTATAGTCACAGCGTGTACAAATAATAAGGTCATATGAGACACTGCCATCTTTTAACCACATAAATACTGGGAACTATATTCTCAGAAGGCGAAGCACTGCTACTTCTGTGGAGTGATTACCGCAGCTCTGAGCAAACTCTCTGCTCCTCACTACAGGGCTTCTCAAGTGCTGCGAGCAAATCACTCCACAGAAGTAGCAGTGCTTCGCCCTCTGAGAATATAGTTCCCAGATTTATATGGTTAAAATATGGCTGTGTCTCATGTGACCTTATTATTTGTACACTCTGTGACTATACAAATCACAACATGTAAATAGGAAAAGGCTGGCGTTATTTTGTCACTTATTGGGAGCAGTATGCTAGCTGGAGCCGTTTACATCCAGTATTTGTGCTAAGCTAGGCTAGCGGTGGGTGCGTCAGACAGTTACGGCACGCACAGAGATGAAAAAGGTATGTATAGACTTATCTAACTCTGGGGGATACGGTGAATAAGCTAAAGTCCCAAAAAGGCGTGTTCCTTTAAGACTAGGCGATTTCCTAGACAGATATTGACTAGGGACTATATTGCGGTGAATCACAGGCAAACCACTGCTACTTGGGCGCAGAGATATGACGCAACACCTGAAATCCCCCAACTTCCGTCAACATATTGGTGTGAATATTAGTTAACTATTTTTCCTACAGTAGACATAGTGAATGGCGATGAATATGGCGGATTTTGTGAGAGACACAGAAGATGAGTTCTCAAAAAAGTCGAAGACTATAGGATGGATCAATGCAGAGAAGTCCTCGGTAGCTGAGACACAACTGCGGGCACCTCATCTTGATCTGACACATTGAGCCTGGTCATCGATGGCAGTACCTTGTCCCACTCGCCACAGCACAGATACTCTATTTCAGTCGGCATAGGCTGGCATATTCCCACACTCACACCACCAGTTAGTGTCGGCTCTCATCCTCACGCCCTCAGGCTGTTGAACAATCGCAACCTCCTCCTTTTGTCTGTCTTATTTCCAAAGCACGCAGCCCCTCTTCTGAAAACTCTGGTTCGTAGAGTTATGGTTCTGGATCTTGGCTGTCTGGGAAGTCACCCTCTTCGTCTCTCACAAAATCAGCCATGTTTATCGCCATTCACTATGTCTACTGTAGGAAAAATAGCCAGCTAATATTCATGCCGGTATGTTGACGGAAGTTGGGGATTTCAGGTGTTGCGTGATATCTCTGTGACCAAGTAGCAGTGCTTCGCCTGTGCTCCGTCCCAAGTCAACATCTGCCTAGGAAATCGCCTAGTCTTAATCTGCATTGCTATTTGCACTCGTTGTGAATAGACCCTTTTACTGTTTGTACACATTGATGACGTGGCAACGTATGCGTGCGCAAATTGGCAACAGAAGTATGGCGAGAATCAGCCCATATAAAGTGGGCGCTGCAGACGCGAGCATTTTTTTATTATGTCCTCGCTCCAATCAACACGTTTAATCGCCTGCAGCCACAGGCGCCGCCGGTTCTTCTGAAACGGCCGTGATCCTGTCGGAATCCTATAAAACTTAAGTCCCATGGTGGAATATCGATTAGTGCAACCGTAAACGCAACAACCAGACATTTTGATGCTGGGAAAACCGTTTTGATAAACTTTAGGAGTTGCTAACACGTTAGAGCCAGTGGGAAACAACACCACTTCCGTTGCCAAAATGCGCGCGCAACTATTTGATCACGTGGGCTGTAAAAGGGTCAATACGCAGGCCACAAAAAGTAATTGAGTTTTTTAATCACTTTTACTCCCAACATGCTATCCGGCAACAAAGGGTTCCATTTATTATGCAAAGCTAAGCTAGCGGCGGCACTGCCAGACTAAGACAATGCATGCACTGAGTAGGGGTGGGCGCTATACCGGTATGAACGTGACTACCGGTATTATGTTGTGCCATGATATGGATTTTGCGATACCGAGGATACCGTAGATTTCATAAATCCAAATTTTGCAGTTATATTGCTTTGTTCAATTATCAAAAATAAATCATCGTTTTCGTGATTAATAAGCTCTTTACTTTAGCGGAAATGCCTGATTTGGCGCTTCATACGCGTGAAGTTGCTGAGGCACGCACTCAATGAAGGACCGTAAAGTAGAACACATCGCTAGTGCTAAGCGGCTGTTCATAAAGGATGCATCTTTTGCGGTGGAATGGGAAATAACACAAGGTAATAAGACGCAAGTTGGACTTCTTTTAACTTGAGCGCAGCATTTTTAGAATGCCGTTTCATTTGCGAGACGCGGCGGGTGCAACACCAAAACAAGTTCGTCAAGCACACAAAAAAAAAACTTAAATGTTCTAGGCTACTGAATGTTTGAGATGTCATGTTTTCATGAAGGTTGAAAGGTGCTGTTATTATCTTTTTTACAAAACATTTACTGCTAATAATATTATCCACGTGGAGACATTTCCCCGCAATGTAGGCTATGGAATACCAGGACACGACACAAGCACACACACACACACACACACACACACACACACACACACACACACCACACACACACACACACACACACCACTACACTCTCCCACAAAGACAAGGTATTTTTGTGGACTGTATGACTTAATGGTTTTTATACTGTACAAACTGTATTATTCTGTCTCCTTACACTAATGTTTGTATGAATTTTTCATAGTTTTTTCTTGTATACTTTTAAGTTCCATTTATTTGGTGCTTTGTTCAATCTCAAACAATTATTTTATTTGTATTATTAAGATGTCTGCACAAGAGTTAACTGTAATCTGTGCAAACATTAAACTTAAATTAAACGTCTCGCTTTGGTCTACACTGGAAGTGTACTGCTTGCTCTGCTAAACTATAATTACTAAAACTGAAACTAAATAATATAAAAACTAAATAGAAATGTTTTTGCAAAATAAAAACTAAACTAAAACTAACAAAACCATTAATGAAACTAACTAAAACTAAACTGAAATTTAAAGCAAAATTGAAAACGATATTAAAATAAAAACTAATTTAAGAAAGCAAAACAATAATAACAACAGATATTCCCGGAGACGGAGCATGCCCGAAGACGGCTCTTACTCAGAAATCAATAAAGTCTTCATTCGCTGCCGGTACTCATTATGACAAGACGAGCAAAGAGTGGAAAGACATAAGAAGTGCATTCAGGCCTACCTCATGTTGCACTTTTTGAGAAAAAATGGCACAAAAAAAAAAAAAAAAAAAATTCAGGTCTATCTTCAATGAAATCCCTCACCTTTTTCTAGTTATAAAGGGTTAAAATGCATATTTTGCCTGTAATTTAACGAAGGTGTAGTAAAATGTGATTCCAATTTTTTTTCTCATATCGCGATATAATATCGATATTGTCCGGACAGTGAAAAATATCGTGATATGAATTTTTGCTCATATCGCCCACCCCTAGCACTGAGACAAAAATGCGTTTGCTAAATATAGGGGAGACGGTGAAAACCACCTTTTTCAAAAAACGGTGGCATGTTCCTATTATTAAAGGAGAACTCTGGTCAATTTTAACATTGAGCTCATTTTTTGTACATTTGGAGTGCTGTCAGTACAGAGAACAACGACAAAAATCGGTGTTGTTGCCTACACCGTGTTATCCTCTTTTTAAAATTCGCACCCCGTTGACTTAAACGGGGCAAGTTCTAAACCTGCTTTTAGCCTCTTAACATCCTTGATGTGTCATTACAAGTTACCAATGGTCGCGCGAACTCGACTACTGTCGACTTCGACCGAAAACAGGAAGAAAACACAGGTATGTGAACTGGCTGAATAAACATCATTTTTATTCATATCTTTCACATCTACTGCAGTCAGATTGACCGTGGTCACTCTTAATAACACCACTCACATGGCTGTGCACTTGTAATGACACATCAAGGATGTTAAGAGGCTAAAAGCAGGTTTAGAACTTGCCCCGTTTAAGTCAACAGGGTGCGAATTTTAAAAAAAGGATAACACGGTGTAGAAAACACTGATTTTTGTCGTTGTTCTCTGTACTGACAGCACTCCAAATGTACAAAAAAATGAGCTCAATGTTAAAATTGACCAGAGTTCTCCTTTAAGTTATCCATTCCCTGGAAATCAAACTCATTGTTTCAGCATTCTTGCATCTTTCTCTACTGTTGAAGCTACACAGGAATGTATTGTGAAAGAATGAAGCTTAAATGATTCGAATGTAATAGATTATGAGGTAATTATGTACCATCTCTGTAGGTGCATTCAGAATCAGATGTTTTGCTTTTATCAACATAAAAGTACATGCATCATTAAGTTTGAGAGTTAGGGCAAATTCTGACAACACCGATCTCAAAATTAATGTATTTTTTTCCCCTTTGTGCTTGCAGGTTCATTCTCAGAATCAACTCTGATGGCACCAAACACTAAAGGCACAGAGCAGATGGAAATCTGGAAAGATCCACACACAAAAAAGCATCAGCCTGAACCTCCTCAGTGTTTCTCATCAGAGAGCTTGTCAACTTTGACTGGCAAAATTACTGAAATGTAACAACACAAACTGACTTTTATGGTATTTTATTATTTTAAGGCCTGTTTTGGTTTTCAGTGCGTGTACGCACGTTTTTGCCATGCTACAGATACAAATGGTCCCCAGGAGATTAGTTCTATGGACTTTGGTGATTTTTGCCTCTTTTTTTTTTTCAGCTATTGAGGTCAAGATTTGTAATTTGTACTTCTAAAAACAAAATGTTCAACAATTAAAAATAATATTTTAAGGACAAATGTTCATGAGTTGTTGTCATTTTTGGGGGTGGGGTAAACATGTAAAAAAACTAAAAAACTCAATACTAATACTGTAAATGACAATACGGTAACAGACAAAATACAGTAAATGGTACAGTATACTGTAATTGAAAATACAGTAAAGATACAGTATACTGTAATTGAAAATACAGTAAAGGTATAGTATACTGTAATTGAAAATACAGTAAAGATACTGTAATTGAAAATACAGTAAAGGTACAGTATACTGTAATTGAAAATACAGTAAAGGTACAGTGTACTGTAAGTGAAAATACAGTAATAATACTGTAAAACATTTTACAGTAAATTACTGGCATCCAGCTGCCAGTAAGTTACTGTAAAATGTACAGCAATCTCTTTACATTGGCAGTAGCACCAGACTTCTAATGTGAGCTTGCAGGCATTATTATTATTATTATTATGAGTAGTATAGGCCTATCACCATTACTAGGCTATTGCTATATAATTGTGAGGTTACATGCTTTTTTTTTGTTATTATTATTATTATTATTATTATCATCAGTAGGCCTATCACCATTACTAGGCTATTGCTATATAATTGTGAGGTTACATGCTTTTTTTTTTTTGTTATTATTATTATTATTATCATCAGTAGGCCTATCATCATTACTAGGCTATTGCTATAATTGGCAGTAGCACCAGACTTCTAATGTGAGCTTGCAGGCATTATTATTATTACTACTATTATTATTATTATTATTATGAGTAGTATATGCCTATCATTATCACAAGGCTATTGCTATATAATTATGAGGTTACATGCTTTATTGTTGTTGTTATTATTATTATCATCAGTTGGCCTATTATCATTACTAGGCTATTGCTATATAATTAGGTGATGTTAATGTGAGACCTGAGCCTGCTTTGCCTTGCAAAGATCCTCAATTCTTGGCTCAATGTTTGATAAGCATAGCCTCAAATCATCCTCGATTTGTGCACGATTGCGGTATTTTGTTTTGAGTGCAGTCATTTTTGAGAATCCTGCCTCACACAAATATGTCGACGCGAAAGGAAGGAGAATCTTCAAGGCGACGTCACAGAGTTCCGGGTATTCCTGCATCAATGCTGCCCAGAATGACGAAAGAGGACAGGAGCTAAAGAGTTCCTTCAGTCTACTGTCACTCTTCAGCTCAATAAGCTGTTCCTGCATATCAATTGATAGCTCGTTTGCTGTGCACACAAACGGATCTCGAACCCATGCAAAAGAGCGATAATCCTCTTTAAAGTACGTCGCAAATTGTTTTCTTATTGCTGACAGTGCTCAGACGCTGATTGAAATAGGGAGGAGAAATCGTGTGACGCGCCTGCATCAGTTATAAAGTCTGTAAGGCAGGGGAACATGTCGCAGTTCCCTCGACTGATGCGGCCATGCCAGAGGTCTAGTTTTTGTGTGAAGGCTTGCACTTTGTCTGCAAGGAGCAAAATATGAGTTCTCTTACGAGAGTATCTCTCGTACTGCGTAATATCTTACGCTATGGGGAAAACTCTTTTCCTCGAGATATTGAAGCCAAAAATTATCCTTAATTTTAAACATGCAAAACGCTTTGCAGCAGCAAGCAGACAAGGGCGAGACGGCTCGCGCGCCCATTGGCTGCCTTGCTGGAAAAGCTGCAGCCTATCGAGGTGAGGCACTGCGTGACGTAATGACGAATGGGGACGCTTCGCGCCCATTTCGTCATGTCCCGCCAGTAGAGGCGTGGTCTCGCCCTATAAATACCCCCTCGATAGCTGTATTTCCTCTGATTTTTCTACTCTTCACGCGAAGCTCACGCATCGCTGGATCCAGAGTGAGAAGCCGCGCCGTTGACTTGTAGCCTTATCAGCGGGACGTGCCATTTCTGAAGTCGCTGGCCCAGCCGCCTTCAACCGCCGTACCTGCTGCGCTTTCCGGCGTACTATATCCTTTTACTCTGCTAAGTGTGTGTGTGTTTGCTTACGTGACGCAACACCCATTCTCTGTTCTAAAAGAGCTGCGTCTTTTTAAAGATGCCTTTCTGTGGCTCGTGCCGCGCCCAACTCAGTGATGAGGACCGTCACGTCATCTGTTTGTCCTGCCTGGGTCATGAGCACGTGGCTATCGCGCTCGCGGATGGTGGATGCCCGCACTGCGAACTTCTGCCCATGGTGACTCTGAGGACTCGCCTGGCGTCGTTCTCTGAGCCCGCGTCCCAGCCTTCTCTGCCGCGCCGCAAGAAGCGTCGCGCCCAGCGCGCTCCCGAGCCTTCTCCAGCCCGCCAAAGCTCGCCGGTTCGCCCGCCTGCTTCGCCGGCTTCACTTGAGTCGCTCCCGGACGGACAGCGCCCGCCGTCTGCCGCCGCTTCCGCTCCCGAGCTGGACGAACCTGCTGAGGTATGCTCTCTTGTGGCTTCTGATAGCGAGGATTGGGCGAGCTCTGTGGACCTCCCCCCCGCTGATGTATCTAGCCAACCCTCTGGAAAGAGACCCGGCATTGAGGCTGAGCTGATGCGTCTGCTCACCCAGGCCGTGGAGTGCATCGGCCTCGAGTGGGAGGCGCCTGCTTTGCCGCCGCGCAACAGACTCGACGGGCGCTTTCTCAAGAAGGACGAAGCCCCGTCTAGGTCTAGGGCCGCCCCCTTCCTCCCTGAGCTCCACGACGAAGTCGCTAAGTCATGGACTGCCCCTTTCTCCGCCAGGATGCGCACTTCCACCTCTGCGGCTTTTTCCTCTGTCGTCGGCGCGGGAGATAAAGGATATCTCTCCATTCCGCCTGTGGAGGCGGCGGTCGCGTCGCATCTCTGCCCGCCCTCTGCGGGACGGCGCGCGCAGACGACGCTCCCTTCTAAAGCCTGCCGGGTGACTTCATCGCTGCACGGGCGTGCCTACACAGCCGCTGGACAGGCGGTCTCAGCGCTGCATACTATGGCGATCTTGCAGATTTACCAGGCTGACCTTCTCCTTAAATTGGACGAGGAAGGGCCGGGTGCTGTCAGTGTGGCGGATTTACGAGGCGCTACGGACCTTGCTCTACGCGCCGCTAAAGCCGCTGCTCAGGCCATGGGGCGGAATATGGCCTCTCTCAACGTTGCTGAGAGACATATGTGGTTGACGCTGTCTGAGATGACGGAAGCTGAGCGCTCTGTATTCCTCGACGCGCCCATTTCCCCTGCGGGCCTCTTCGGATCTGCCGTCAAAGATTTCGCGGACAGATATTCTGAGGTGCAGAAGACTTCGCAGGCCATGAAGCACTTCCTCCCGAAGCGCTCAAGCTCCGCTGCAGGTCGCTCTAAGCAGCCGTCTGCTCGCAGCTCGCAGCCTCGGCCTGCATCGCCCGCAGCCGCCGCTACACAGCGCCGCCAGGCCCGGGATCAGAGACCGCGCTCTCGCTCTGCTGGACGCCGCCCCGCTCAGCGCGGGCCCCGGCCTACGATTGAGCTCAAGCCCGAGGCCTCGAAGCTTTCCTAGCCACTCTAGGAAAGCGACGGTGTTCGGATCCCGCTGCGGCCGGTTCCCCACCGAAACGATTCGCTCGTTCAGTTCCTTGCGATGTGACTGTGCCAGTGTATTTAGCAGTGAAGCAGCCGGTGTCTCAGCCCGCTTGCCTGCACACAAAAGCCGTTTTTATGGCTACCCAGATAAATCCAATAAAGAGTGTATTTTCTGGTATGCCGGCCACGGCCGATGGTGTTATGAGTGTTGTAAAATGCCCACGCCCCAGTGCCCATTCCCACACCCAGACACAGCCCGCCACGGTGCGAGGCTAGCACACATAAATCTGACTCAGGTCGATTGTGCACACAATGTAGTGAATGCGCCCATACAATGCCCGCTCACGCTACATGCCGCGTGTCCCTTGGTTTCTGTAAAAACGAAACCAACACACAATCTATCGGCTCCGACCGAAAGCGTGTACAGTGCAGTAGATGTGTCCGTAAGTTTGCGCCCACATCCCCCCGCAAGCACGCCGAATCCCACGGGATTCGCCCCGCTCACTCTCGCTGTGCGTCCCGCCATAGAGAATTTGAGCGCGGCCAGACTGCCCGCTGTGTTTAGCGCGCCCCCCCGCCTCGAACGCTGTAAACACGGCGTTGTGTTCCCAGGGTACCGGGGCTCTCGAGCCGTTGCCTGGTCACGGCCAGAGCCCAGTCTGCATTCTACCTCTAGCTATTCACGCAGAAGCGTGGTCAAAGCTACCCGGGGTATCAGACTGGGTGCTGAACACTATAAAGAGAGGCTACTCGCTACAATTCGCACGACGTCCCCGCCGTTATACGGCGCGCGTCGAGACTACGGTGAGAAACGAAGTATCTCATCTACTTCGAGCCGAGATAGCGAAACTGCTGAGCAAGGGGGCCATAGAGCCCCTTTCTCAGGCTCAGAGCGAAGGGGGCTTATACAGCAGATATTTTCTGGTACCGAAAAAAGATGGGGGCTTCAGGCCCATTCAGTCCTGCCGTTCGGCCTCTCCTTGGCACCCCTTACATTTACGAAGTGCATGGACGTGGCTCTCGCACCCCTGAGACTTCAGGGCATGCGAGTTATGAACTACTTGGACGATTGGCTGATTCTAGCTCGATCACGGTCAGAGCTCATAGAACACAGGGCCACACTGCTCGAGCACCTCGAGAAACTGGGCCTGACAGTCAACTGGGAAAAGAGCTCGCTGTGTCCCAGCCAGAGAATTTCTTTCCTGGGAACAGTGTTGGACTCGCTGTCCATGACGGCACGCCTGTCACCGGAGCGCGTACTAAGTATTCAGCGCGTCGCGGAATCCTTCCGCCACGGCTCTATAGTCCCGCTCAGACGGTTTCAGAAAATGCTGGGCCTGATGGCCGCAGCATCCTCTGTACTCCAGCTGGGCCTGCTTCGCATGCGCCCGCTGCAGAGGTGGCTGAAACCACGGGTCCCGCCCCGGGCATGGACCACGGGCCGGTGTCGCCTCAGGGTCGACCAATGGTGCGTTTCGGCTCTGGAACCCTGGAAAGTAACCAGCTGGTATCAGACTGGTGTGAGTCTGGGGACCGCCTCAAGGGTGAAAGTGGTGTCTACGGACGCCTCCACCACGGGGTGGGGAGCGCTGCTCGAGGGCAGACCGCTGGCTGGCCTATGGTCAGAGCGGGAGAAGCTCCTTCACATAAACTGCTTGGAAATGATAGCAGTCGACAAAGCGCTACGGCGCTTCCGTCCCCTGATAAAGGGCCACCACGTCTTGGTCCGGTCGGACAACACGTCGGTGGTGGCGTACATAAATCGCCAGGGCGGCGTCGGGTCCACACGCCTTTGCAGGCTGACGGAACCCCTCTTGGTCTGGGCCCAGCGCAACCTCCTTTCTCTGAAAGCGCGCACGTGCCTGGGCACCTGAATGCGGGTCCAGACAAGCTGTCCAGAGACAACGTCCCGACAGGAGAATGGTCGCTGCATCCGCAGACGGTCCAACTGCTGTGGGAAACGTTTGGCAGAGCGCAGGTGGACCTGTTCGCGTCCCGCGAGAACGCTCACTGCCCAGTATTCTTCTCGAAAAGCAGGGACGCGTTGGCCCACGCTTGGCCCAGTGGTCCCCTGTAAGCTTCTGGCGGTCTGAACTTCGGGCTTATCGGCCGCCATGCGGCTTATGTGTACCCCTACGGGTCTGTTACCCCTACGGGACTTTTATGAGGGAGTGATGCTTCTAGCCTCTCCTCCTCTACTTTGTGTGAGTTGTGGTGATTTTGCACTGGATGCCCCCCGGGCTTGGCCCCGGGACTCTGGTGTTTGATCCCTGTCCGCACGGCGTGTTGCATGGTGTTCCCCATAGCGTAAGATATTACGCAGTACGAGAGATACTCTCGTAAGAGAACGTACTCGGTTACTAACGTAACCTCGGTTCTCTCTAGAGAGGGAACGAGTACTGCGTATCTTGCCGTGCTTGGAATACGCTCTGGTTCGCTTCGGCGTTGAAAAATCAGAGGAAATACAGCTATCGAGGGGGTATTTATAGGGCGAGACCACGCCTCTACTGGCGGGACATGACGAAATGGGCGCGAAGCGTCCCCATTCGTCATTACGTCACGCAGTGCCTCACCTCGATAGGCTGCAGCTTTTCCAGCAAGGCAGCCAATGGGCGCGCGAGCCGTCTCACCCTTGTCTGCTTGCTGCTGCAAAGCGTTTTGCATGTTTAAAATTAAGGATAATTTTTGGCTTCAATATCTCGAGGAAAAGAGTTTTCCCCATAGCGTAAGATATTACGCAGTACTCGTTCCCTCTCTAGAGAGAACCGAGGTTACGTTAGTAACCGAGTACGTTTCGCGGCCTTGCAAAGACAGGTTGAGGCCATTCAAGCGGTCAAATATATCGACCAAATAGGACAGAGACGCAAGCCACATAGTGTCATCCAGATGCTTCGCCAGATCTGATTTGATTTCTGTCAAAAACCACTTCACCTCCTCTCGCAGCTCATACAACCGCTGTAACACCCGCCCCCTGGAGAGCCAGCGAACTTCAGTGTGCAGAAGCAGCTGTTCGTGCCCTGACCCCATCTCCTGGCAGAGGACCCCAAACAAGCGAGAGTTTAGCGGCCGTGATTTTATGAGATTTATTATTTTGACGGATTGGTTCAGCACAGAGTCAAAGAGAACCGGCATTTTTTTAGCAGCTAGTGCTTCGCGATGGACCATGCAGTGTGTCCATTTCACAAGTGGAGCTACTTGCTGAACGCAAGCAGCTAGGCCATGCTCACGCCCCGTCATTGCCTGCGCACCATCCGTGCATAGGCCAACGCATCGGTCCCAAGCCAAACCATTTTCGCGGATAAAAATGTCAAGGACATTGAAAATGGCTTCTCCTGTAGTGTGTGACTGAAGAGGCCGGCAAAACAGGACATCCTCCCCAATCACCTTGTCCCGCAGATACCTGACATAGGTGAGGAGCTGTGCCTGCCCAGCAACATCAGTGGATTCGTCCAGCTGCAGCGCGTAGTAAGGACTCTTTTTTACGAACTCTATCAGTTGCTCTCTGATATCGTTGGACATGTCTACAATTCTCCTAGCGACTGTGTCATTGGACAGTGGTACTGCACCGAGTTTGGCTGCTGCACTATCGCCTATCATTATTCTGCACATGTCTTGCGCTGCCGGCAAAATGAGAGTCTCTGCGATTGTATGCGGTTTACCCAGTTTACCGATCCTTTTGGCCACTACATACGATGCCTCCAAACACTGTTTAGACACAGTGCTGTGCACTGAAATGGTTGCCTGTTGCTGATGGAGGCCATCAAGCTTTCTTTTAAAATATTCGGCCGGTTTATTTTTAATGCCAGCATGCTTTGTTTCGAGGTGTCTTTTTAATTTGCAGGGCTTCATACTGTCATTTGCCAGCACCTCGGCACATACGACACACTGAGGTCTCAGTTCAGCCGTGACTGTAAACCCAAACTGCAGGTATGCTTCATCGTACTTGCGAAGCTTTTTTGCAGCTGGTGGTGCGTCGGTTGGCTTGTTGGTCCTCACAAGAAATTTCTCCATTTTAATTTGTTTTCAATAAAGTTTAGCTAAACTATAGGCAATATGTAACTGTGTGTGGTGTATGTTGAGAGACGTATCAGGGGCTAATCAGTCAGGACTTAGGCACAATCTTTCATTAAACCAAACAAAATAATTATTTTGCAGACAATTCAGATTTTATTTTAATTCTTAACGATTGTAGTCCTCGTGTGTGTGTGTGTGTGTGTGTGTGTGTGTGTGTGTGGTGTGTGTGTGTGTGTGTGTGTGTGTGTGTGTGTGTGTGTGTGTGTGTGTGTGTGTGTGTGTGTGTGTGTGTGTGTGTGTGTGTGTGTGTGTGTGTGTGTGTGAATCGTTTGGGTAGTTAGCTAAGTAGCTACTGCCTAGCAGTTTAACAAAATTACTGGCTAGGGCTGAGATATGATCTAATCTTAAAGAATGTTTCTGGGTTTAGTCTTTAAAAAGACTGTTGGGGTTTGTGTAGTAAAGGCCTATGTAAATCGAGATTGATAACAGACTAGCGAGAGCTGGCACAAGCGAACTTGGCAAGAGACTAGACTAGAGTGAATGGAGAGCTATGTCGTGAGTCAATTTAAATGCAGTGATTTATTTTTGTGTGAGAGTGAGTGAACATTTACACCCCGCTCTGTAAGTCAAGGCGGGAACGGCGGCGACCATGCGCATGCGCGATTCATTTGCAGCCTGGACGCAGAGGGGTTGTGTGTCTCCTTTCTGCTCTGACTGCAGGCTGGGACTGCTGCGCGAGGTTACTGAGAGACTGACCGCCTGTGAGTGCCTTTGGACGGGAGAGGGGCTCATGGAAGCACCCGCTGCTCGTTGAGCACAGTAGGCCTAACTGCAGAGTGATTCGTGCTTTCGAGTCTCCAAACACCACAAAAGTCTCCAAAAACACCAGTAAAAGTCGCTGGATATTTTGACACAAAAAAAAAGGAGGATGTTTTATTGTTGTTTATTTATTAACAACATAAATGTATTTAAACATGTTTGTGTGTGCATGGCTGCGTGCGTGTGAGCATTTCACAAAAACTAAAAGAAAGCTTTAACTGTAGCCTATATTCTGACTAGTTTATTCGTTTATATATATACTATATATAACTAAATACGACTTCACGTTTTATACGTTTGCAGGCAGCCTCTGAAACTTCCATCCGTCATAAAAATTAATTCGGGTGGTTCGATTTTCTGCATTTTTCGCCTCCGTAGCAAATATTTTGAGGGGTTTTGACAATATTGAGAGACACCTGACGAATATGAAAAAAACTAATACGACAGTTTCGGACTCAAAATCTGGTGTTTTATATATTTATAACATTTGAATACAGTTCAGCAACATACATCACATGACCTGACGACCAAGAGAGCTGACAATTGACCATCACTTAATTTACCATCACCTCACGATTGAAAATAATGTGACCCTGATTTCATATGACAGTTCAACAAACAAGTTAATAATATTAAGTCACTTACATTTTAGACGAAATAATGACTGTTTTGGTATATTTTAGCAGCGAAAATAGATCCGATGAATCCAAACAAAGATCACAGCATGGCGCATCGCACAGCAACACTCAATCGTGTTTTGAATGATTCAGTGTTTTGAACGAATCGGTTGAGTCAAAGATTCAATGACCCATTCACAAACATCTGTCTCATTCTTGATGAATTGGCCGTTTAAACGAATCGTTTGAATGAACGACTCAATGACTCGCTTAATAAACCGCTTATCACCTGCATTTGCGCTCACTATCGACAAAACAATCAAATTTGTTCAAAACTTTTTTTTTTAAATCAGTCCAAACACATTTTAATTTTTATTCAGGAAATTATGTATATACAAAACTTTAACTTTTTATGAAAGTAGTTTAGTGATAAAAAAAAAGTGCAAATTTTTTTTTTCCAGTTTTTTTCCACTCCCATCCTGTAGCCTACTCGCGCCCCCCGGGAGAGTGTGCCCCACCGGTTGAGAACCACTGACCTAGATAAAATCATAAATAAATGTTTGGCAATAGTCATTCGTATATACAAGAGCATTTTCAAGCTCTCCTTGGACTTTTTGAGCTTTGAAGCATTGTAATACAAGCAGTGTTATAAGATAGGATAAAATGCTCTAGGTCAATAGTGAGAATGTATGGGATGGCATGCACTGTAAAGATTTTAAAAGGTCTATGCGACAAGATAATGACATTTCTGGATTTTTTTTTTTTTTTGGCTGTCATAGAAAAAAAGTGTTTGATGGGTGAAAGAATTTGAATTTTGAGGACACGTTTATTTAATGACAACTAATTTTGAATCAATTGAAGTTGATTAGCAGTCTGAATTGGCTGAAAGTAAGCAAAGGTTGCAAATCTCATTGTGCTCATCTCCAGGTCAGCATGTGTGGCACCCTCCAGCCTCTGGCTCTCAGACTCTCCATGAGAATCAGACCAAGCTCAGGGTTGTTGAATCGAAATGGCACAAGTCAACAGACCCAGCTGACCTGAGCAAATATCAATCTCTTCTCTCCACTTTCTCCTCTAATGTTTCCGATGCCAATGTCACCTACTACCAGAACAGGATCAGCAGCATTTCAGTAACCCACAGACTGTTCAAAACATTCACCTCTCTCCTCTGTCCTCCTCCCCCTCTTTCTACCACCTTTCTGACTGCTTCTGACTTTCACTGATAAGGTGGCCACCATCAACCGGTTCTCTACATTCACAACCACTCACATGCTATCCACTGTTTTTCCTCTTTCTCTCTTCTCAAGGACACTGAATTCTTCTCTCCAGCTGTTAGGGGTGGGCGATATAGCCTCAAAATTATATTACAATATTTCAAGAATATTTGCGATAATGATATTTATGACGATATAGGGAAAAAAATATTTAGATCATTTTTTTATTACATTTATCTCACCTAAATGTTTGCTCACTCATTGCGTTTTTACAATTGGTTAATTTTGTTTTTAATTGTTTACACAACGCAAGGAAGCTTGATTTCAATCTTTGAATTAAATTGAAAAAAGTAGCAAAACTTTATACTAAAGTACTGTATAGTTTAAAATCGGTTGAATGTTTAAACTGATAAGAAGTGAAAATGATCAACTTTAGTTACGATACAATGCTGGTCGATTGTGCAAGTGACAATTCCGTCATGTCCTGAATCTTAAATGCGAGAGTGTAGTATCGAACTGAACTGAACACGAGTTGTGAAATTGCGCCTCGCAGAAAGTTTTAAAATGATTTATTTGATTTTATAATCTGTGTGGATTTATTTAGGCTACTCATACAATCTACATGTTAAAGTGAATCAATGTTTGCGGGGAAATTTCCAGCATTATAAGTCCCTTTTTAGGTACTAAATCAGACATGATGCTTTTACTCTTAGACAGGTGTTGTTGTTGTGCGCGCAAGGGAATGTAAATGTAAATCAATCATTGATATCGCAATATGACATTTTTTATTAAGTAAAAATGTATACCAGTGTTATCGTGGACGGTATTGTAAGGGTTTACAGTCAAAGACCCAGAACCAGATATGAAGAATGAAGACCCGGAGTCAGAATTATAAAAAATTAAAGAACAATTTTACTGAAGATAGTTTGCAGTTTCATCAGCAGAAGTCAGCTTCAAGACTCACACAGGAGTTCGTAGGCCGCCCCGCTTACAGTTACAAAGATCACAGCAGTTATACCATTTTCAAGGTCTAAGCTACGTCATTGCTTACAGGTTGAATGGTTCTCATTGGCTTAGAAATAGATAAACACAGTAATTTTCCACACATATACAGATAGACGGAAGCATGTCTCCATCGATTATGCAGATGACACATTCGGACACTGAAGTTAGGCACGTCATGACCTTCCAGGTCGCAGATTTGGGTTGTTGAGCGCCAGCATGTCTCGAACAACAATTCACTCAATCTCCAATAATGCCAGTGATTCCTTAACCAAGAAGACTAACACACACACCGACACACAGCTTTTCCAAGGTTGGATTTAGCCAGGCTCAAACTATAAACATGAGAGTCATCTCAAAACATCAAGATAATGCGTTCTTTCTCTTAACTTTAGTATAACTGGAAAGTAAGGCTTTAACAAAGAAATGGTCCATTAAACTATAGGTTTTAACACGTTGAAGATCTTTCTCAAACACAAAACAAGTCCCTATTTCATTTCTGGAAGCTGGGATAAATAAGCAAGCACTTTTACTGCATTCAGATATCAAATACATACATTAAAGAATACATGAAAAGAATATTTCAGTGATTATACTGGTAACTTCTATAACAAAGTGAAATCTCAGAAGCCTAGATAAATCATTCAACTCATTTAATATTTAGAAAGAAAAATATTGATTAATAATTTGATTATAATTACTCATCATTACATATACATTGAAGCAGCAGTGGATTTCAATCCACCCCCATCAGTATGATATGGCACACCACTACCAGCTGTCCTACTACCTGTCATGTAGACTCGATCCACTCCCATCTTCAATCTTACATACATATCCCGTGCCCCAGGGTTCAGTGCTTGGTCCCCTTTTCTTCTTGACATACGCTACCTCACTGAGATCAATCATAGGCATATTATTTGACATATTTAAATGAGAAAAAGAGATTATAATAGACATACAATTAACACACATTCATTGTTTGTGTGTGTGTGGTGTGTGTGTGTGTGTGTGTGGGTGGGTGGGTGGGTGGGTGGGTGTGTGGGTGTGTGTGTGTGTGTGTGGGGGGGGTTGGGGGTTTGGAAGAGAGAGCTTAAAGCTCGTGTTAATTCTGAGAACACCAGTACACATGGGGATCGTACTCTGTCATAATTATGTTCCATGTGTACAAATCATGCTTTCTCTCCCTTGATCTTGTGAGGATTTCAAATTGGTGTAATTTGTATGCTTTTGTTATTATGGATTTAATACAATCTGTTATTAAAAATCAAAAACTCATTAATTCACTCACTCACTCACTCCATCTTTGCTTCTCGTCTCATTTTCTTTTTTATATATTAGAAATGAGAGACCTACGTCGGCACATCAACGTGCAACTCTAACATGTTAGGCACACTTTGCCCATAGGGTCACGCTAACATTTTCCATTTGACACGCATATTGAAAACTCCTGAACAGTAAATAACACTATCCATAAAACAAACCATGATGATCCTTCATGCAGCCACTCGGTCAATACTTTTTAGTCATGCACACAAAACTAGATTAGATGAAATCAAATAAACTCAGGCCATGAAAAAGCTTGGATTTTAGGTTTGGAGTTGAGATGTAGAAATGTTTACTGCAGAGGAATCGTGCAGGGATTTTTTCCCTGGTTTTCTAGCTGGTGAACGTTTGCCATTGCATTTTTCTTTTACTGTAACATTGACCAAGATAAAATGTTATAATAAAATGATAGGGTCACCCTAAATGGCAAATTCTGTCACCATTTGCTCATCCTCATCCTGTTCAAAATTCCTTTGATTTTCATTTGTCAAACACGAAAGGAGATTTTAGGTAAGACGTTCACACTGATTTTTTCATAAAATTAAAGTGAACGGTGACAGCTCCAAAAGTACACACTCCCAAATCTGTAAGTTAAGGCAAATCCAAAAATAATTATGACAAAAAATTATACTCCTTTAAGGTTAAAAATTAGGTTACATTCTTATCTTATTAACTTCTTAATGTTTAAAGAAAGCTGTAGCTGGTGATTAATTGAGAAAAAGCTACAGTGAATAAGCATTGAGAACATAATAGAGTTTGGTTGAAAGTTAGTTGCACTTGCATCATGTAATTATGAATAATTTACTGTTATTACTATGGTAAGTACATGTAACATGTAAAATAAAGTGTTGCCAATCATTCATTTTGAAAACGTTTCAGAAAGACAATATGACATACAGGTTAATGGATAATGGTCAGTGTGTTTTGGTAGTTTTTTAAATATCACAATCTCAGCTTTTACAAACTGTAAATTTTAGAGAGAATTTTTAGATTTTTATTGTTTCATTCTTGTAGCCTCTTTTAAACACATTATTGTCATCTATTTTCTCACACTTTAGTGAGTCTGAATCTTTTCACGAGCAAACATTGCCTTTTAGGAGAGGAGCCTTCAATCAGTATTTGTCAGGACAATGGAGAACTTTGTTGTCTCACCACAAATTGAATTTGTGGGCCTGACAAGCCCACTCAGTCAGCAGTAAACAGGTTCAGTGGAGAGAGGCCACCATATTTGGTGTGGACTTTAGATACAGACACTTTGAAAAGGAGAGAGAAAGAAATTGCAGTTAACTTCATGAAAACTTGATTCATTGGTGCAAGTACTTTCAAGTATTTAATTGTTGGGCCACCAAGTCTATCTTGGAAAGATTGACAAACTATGGATTTATGATGATTGCAGGCCTGTGATTGTGCCCCACAAGCCCAACTTTCCACAGCCTACAACTGAGAATAAGATTCAGGGGCGAAAAACACAGGTCAAGTGGCCAAAATCCTGTGAGAAAAAGGAGTGGGAGACGATTGACACAGACATCAGTAACCTTCTGGGACAACTGAGGGGGACTGCAGTCAAGAAGCTGGAGCGAATGGGAGACCTGATTTACAACTATGGTACACAGCGCTTTGGGCTGGCAGAAAAGAGGAAAAACCATCACCCACCCCGACGAAGTTCAGAAGACAGCAGGAGATAGAACGGTTAGTGAAGGAAAGAAGGCAGCTGAAAAAAACAATGGAGAAAAGCTCCAGAGGAGGAGAAGGAGGGAATTGACCTGCTACAGGCAGAAATTAAGAACCGATTTGCAACCTTGAGGAGAGCTGAGAATCTGAGGAGGAGGCGTAAAATGAAGGAGCAAGCGAGATCAAACTTCTTCAAAGACCCCTACAAGTTTGCAAAAAACCTTTTCACAAAGGAAAAAAGTGGCAAACTCAAAGCATCAAAGAAAGATCTGGAAACTTACCTAAAACAGAGCAGCGAGGCGGAGAGACAACTCTTCCACCAAATATGCCACCGATACATTCCCCAGAACATCAGCTGGACATCACACCCCCGCACCCCCAGATGGAACGAAGTGGAGAGAATTGTACGTCGGGCAAGAGCTGAATCCTCCCCTGGGCCCAATGGAGTCCCATACCGGCTGTATAAGAACACACCAGCGGTATTGCTCTGTTTATGGAGGCTGATGAAAGTAGTGTGGCAGAAACAAGAAATTCCAACGGCATGGAGGAGGGCAGGAGGCATCCTAATCCTGAAGGAAAAGGACTCTTTGGACATCAGTCAGTTCCGCCAAATCAGCCTCCAGAACGTTGAAGGTAAAATCTTCTTCAGCGTAGTGGCTAACAGACTAACAGCCTACCTGGAAAAGAACCACTACATCGATACCATGGTGCAGAAAGCTGGGATTCCTGGCTTCTCTGGTTGCTTAGAGCACACAAACATGATATGGAATCAAATCCAAACCGCCAAAAAGAATGGAAGAGATCTCCATGTTGTGTTCTTTGATCTTGCAAATGCCTTTGGGTCAGTTCCTCACAATCTCCTCTGGGCTGCATTCCAGTATTTCAGCATCCCAGAAGAAATCACCCGGCTCGTTAAATCCTATTTTCAAGACCTGCAGCTATGCATAACTACTAATGAGTATACCACAGCATGGCAACGCTTAGAAATCGGAATAATGGCAGGATGCACCATCTCACCTTAGCATTCACGATGGTCATGGAGGTCATCATTCGGCATCTCGGTGGGTAGTAGGAGGTCAGAAGCTCAAATCTGGTCTTCGTCTTCCTCCCATCAGAGCCTATATGAACGATATCACCATCCTCACCACAACCAAGGCTTGTGCTAGGTGCCTGCTGAACAAGCTACGGGAGAACATACAGTGGGCTCAGATGGAAATAAAGCCAGGCAAGTCCAGGAGCATTTCAGTCGTCAAGGGAAAGCTGTCGGAACAGCGGTTCTATGTGGGCAAGGAGCCTTATACCAACAGTGGCAGAGAAGCCAGTCAAGAGTCTTGGACGTTGGTACCACGCCACCCTCAAGGACACAGAGCATGTAGACCAGCTTAGGCAAGATACCATGCACGGCCTGACAAGATAAGACAAGATAAGACAAGACAAGACAAGACCATGCTCCCTGACAGGCTAATGCTGTGGTGCCTTCAATTTGGGCTACTACCTAGGATGATGTGGCCTCTTACCATCTATCAGGTCTCAATCTCAAAGGTAGAAAAGCTGTAGATAGTGATCAGCTCATTTGCCGAAAAGTGGCTGGGACTGCCCAGATGCTTTACTAACATAGGACTGTATGGAAGAGGCATCTTGGAGATTCCTGTTTCCATCATGGTTGAAGAGTTCAAGTGCTCTAAAGTAAGGCTGTAAATGACACTAACAGAGTCCCGTAATCCATGCGTTTCCCAAACAGCTCCTACCCTGGTGACTGGAAGGAAATGGAAGCCACTCATCAGGCGAAGTCAGACCTCAGGCACAAAGACATCACTGGCAATGTGCAACAGGGGAGAGGCGGCCTTGGATCTGGAGAGAGCAGACCATCGTGGCATAGAGCAGCTCCAGCTCAGTGGCGACGGCTGGTTGTCGAGGAGGTGCGACAGCACGAGCAGGCAACGAGGTGTGCAAAGGCTGTTTCACAAGTCAAGCAAGGGCAGTGGATGAGATGGGAGGGAGTTGAGAGGAGAAAGTTCTCTTGGAGTGAGCTGATGAGCATGGAAGCATTTCACATCAGCTTCATCTTACGTGCAACGTACGACGTCCTGCCTTCCCCCTCAAACCTCAACCATTGGTACGGAGAAGACCCAACGTGCCCCCTCTGTCCACCCCCCGCAAACCTCAAACACATTCTGTACCGTTCCCTGGGAGGATGCTGTAGAGGAGGCATTTGAGCGCAAGAGACTTAAGTACACCGAATTGGCAGCTGATGCTGAGCAACGCGGAAGGAAATCCAAGGTTTTCCCAGTGGAAGTCGGCTGCAGAGGCTTTGTGGGCAAGTCAACCATCAGGCTGCTTAAGGAACTGGGAGTGCGAGGCCAAACCCTACGCCAAACCACCTCTCAGGTGCAGCAGAAGAAGCAAGCTGATGGATATGGGTAAAAAGGGGAGACTCCAACTGGGCCACTAATACCACCCATGGCATGTAAGGGTTGAAGGCAGAGGGGGGCACACCTGGGATGCCAGGTGCTGCCGATGAGCCCTCTGGAGGTGTTGTGGGCCTATCATTGAAACACTAGAGAAGGGGGGTGCCCACCTGATGACCCCAATGAAGCTTAAACCCCCATTCTTATCCCACTAAACCAATACCACAGTGAGGAAATCATTCTGATGGATGCGTTGTTACCACTAAAACCTGTCACCACTACAGAGAGGAAACCACTCCAATGGATGCATCGTCACCACTCATATCTCAGAGAGGAAACCATTCCGATGGATGCATCATCACCACTCATACCTCAGGTCTTAAACAGGGAATTGTTTCACCTAGTCCTAAATCATAATTAGACACAATCAATACATTGCCTTCTTTTTGTCATTTCAATTCACTGACATATGTATTTGCCACAATTATGTAATTTGGAAATATCTTCATTTGGGGGGGTTCTCAGCACATACTAGTATAAGATAATTTGCTTCCAGTCATGTAATTAACCCAATTACATTTTTAATCAATTGACAGCACTTTTCATCTTTATTGCGAATACAATTATCAGCTTACAATGTATGAGGAGGAAAGTACTGTTCAGAAATAAAACAAAATATAGAAATCTAGCCTAAGGCTAGAAGTTCAAAAGTAGACTGAGTAATAAATACACATAAAATTCATATTTTCAGGCTGCCTGTGTCCATTTCTGCCCATTACGGTCAAGTATGTCAGAATTCAGACTTGTGCATCATATGCCTTCGGTAATCTGTAATCTTTACAGAGGTTTACCAGTTTCATCTTGGATAGGAATCGAAATAAGACTGGGATTTAATGCTGTAGTCATGCTCTCAGGAGAATTCACACAACGCTCAGTTCTCGGAGTCAAAAATACCCGTTTTCTGTAATTGGCATTTGGAGTCAAACCAAAGTTCTCTTAGCATTCAAACTTTTTTGATCAACACATTCCTCTTGCTCATCTCTGGTGTCATAGCAACACTTGTCCTTGCCATGGGCTTGGTTTGATGTGCTGTATTATCATTAGTGTATTTAGTTTTTTATTAGCACAGCTCTGGAAAAGAACAGTGGGCTATTTTCATGCCATTAAGCTTTGAAATATTTCACAGGTGATGGGGGGAATACCTTTGTTTTCTGAAACACAAGTTATACAGATTGCAGCCGCATTGTTCATTAAATTAGCTTTTCATTTATTTCAACACAATAACATTTTAAAAAGCAAATGAAGAGACACATTTAGTTACCTTATATTTCGGTCTGTCTGAAAAGACCGCCAGTGTCATGATTCTGCCATCATGTCCTTGGTTTCTTTTGTCTTGTGGCAGGATCATGGCAGATCCATGTTTTGTGTACAAGCGCATGGCCGATTGTTTGGCCATGTGCTTGTGTTGTCTCGTCTCTTAACCCCGCCCCCTTGTTATCCTCGTCTTGTGATTATTGTCTAGTCAGTTTCACCTGTCCTCGTCATTAGTGTTTCCTATTTAACCCCTGTGTATTTTCTGTCCTGTGCGATTCATTGTCATACGTTGTGTGATCTTTACTGTGAGTTATTTACTGAGAAGTCTGTTATTTGAGAAGTCTGTTCCTGTCTTTGTTTTGTTCCTGTCTTAGTTTCAAGTCTTAGTCTGGTGTGTTCTACCCTATCGTGTTTTACCCCATCGTGGGTTTTTGCTTTCTGTTTTTGTCTTAAATAAACCCCTGTTTAAGTTATTTGCCGTCTGCGATTGGGTTCTTCTGCTATCCACATAACAGAATGAATCGCCAACGACTGAACCCAGCAGACTGTTCATATTCTCCCGCAAGACCACAAACCTTCAGGGAGCTGGAGCTGTGCCATCGTTATGCAGGAACCCGGTTGGCACGATTTACTGGGACCCGTGGTGGTCATAGTAGAAGAGGTGGTCGAAGTCCAGTCTGTCCTGAGGCCATCGTCTGCCCGCCTGAGCTGTCACCATCACCCAAGCTGCCAGTGATCCAGGAGGGTCTAAGGATAGGCGTTGCTATGCTTGAGGACCAGGCTGGTTCCTCCTTGACTCCTGACACTCCATCTACCCTCTCTGGTCTTCGTGGGAAACGAGGAAGACGGACCTCGTGGGAGTCTCCGTCGGAATCATCCTCACCAGAGTCAGCGCAGCCTGAGTCCGTCCTTCCACTGCCAGTCACGGTTCCTGCTGTGCTTCCCCAACCAGCCACAGCTCTGGCCATGGCCTCTGCCCCGCGGCCAAGGAGAAAGAGGAGGAGGAGGGCTGCAGTCACAGAGCCCGCCGAGCCCGCTGCAGTCAGCGCGGTCGCCGAGAGCGCTGCACCCGCGCCTGTTGCCGAGAGCGCTGCACCCGCGCCTGCTGCCGAGAGCGCTGCACCCGCACCTGCTGCCGAGAGCGCTGCACCCGCGCCTGCTGCCGAGAGCGCTGCACCCGCGCCTGCTGCCGAGAGCGCTGCACCCGCGCCTGCCGCCGAGAGCGCTGCACCCGCGCCTGCCGCCGAGAGCACCGCGCCCGCCGCCGAGAGCACCGCGCCTGCCGCCGAGAGCGCTGCACCCGCGCCTGCCGCCGAGAGCGCTGCACCCGCGCCTGCCGCCGAGAGCGCTGCACCCGCGCCTGCCGCCGAGAGCGCTGCACCCGCGCCTGCCGCCGAGAGCGCTGCACCCGCGCCTGCCGCCGAGAGCGCTGCACCCGCGCCTGTCGCCGTGAGCGCCACACCCAGTCCTGTCCTGTCACCAGTCATGTCCCCCGTCAGTAGCCCTGTTTCCTCGTCCTCTGTGTCCTCAATGTCTGTGCCTGTTGCTGCTTCCTCTGATGCAGCATCCCCATCTGTTTTCCCGGTCTCCCCCGTCTCCACTAGTCCCCGAACTGTTTCACCCTTTGTCCCTGTCTCCACGAGTCCCCGGACTGTATCTTCGTTCGCCCCTGTCTCCACTTGTCCCCGGACTGTTTCCCCTGTCACCATTGAGCCCCGGACTGTTTCCCCCAAGACCTCTCCTCGTGTGTCTCCATCTAAACCTGCCCAGAACCCTTGTCCGAAGCCCTCGTCCCGTCGACCTAGGACCCCCAGCACACCCATCCACCCTGGACCACCCCCATGAACTCTGTGTTTCCTCCGCCACCTCTTCCTTGTTTGTTATTTTTATTGTTGCATCCTAACCCTGTTGTTGTGTTTTCGTGTTTGCCGTTACTGTTATTTGTCATGTTTTGTTGGTTTCTGTCGATGTCTCAGTCTGTCTTGTCCCGTGTTTGATGTCCCCTTGAGGAGCGTCTGGAAGCCGCTCCTTAAGGTGGGGGTTCTCTGTTATGTGGATAGCAGAAGAACCCAATCGCAGACGGCAAATAACTTAAACAGGGGTTTATTTAAGACAAAAACAGAAAGCAAAAACCCACGATGGGGTAAAACACGATAGGGTAGAACACACCAGACTAAGACTTGAAACTAAGACAGGAACAAAACAAAGACAGGAACAGACTTCTCAAATAACAGACTTCTCAGTAAATAACTCACAGTAAAGATCACACAACGTATGACAATGAATCGCACAGGACAGAAAATACACAGGGGTTAAATAGGAAACACTAATGACGAGGACAGGTGAAACTGACTAGACAATAATCACAAGACGAGGATAACAAGGGGGCGGGGTTAAGAGACGAGACAACACAAGCACATGGCCAAACAATCGGCCATGCGCTTGTACACAAAACATGGATCTGCCATGATCCTGCCACAAGACAAAAGAAACCAAGGACATGATGGCAGAATCATGACAGCCAGATGACTAAAACCTGTGGGCAGAGCTCCTTCAGATAAGCCCCCTGACTGAGAAATTCTTTATGAATGGGGAACACAGGGGGGCTCGAACGGCACTTATTATTAAAAGAAATGAATAATGAAATCTGTGATTCAGTGCAGATAGAGAAAATCTCTCAATTAGTGTTGTTCTAATAGCAGTATGGGGGGAAAAGATAGAGTGAGCAAGGCTAGAGGGAGTGCAGAGAGAAAATAGGAGAGAAGGTTTAGTGGCACGAGGGAGAGAAAGAGAAATGGAAACACAAAAGAGACATTAAAAAGACTAGAAAAATCATTGTTTAATTACACTAAACTGCTCTTGTGTGTAAACTAATAGTCCCTTGTGATAAATATTATGCTCATTCTCTCTATCTCTTGCCTCTCTCTCCGAGGCACAGGCCAATTTCAGCTTATTTTACAACCAATTACAGAGGACTCATCTATTCTTCCAGAGAGCAGCTCTAAAGAGGGGAGCATGAATATGTGCCCTATATCAGACAAAGGAAACAGGTCAGTGAAGCACTAGAACTTCACTTGGAACAATTACAGCCAAAAATGTCATTCTGCAGCTCCAATCTTAACCTTTGATACTTTGAAATAAAGTGTTGTTCATTTAAATGAAAATGTATACAAAAAATGTGCCTTTATTTACTCACCCCCCATTCCAAACCTATATGTTGTTGTTTTTCTGTGGCCATTTGAACTAGAATCATTTAGAAACTAATGATGTATATATGTGTCCACCACAATCTTCTCTAGTTAATTTGATGGCAAAATGATTTATGAGATCATTGATTACATTAAACATCACCAATCAATAAACTCTTGCTGATACACTTATCACAGCCAAGTCCAGCTAACACAGTCTCATCCCAAGAAGTCATTATATTGACGTCTTGGGACGTCTTTTGACCATACGTCAATATCCGCCTTTTTAGGGTACCCTTAAACGTCGGTTATATGACGATCCTGGGACGTCATACAATTGACGCTTTACCTTTAACGTCAGTTAGGTGACGGGGTAGGTTTAGGGGTAGGTTTAGGTCTGGGGTAGAGTTAGGATCCGATAACGTCATCTAACCGACGTTTAAGGGTACCCTAAAAAGGCGGATATTGACGTATGGTCAAAAGACGTCCCAAGACGTCAATATATGACTTCTTGGGATGAGACTGCGCTGGTCCAGCACATACCCTTACAAAGCTGACCAGCTCACTGTCTGTCATAAAATGACAACAATACAATTTTAACACATCCTTATTAGGTCTAGGACAAATAATTAACTCCCCACATTAGCTAATCACTAGGGGATACACTGATTGGACAACTACAGAAAACACAATGACATTATGTAGTTCGTACGCATTTTACGAGGTGGCTAATTCATACGATTTTTGCTAAATCGTACATATTTTATGAGTTACCCAATTCGTATGAATTCGTACGAATGACCTACCCCTTACCCTGCCCCTATACCCATCACTGGGGTTTAGACAAATCGTACAAATTCGTAAGAGTGAGGTCATACGAATTTGTACGATTTAGCCACCTTGTAAAATACATACGAATTGGCCGTTAGATAGCATTGAAATAACATTATTGGAGTCAAAAAGGGGGAAGAGCAAAGAAATTAAAATTAAAATTAATTAATTAATTAAAGCTTTGAAATTTTAAAGGACAACTAATAGACCTTATGTAGCCGCGCTTCCGGTTTGTATTTCCACAGCATGAAAGTAAGATCTTACAGATTTATAAATGAACCGCTCGTTTTGAAATCTTCCCCGTTTACTGACATTTGTTATCACATCCGCTACAAACATTAATGCTCATTATAACTTTCGTTAACTGTACATTAAGTAAATCCACTTCACCAGCTAATTACTCTTCAACAGCGATGCCATATAAATAGACCTACAGCCAAAACCGAAGTTCAAACATCAAATTCTAAAGATGGCTGCGTACTTGTTTCTCTGGCGCATAAAGTCTATATATTGAGGCTCATTATTTCCTCAACATAAAACCTAAAAAAGGTAATTGAAATTGTATATCGTACTAATGTGACTATCATAATTGTGACTCTCTCACAATGTGACTTTAAATCTTGCAATTGCAACGTTATTAATTGTGACTTTGTTGCATAGTGACCTATATTACAATGCATTGGTAAATCTTACATCTTGTGACTTTGTTTCTCATAATTGCTTTATATCTGACAATTGGAAATTCTGCATTGAGACATTATGGGACAGATTTAAAATAACAGGGCAAATTAAGGTGAGAGAAAGCACCGATGGGAGTGGAAAGTTCTGCACGTGATCTACTGAAGATGCACAAATTAAAGAACACAGATGCAGATCATTTCCATAATGACCAACGCAATCTATCAATTAGCATTTGTTTTAAGACATGCTTTTTTGGGTGGCAAATAATGGCGCAAATACCAGTAAAAATAACTGTCCACGCCTTTTCGGCACTTATTTTTCTCGGTGTCTTTCATAAACCCTGCCAGTAGTTTAACGCCAAAACAGGGTTTTCGCTGGCTCAAGCTGTTAGTAAATCTTGCCCTATATCTCTTTAAAACGTGGCTTTATGTGTAATTTTTAAAATTTATATCACAGTAACCTTTATTTATTTATTAACTGACTTTCATGTTTTTAAATGATGAATTTAAAACTATGGAACTATGAAGTGTTCAAAAACTATATACCAGTGTTGATTTTTACTGAAATGTTATTTTGGGAGGATGTACATGATTGACCTGGAATAAAGCAAAGCCTTTAGAATAATTAAACTACTTCTGTCCTGTTTCTATTTATTGATTTAATTTCAAGGTTTGTAATGAGTACACATAAAAGGGGGAGGTCGTCTATAAATTATGGCTAAATTGAACCCATTTAAAAAAATCTCTCCCTTCGACACATTTGAGGCTGATTAATTTGATTAGAGAGGTGTGATGTTTGTGTGTCTCTAACACGTTTGGACTACAGCTCCCAGTGTTGCTATAGCGACAGTGCCGTGTGGTCAGATGCTATGAAAAGATGAAGAGAAGGATCTGAGTCTTAAACAAACATTACAATGAGGAAGATTAGAGACACTTGCAAACACAAAGGAACAAAACAGAAATATAATTACTTGTTAACTCAGAATAATTGTACACTCCGAAACACAATGTTTAAACTTAAATACAGAAAGAGGCGCTCAAATGAAACAAGACAGACACGCCTAAATGAACATGCTGCCATTAGTGCATCATTAATGATGAAGAGCACAACACATACTAGAATGTAATTATTAGATATTAAATATTAAGGTATTAAAGAAATAGAAAGTATTACCATCATTTTTTTCCCTGCTGCATGATAAAAACACATAAAAACATGATTCTTATTCATGATAAGAATCAAAATCTTTTTTAACTTTAAAGAGAGAATATACAGAATGTTATTTTTAGTTGGTCAGGATGCTAATATAGTTTTTATTATCATTAACTTTATAGTAATAATAGTTATTGATAAGAATTAGGATATATGCTTAATTTTTAAATACATTTTGACTCAAACATTTTCAATATTTTTGTCAGTCATGTCAAACAAATGCGTAAACTTATTCAAGTCAGATAATATTAAACTAAAAGTTCACTAATAATAGTGACATTGTAACAGTTGGAAAACGAACAAGCTCCATAATGACTATATAAAATATAACTTCATACCCTTGTCACATCCTCGGATTATGAAGCACATATGACCTCAGAGTATGTAAACATGCAGCAAAAAAGATAAACAACTGGAACTGGAAGTACACATTTGAATAAAATTTAAACCCTAAATATAGCTGTAAGCAGCAATATTCAGTGTCCAAAAAGAGCAGAAAAAGTAGAAAATGAAATGCACAGATTTAACACAACTGACATCAAGGTGAGTAAATTTCTAAGACACCACATTTAAGACAATATTGAACAGGGGATATCGGAAGACAATATACAGAAATGTCCAATTGATTTAGGACTTTTACCTTTATAGTAGGCTAAGCTTTTATATTCAGTATGGCCAAGGAAATAAAATATGAATATATATATAACAACGGTCGCAATAGATGACTGTCTACTTCAGTTTTTCTTTAGGAAGATCCCTTTCTTTCTCTCTCGCATACATCTCATGTAGAATAAAAATAATATAAAATATCTCTTGGCCCACAATTCCACTGATCTGAGAGCCAAGCGATAAAGTAACTGACTACTGCATGTTACTGCACAACCTGCCTTTGTTTACAGGTTTATGAGTTTTCAAAACATATTAAATCATGCTAAGGTGTGGACAGTTTCTACTTTTTCAAAATACTTAAAAAAATAATAATAATAATAATAATAACTGCGTTGACTGGCAGAGCATGGCACTATGTGTACAATAAGGTTGTGAGTTTAATGCCCAGAAAACAGTTGATAAATGGAAAGCCCTATAAATCATTTTGGTGAAAGCATCACAGATGTTATAGTTAGAGCATTAGCGTTACATACCATTAGACACACTACCGTTTAAAAGTTTGGGGTCATTAATATTTTATTACAATTTTTTGTTAAAGATATTAATAGTTTTATTCAGCGAGGATGCATTAAATTGTTCATAATAAATCAAAGGTGACAGTATAGAATTTTATATTGTTACACAAGATTTCTATTTCATATAAATGCTGTTCTTTTGAATGTTGTCATCAAATAATATATATTTTTTTTTTTTAAAGTGGCATGGTTTCCATGAAAAAATCAAGCAGCACCAATGTTTTCAACATTTATAATAACAAGAAAAGTTACGTGAGCTTGATTAGATAATGATTTCTGAAGGATCATATGAAGACTGGACTGGAGCTGCTGAAAGTTTTGCTTTGCCATGTCAGGAATAAATTACATTTTAAAATATAGAAAACAGTTTCACAATATTACTGGTTTTGTTGTGTTTTTTTTATTTCAAAAGAATGTAGCTTTGGTGAGCTTTGGTGAGTCTTACCAAAACATTAGGAATCTTTCTGACTTATAAATGGTAGTGTACATCTCACAGAAAAAAAATTGCGTTTAATTCCCTATATCTTGAAAATGTATACCATTGATATGTGTATTTTCAGAGCTGTCTGTTTTAAGATCCGCCATGCAAAAAGGGTGATGACAGTTAAAATTCTAAATGAGAGCAACCTTAGTCACGGCAATCTGGAACTTCATGCTGAGTGTGGTGGGCGTATCTGCTTTCCGTTAAACTCCATGGGATTCAGAGTTTGAGTATCTGAAATCTGAACAAGACCAATACATGCCAGAACACCCTGAAGCTTCCTCCCGAATCTATTGATTCCAGCTCAGTTTCCAAAAAGCTCTATTTCTAGAAACTCTGCATTAAACGAACCCTCGCACTGAATGCATCAAAATGTTTAGAGGCAACCTGAGCCAGATTAGCATAAAGGTTAGTGATGCTATAGTAGATGAAATGAATCCACATACTGTTATTAAATAGAGTCCACTGATTCATTACAGCAATTAAAGTCCAATTCACTGCCTCAACAAACGCTACCAAATTTCAATTCTTGTTTGGTCAGTGTGTTTACTATCATTATGTTGACAATGGTGAATAGAAAAACCCTGAAACATTCTAAATGTGCGATGTGTTTATAATTCAGTTTTCCTACTCCCCATCAAAGACGGAATGTGGAATGTTTAATTGTGCTGTCTCATATTGTGTCTGTTACACACACACACACACACACACACACACACACACACACACACACACACACACACACACACACACACACACACACACACACACACACACACACACACAACACACACACACACACACACACACACACACACACACACACACACACACCACACACACACACCACACACACACACACACACAACATCAGGTCCATCAGCTGCTGTTTTTCAACGGTTTCTCTCAAGGCCGTTTGCACACTCTTCATCTTCAAGGACGGATTCACCTTTGCACAACTCAGCAGTGTTCTCCCTCTCTCTGTCTCCGTTTGTTGTACTAATGAAATAACACTTTTTCTTCTTTAAATCCCTCAGATGCTTTTCTTTTTCCCACCCTTATAAAGAGATACAGAGTGAAAGTGAGAGCTTGTATTTCATGGCAGACCAATTTCAGGTGGCTTGTAGTCATCGAAAGGCCTTTTTCTGTAAGCGTATATGTGGTGTGTGTCCTCTAAGTGACCATGTTCTGTAAATAGGGTCATTACAAAGATATCCAGCAGGCATCCCAGGTTAACTGAGCCAGTTAAAAAAAGATAACTGACAAACTAGAAAGGGACTAAAGTATCATACTGTAAATTATTTTATAATAAATAAATAAAATTATGAAATGGACTGACTGATTACCCTGGGGCCCCAATAGGAAGTGTGACATATAGTGTGCCTTATCATGGGGACTGTGCATGGGAAACAACCCCCAACCCCCCAACCCCCCCCCCCCCCCCCCCAAAACCGAATTAAAAAAAAAACAGCAGTGCAAACATAAGCGTAAACTTTATACATTACTGGTGGTGACTGAACTAGATGGAGTCAGAGCCCTGATATACCATTCAAAAGAACCAAATGGAAATGAAATGTTGACTTCAAGCATCTACGTATAACTTCAAGTTATATATGAGCACAGGCAGGATTTAAAAAAAAATAAAGAAATAATTGGCGCTTTTCCACTGCATGGTACGGTACGGTTCGGTTCGGTACGGCTCACTTGTGGTGCTTTTCCACTGCATAGTACGGTACGGTACGGTGCGCTTCGGCGCGCTTTAAATGGTACCTGATCTGTTGAGGTTCCAAGCGTACCGTACCGGTACTAAAATGTGACGTGAAACACTGCAGATCACTGATTGGTCAGACAGACAGAATCGTCACTACCAGCGTCATTGGATTTGCGACACGAGACACTAAACACGCTATACAGAGTCATATAACCAGTAGACAACAGCCAACACGGTAGCACCTGTGTTTTACTTACTTGAAAAAAAGAAGAAGAGATCAACACTTTAAAAAGGAAATGGCTGAATCGTGGTCGAGGTGCAGACGTTCCTCTCGTTGGTTGCCTAGGAGCGGGTCCAGCGAGAGCTGGATGGGGCAAAACAGAATGAAAAAGTGTTCCAAGAAGTAGCAGCTAGCTCAGCTAGCCGCACACGGCTATCACCGGACCTACAAACAGTGTAACGATCAGTCCCACCCACTTTGAATGGGTACTAACTGCAGTGGAAAAGCAACCGAGCGCGAACCGTTCCGCGCCGAATCGAACCGTACCGAACCGAACCGAGCGTACCATGCAGTGGAAAAGCGCCAATAGGCTGTTCCTGAGGCACAAATAGGCTAAAGCAAAATGCCACAACACACATGCAGAAGAAATGAATGGTGTAAGATTTCAATCAATAAGCACTCATGCCCTTAAGAAAACAGGCTGACCTCATCATATGCCTTTAATAAATGAGTGAGCGGAAGATAAATTTTAGAAGTAGCCTATAGAATAGAGACTGTGTCTTAATGTGAATACTGATATATCATATAATGTGATAAAACTGAACGGATACACAGTTATAAACATAAAAGATGCAGTGAGCGTAATTTTGATCTAATTGAAAATTAGTCTGGTAGACTAACACAGCCTGATGTAACACTGCCCTCTGTTGACTCATACAAACACACTCAAATCCAACGAATCCACCTGACAGCTGTGGATCACAAATTTACATTTTATATCAAAGTACAGGTGTAGGTTTTCTGTATACTTTTAAAAGTAGGTAAACATGTACAGGCACACAAAATCTGCCATGTTGCTACTTCTCAGACCTGCTTGCAAGTGTGTATAAATGCCAGCAGTCAGAGTGACATCAGCTGCTCTGACATCTGCCACAAATGTCATACAATCATACAGCATATATTATGTTCCTTCTCATCATGTCTGTGTGTGTGTGTGTGTGTGTGGTGTGTGTGTGTGTGTGTGTGTGTGTGTGTGTGTGTGTGTGTGTGTGTGTGTGTGTGTGTGTGTGTGTGTGTGTGTGTGTGTGTCTGTGTGTGTGTGTGTGGGTGTGTGTGTGTGTGTGTGTGTGGGTGTGTTTGTGTTTGTGTGTAAAAATTATTTTGAAATACTTGGGTGTGTTTGTGTGTAAAATTTTTTTTGAAATACTTGTGTATTTTAAGGACAGCAGCATTTATCACAACAGGATTACCATCTTTCTTTCTTTCATTCTCATAAACAGATACAAAAAAAGCTAGAACTAAGATCATCATCATCAAAACGGGGGGAATAGAAAAAGGTCTGAAAATTATATATATATATATATATATATATATATATATATATATATATTTATATTTTTTCTGCAGACTATGCTGAAAAACAGAATGCAACTAATGTAGCTGCATTGCTGCCATGATGACAAATGAAGTGTGAGTCAGCCTGCCCAGTTCGTTTTTATTCAGATTTAGGCTACTATTAGCCTGACTACATCAGACTTCGTACTTCCGCTCAATTTCATTTCGCTTCTGTACTCAGTCTGAGATAGCGACCTATCTCTCAGTTTTCCTCCGGCCTGAAAACAGCCGGCCAATCAACGAACAGAAGGCGGGCTGAAAGCCGTGACGTAGTCACTAAGCGAGTTTAAGATTAGGTCAGGGAAATCGAAAACGACCGCGGATATGGAGACGCGGATGCAATTTGCTCTGTTGTGGAGAATATTCCCGGCATTAGCAAACTGAAGCCCGAACAAGAAGAGTGTGTATTAAACATTTTGAATGGAGGTGATGTTGTGGCCCTACTCCCTTTGGGAAAAGTTTAATTTATCAACTATTACCGATCGTCAGCGAGAAACTGGGGAGGCTTTTGACAGGTCAGTGTTGCCATGACATGCTGTAATCTTGCAATTAAGTTGCAGCATTTCCGACAGACTCGAGATGAACAGAGCTGTGTTTAACAGAACTAATCTTAACTTTGACAGTTGGCTGCAAATATTTTTTTGTTTCTCTCTACTGTCAAATATCAGTTTAGAGGCCCTGATTGAACCAAAGATGCGTAGATTTACTTCACATAATCTGCAGAAGTCGTTTACAGCCATGTTCACTCCGGTAAGCTTATCTGATCATAAATAAGCTTATCTGATTGTCTTACGGGTAACCAATGATTTTAAACTTCAGACAAGCGCCCCCTAGCGAGAGAGAAAACACTTCTCTATTATGCTATGCCAGACTCTGTCTACGAAGCAAAGTGAAGTAGCAGAGTCTGGTATTACCAGGGTAGGCTACTATTGCTTGTTTAACAGATGATTTTATGACTTACAAATAAGAATAATACAAGCAGAATCCATTAATAAAAGGAGAAGCAAATTGTAATGCTACAATACCACATTTCAATTGAGCAGAAAAATAGGGAGAGCAGGGTTGATTAGTAAAGGGTTCATTTCTGGTTCATAATTGGATGGGGAAAAAAACTATATTTTTAGTGAAATATATTTAAAATATAATGAGCAATAGTCTCCCCACACAGGTTATGCAAGCAATTTAAAAAAAGTATTAAATCTTAAAAAAATGGTTCAGATATCATATTCATATTATTCGTAAAAGAAAAAATTATACCAATAATATAAGACAAATGTGTGTTGAGTCGTGCGGTTTGAGTTAATTATTTTCATATTTTCATATATATAAATACTGCATATATATATAAGAGAAAAGCAACAAATATAAATTATATATATATATATAATTTATATTTGTTGCTTTTCTCTTAAACTAAAACACTTCAAACATTGTGCCAACCAGCACCATAATCTGTGCCAGTCGTCCTTGTATTGAGAATGTTTTATTAATTTTTATTCCACCAGAGACATTCAACAAAGAATAAAAACTCTTCCAACAAATCCTATTCTCCCCCACGACGACAGATCAGACATTTAAGTGCAGAACAACAGAAATACAAGGGCAATACATTAGGAACTACATTAAAGACAGCATACAGAGAGGCTAAATAAATGATCAGATTAATTTGGCAGCTCAGCTGATATGGAGTGGGATGTTTGTACACACAGTAAAAAAGAACAAGAGCCATGTGTTTATTGTTGCTGGCTGCAAACCGACTTTCACATTGTATGAGATGACATACTTATTGTGTGCGTGAAATAAATATTTTAGCAGCATCTGAGCTGGGTGACAGAACCATTTGAACAAGTAATTACACATTCTGTTGCTAAATTTAACCATTCATTTTCTATTATGCATTATGTTTGCGGTTATACACTGGCAAAAAAAAAAAACAGGCAGTGCATGTGAGAAATACGATGCATATGAAATCATGTGTGTGATTTTCTGTGTCAGGTTGTTGGGAAGGTGCTCAAATGTTTCAATCCGTCCCAGAACTGTTCAAGGTATCAAGCGACAAACTGAGATTGAGCGGTTCCTTCCTTCACTGATCATAGCAGGACACCGTGATAGAGAAATAAAGAGACGGTCTAATCAAGTATAATGAAACCTACTAGGTCAGACCCTCCGAGAGAAGATTATAAAATACATATACAGATTTAATATTTAATTATATATTATTATGTATGTGGGGTGGGGGTCCTTGAGATGAGAGCAGATTTCATATTAGTTAAATGAAATAATTATGAATAGCACTGGATGAATGATGAAGGGGTGGATAAAGTGAGAATTAATCTCACATGAGCAGGAAGCAAGAGAGTGTTCCCTTTATCGAAAAAGGGAACTTCGAGATGCGTCGAACGACACGGTGGGAACGCCTCTTGCGTGATTGCGTCTGAAGCATCTATGCCAACTAGTCCAATGGAATGAGAGAATGAGCGTCACGGGCGGGTGACGTCATGAACCAGGAAAGGACAAGAGCACTTCCGCTGCTCGCCGGCATTTAGCTTCTGTTGCCTCAGCAAGCGATCTGTGTCAAAACTGTCTCTGTCTATTTATTGTTGTCTGTTGCAATATTGTATGGAAACGTTATGGCGAAACAAATTACAAACAGTGTGTTTCTCCCTGCCCGCGTTTATTTAAACGGGTGGGGACACACACGAGTTTTGTTTAATTTGTTTGGGGTAGAGCATACTTCTCAGCCCTTGAAAAAAAAAAAGGTGGGGGCTGAGTTCCAACTCTGTGAAATAGTATGCTCTGCTCTCGCCTGTCACTCTGTATGATAGTGACAGGCTTGCGATTCCCAGGACCCGCGTTTGCCGAGGCAGCGTGGGGAATGCATTCCTGGGGATCGCAGATGGATCTTTTGGAGGGGTTTGAAACGGGTCCGTGGGCCTTTTTTCCTTCCTTACCCGGAAGATCCAGCTCTATCTCCCCGGTGTCGGAAGCACGCTCTGCGGTTTCTCCGCTCGGGGAGAGAGAGCCCTTTTTCCTTCATATTCTCCTCCGAGGAGGTTAAATGTTTTAGAATATTGAAAGTGAAAGCAAGCACACACACTGTTGAATTAGATTCGCCATCTATTTCCCCAGTATATGATGAACTGGTGGAGGTTTTGTCCCGTGCTGTTAATAAATTAAATATTTAATGGCCAGCTGAGATTAGGGACGCTCCTAAAAACTTATCGAGCGTTTCCTACATCTATCACATTATCTCCACCACGAGGCTTCCCTTTTCCCTGATTTACACACTAAAAGAATATTTAAATTGTGGGATAAACCGTATTTTATTACTACTTTCAGCCCTCGTGTTAAAGATTTATTCAAGGGTTGAAAGATTACGGTTATGATATAATGCCCCAGGCTGAAAAAAAAAAAAAATATATAGAAAAATGCTGTTTTCACCTGGTCCAGCATCGTCATTTAAAGCCTCTGCTTTGCTCAATAAACCTATCACTAAAGAATCTCGCGTTTGCCGAGGCAGCGCGTAGGTTCAATGTTGTAATCAGAATCTAGCTCGGATCTCGCGTTTGCCGAGGCACCGCTTAGATTTCGAGTGTAGGCTACTTTGCAAAATAAGATTCTGTGGCTGGGATCTCGCGTTTGCCGAGGCAGCGCGTAGGTTTAATTATAGCTACTTTGGTTTATGGGTAAAGCTTATACGGCAGCAGGTCAGCTGGAGAATGTTTATAGAAAACTATAGTATAATGCTCCAGGCTTATCAGGCCGATCTGCTGGGGTTCTGGATATAGTGAAATTTGAGCCTTCGCGTCTCTTCGGCGACGCATTCCATGCGTTCGTTGTTAGGTGATGCATTATATATATATATATATATATATATAAAAAAATATATATAATAAGGTTTCTCCCTCGCTGTGTCCATCCCCCTGGGGCTGCTGGGCGTGAGCAGCTCCAGCCGTCTAGTTCATCATATTATGTGCACAGAAAGTGAGGACAGCCCCGACCGAAGTGGAGTGGTGTACACCTCATTACACGGTGCCCGTTCCATTTCGGGGTCCTCACGAGACCCTCCTGCCAACCCTGCCACCTCCGGTGCTTCAGGGCGCAGCGGTCTCCAGCGAGTCGCTGATGCTATGCTGCGGCACAGCATTGGTTTCGCGCCCTCTGAGGGGGCTTTTGAGTAGTCAGGTCAGGTAGTTCCTGCCATTATGTTTCAGGCTCCAGATTTGGCTCTCTCAGTAACACCAGAGGCCAGCCTCGAGAGGCTGGTTCCCTTAGTAAATTTTTTGGCAGCGTGGAAGCTTCTGCCGAATATTTCTCATTGGGTCCTGCAGATTGTAGAGAGAGGATACAGAATCCAGTTTGGCTCTCGTCCTCCTCATTACAGCGGGGTGCTGCCCACAGTGGTGCATCCCGAGCAGGCTCTGGTAATGGAACAAGAAGTAAAGGCCCTGTTAGCAAAAGAAGCTATAGAACAGGTGTACTCACCCGTCAGAGAGTCGGGTTTTTACAGCCATTATTTTATTGTTCCAAAAAAGGATGGAGGGTTGCGTTCCTTTTTTAGATCTTCGCCTGTTAATTCGGTCAGTTCGGAAACTAAAGTTCAAGATAGCTGACCCTCAAACAGATCGTGACCCAAATCAGATCCGAGGACTGGTTTGTCACGATAGATCTAAAGGATGCATACTTCCATATCTCCATCCTCCCTCAGCACAGGAAGTTCCTATGGTTTTCTTTCAGGGGCAAAGAATACCAATATCGGGTTCTTCCTTTCGGCCTAGCTTTGTCACCCGTTCGCATTCTGAATTATATCGACGACTGGCTGATTCTAGCGGAATCAGAGCAGTTGGCGGTTCGGCACCGAGGTGTCGTTCTCGCTCATATGCAGATGTTGGGGTTGAGGCTCAATACCAAGAAGAGTGTGCTTTCTCCAGTATTGAGAACCACTTTCCTTGGTGTGGTACGGGATTTAGTATCCTAACAGCTACAGAAGAGCTGAGGCTAGGCCAGTCACGCACTGTAAAACAGTTCAGGAGACTGTCGGGTCTTGTTGCAGCAGCGTCCAACGGAATTCCTTTTGGCATGCTGTACATGAGACCTTTACAGCGCTGGCTCAGGACCAGAGGGTTCTCCCCGAGGGGAAACCCACTTTGCATATCAAGGTCACGCGGCGATGCTTTCGTGCCTTAGTTATATGTAGTAAACACTGGTTCTTAACCCAAAACCAGTCACGCATTGTAAACAGTTCGAGAGACTGTTGGGTCTACTGGCAGCAGTGTCCAACGGAATTCCTTTTGGCATGCTGTATATGAGACCTTTACAGTGCTGGCTCAGGACCAGAGGGTTCTCCCCGAGGGGAAACCCACTTGCATATCAAGGTCACGCGGCGATGCTTTCGTGCCTTAGTTATATGTAGTAAACACTGGTTCTTAACCCAGGGTCCGGTGTTGGGAGCTCTTTGCCATCGAGTTGTGATCTCGACAGATGCTTCCCTCACCGGCTGGGGAGCGGTAATGGAAGGCCGCTCGGTTCAGGGTCTGTGGAAAAGCCATCATCTTTCGTGGCACATAAATTGCCTGGAGATGATGGCCGTCTTCAATGCGTTGAGACATTTCCTTCCGGACCTAAGAGGCCATCATGTGCTCGTTCGAACAGACAACACATCAGTGGTCTCTTATCTGAACCGCCAGGGGGTCTGCGCTCGCGTCCGCTTTGCAAACTGGCGCACCAGATCCTCCTGTGGTCTCTGGGGAAGGTACTCTCCCTGAGGGCAGTGTATATTCCTGGGGACCAGAATATAGGAGCAGACATCCTGTCGAGGCAGGAGCTGAGGCCAGGGGATTGGAGACTCCACCCCGAGGCGGTGGAGAAAATCTGGGAGGCATATGGTCAGGCAGAGGTGGATCTGTTCGCGTCTCAGAACACGACGCACTGTCCTCTCTGGTATTCTCTGACGCACCCAGCCCCCCTGGGGCTGGACGCCATGGTGCAGACGTGGCCGAGGCTACGTCTGTACGCCTTTCCCCCTGTTGCTCTGCTCCCAGGAGTTCTGGAGCGGGTCCGTCGGTATGGAATAAGCCTACTGCTAGTAGCACCACGCTGGCCAAGTCGGATCTGGTTTGCGGACCTGATCCTTCTGCTAGACGGGCCTCCATTGGAGATCCCTTTGAGGAGGGACCTTCTGTCTCAGGCCGGGGGCACAATATTTCACCCTCGACCAGACATGTGGAATCTTTGGGTTTGGCCTCTGAGGGGGCCCAACTTATAGATAGTGGTCTTTCAGCTGAGGCTGTTGAGACCATCCTAAGCTCCAGAGCTCCAGCTACGAGGAAACTTTATGCGCTTAAATGGAGAGTTTCTCCTTATGGTGTCACCGACACCAGTGGGATCCAGTTAACTGTTCTGTCAACACAGTACTCGAGTTCCTGCAGGAGCGCTTTGTGTCAGGTCTTTGTCCTTCCACACTAAAAGTTTACGTGGCAGCCATTGCGGCTTACCATACTATGGTGGGAGGTATATCTTTGGGTCGAGACCCCCTGATTACACGTTTCCTTCGTGGCACTTTGAGGCTGAGGCCTGCAATCCGCACTAAGGTGCCAGCTTGGGATTTGACTATAGTTCTAGAAGGCCTGTCTAGGGCCCCATTCGAGCCCTTAGATTCGGTCTCAGAAAAGTTCCTGACTTTCAAGACTATCTTTCTGCTAGCTATTTCGTCCCTAAAGAGAGTTGGCGACCTTCAGGCTCTTTCGGTCTCCCCCACCTGCCTTGAATTTGCACCGGGGGTGGTCAAGGCGTTCCTATACCCAAAACAGGATACGTCCCTAAGGTTCCAACCTTGACTCCGAGGCCTATTGTGCTGCAGGCTTTCTGTCCTCCTCCATTTGCGGACCAGGAAAGACTGCACCTGTTGTGTCCAGTGCGAGCATTGGACACATATGTACATCGGACATCCTCAATCAGAAAGTCCGACCAATTACTGATTTGCTTTGGATCACCTAAGAAAGGTCTTCCTGCTTCAAAACAGACAGTCAGTAAGTGGATAGTCGAGGCTATTTCACTGGCATACGAGTACTCGGGCCAGCCTTGTCCTTTGGTGGTCCGAGCCCACTCGACCAGGAGTATGGCGGCTTCTAAGCCATATTGCAGGGGGTATCTCTTCAAGATGTTTGTGATGCGGCGGGCTGGTCCTCTCCGCTCACATTCGTGAGATTTTACAGTTTGGACCTGGATACCCCAGGTTCTCAGGTGCTGAGTGCTTAGATCAACAGACTGACACTCAGGTACTTGTAATTATGGCGGGTTGGGTATTCTCGTTCCCACCGTGTCGTTCGACGCATCTCGAAGTTCCCTTTTTCGATAAAGGGAACGTCTCAGGTTACTATTGTAACCATAGTTCCCTGAGAAACAGGGAACGAGACGATGCGTCCCCCTGCCATACTTCCTGCGTCCCTGCTATCGTCTTGCTTCGGCAACTGTCGAAGCTAAATGCCGGCGAGCAGCGGAAGTGCTCTTGTCCTTTCCTGGTTCATGACGTCACCCCCGCCCGTGACGCTCATTCTCTCATTCCATTGGACTAGTTGGCATAGATGCTTCAGACGCAATCACGCAAGAGGCGTTCCCACCGTGTCGTTCGACGCATCGTCTCGTTCCCTGTTTCTCAGGGAACTATGGTTACAATAGTAACCTGAGACGTTCTGTTCACACACACATTGGGTTTTCATTTTTTATGGGAACATTCTATAGATGTATATAATATATTCTATCCTCTAATAACCCTAGACTAATCATGCATTTTGCATTAACTCCCTTGCATTGTGAAGCCTATGGACGTTTCATCCCGTTATATGTATTTCACACCTTCTTTGTCACATTGCCATGATGTGCAGTCAGAGAGAGAGAGAGAGAGAGAGAGAGAGAGAGAGAGAGAGAGAGAGAGAGAGAGAGAGAGAGAGAGAGAGAGAGAGAGAGAAGTGAGAGAGAGTGAGAGAGAGTGAGAGAGTGAGTGAGTGAGTGTGTGTGTGTTTGTGTGCGTGTGTGTGTGCGTGTTGTATTCTATGCTCTCATGACAGTGTCTGCTTATCTGGCTGTGCCACTATGTGAAATTTGTGAGTGCGTGTTTGCTTGTGATACACGCTCGCTGTACATTTATGGTTATCACTCTCAGTGGAGTGTGACTATTGTCTTAATATGTGTGTGTTGAAGTCGCCTTGCAATAATTTGGCCCCTGTCAAAGGTGCTCAGATCTTAATTCCATTTCTTGTGCATCCCACATGTTGACGTTACGAGAACTGATTGGTCGCTTTCCATCTTCTACCCAGACTTTAATATGTGACCTTGTTATGAGATGATCAACAATATTCACTACAATTAAAATATAATATATCATATTATGATATTCTTCCATTCTTTTTTTTACTTTGAAACTTTGACTACCACAAAGCAAAAAAGGTTCCTTTATGATCAAAAATAAATAAATAAATATGCTTTAAATATGCAAAAAAAAAAAAAAAAAAAAAAAAATGTTATAGGCAATTTATTGCACATTTCAATTCAGCTTACACTGACCAAAGTGCTTTTTAAACAATTATAAAATACAATAAAATAAAGTGATATTTGTGATAAATTACCATAAAACACTGATTAAATATTTAATATACAGTTTAAAAAAACTGTTTTTTTTTCTTTACACGTTTAAATTAGCTTGGCAGCAGAAACAATCAGTTTTAGGAGGGGTTGAGATAAAAACTGTAAAAATGTTCTAGAATAACCTATGGTGTGTAAACACACTATGACATTTAAATCAGTCTGCAACATACCTTGCATGAATTTATCACTATTCAATGTAATTAAGCACCAGCTTCATACAAAGTTAAAATGATTGATGAAATAATGAATTTCATCCTGTTTTTGACAGAAATCAATGCATCAGAGAAGGTCTTTCAGGGCAAAGGCTCTCTATCATCTCAATCTTTTCGAAAGAGTAAAACGCCACTCAGTTTGTTGCCAGATATGAGAGGAACCGCCTGTGCTTCAGTGAAGTTAAATCTACACGTCACCTAAATTCTGCTGTGTGATCTGAACCCTGTTGCATTTAGCAACATCAAAGAAGAAATTCATATTCATGGAGAGAAAGACCTTCATTTAATCCCAACTGCGAAGCACACAGACAGACACGCACCCCCTTCTTAGACACACACACTTTATGATATAAAGTGTGTTGTTTGTAAGAACCAGTTATGTGTATGTGTGAAGTTGAGAGGCAATTTCCTTTGTCGTCTCCTGCTGCGTGATTATTAAGCTGACTTTTTTGTCTTTCATTCTCCCAGCGCCTTCTCTCTCCCCTTGTGAATACAGTCTGCGCTAATAGACTGCATCTGTTAGCGGAATGTGGCTGCCAACCAATTTAACTGACCTGCCTTCTCAGTCTGGGTTTCTGTATGTGCGTGTTTGGTGCTGATAGCCACACAAACGCTTTGGCCAAATTCCACTGCTCTCTATAATCACAACAAAATCTGCTGCGTAATCAGTTTCACAGAAAGGGAAGTGAAAACAAACTCTCTAACACTGTAATTGTGACAATACAAGTATATAAATATATATATTACATTTATTAAATAAATAAGTTATAATCACATTTCTGATATAAATCCTCCAAATTGGCCCCATTTACTTCTATTGCAAGTGCCTTACATAACCTTGTTTAAGGAAAAGGGAAAATTCTAAAATAAATTTAATTTTGTAATGATGTAAATTGAGTTTAAAAATACCATAAAATCTCAATTTTACATTCACTTTTTTTTGTGGAAGGTTGCAGTGTTTATTTTACATGATTTATCCATGCACATTATTATAAAAAAAACATGTGCCCTCAGAATCTTTCATCAAAAACATTACTGTGATCACCCTGGCGCAATGACATCTCTTTTTTTTGATGACATGTATACTGGTGTGAGGGGGCTGAGCAATAAAATTGTCCAATAGCCAGACGAGTTCAATACCTCCCCTCCAGCAACCATCACGTACATGAAACCATCATAGCAATTAGCAAAAAGATGACGATCCAATAATTGAATCAGTCCTGATGGACATATATGGTATTATACTACATTTTTTTCTCGCTAAAGAAGTTGTTTCACATACATTATATATATATAGCCTATACACACACACACATATACACACATCACAAAAGAGAAGAAAAGGTTACAATTTAATGCCAACTTTACTGTAACTTATATTGAACTCAGAATATTATGTATTTTGTATCTATTTTATAATAATAATAAAAGAATAAAAAAATGCTTTGCCAACAGCCTTTATATTGAGAAGGTCGAGTGTTTGGGACCTGAAGTGGGACTGTGGACTCAAATTAGGGCCGAAAGAAAAAGATGAAAGCATCACTTGTGTGTCCGCCACAAGGAGGCCTTGAGAAATTCTACACGAACACTGTATAATAGACAGTTCTTCTACACACAAACACAGACAGTTATGGATCTCGCAAGGTCCACTTGAGGAAGATTTGTGCAATTCTGTCATCGGTGAAAGATAAGGGCAAAGTAAGGAGTTGAGGCAGGAGTGAATAGGCAGCTGGGATAATAAAGACATCACGAGTGGGTTCGAGCAAGAATGAATAAGAGAATGATTAAGTGGGAAAATAAAGGACATGAGTGAGAGTATAGTCAGACAGGATTGTAATGCAAACTACTCTCAGCGAGATCTTTTATTGTAACAGGACAGAGTCAGTCTGTTCAGAGACTGATGATTTAATGGCATCTGTGCATACTGCCCCTTACACTCACTCGTCGCTTTATTTTCATCCCCCATTTGAAGAGATGGGAGCAAAAAATAGTGGATAGAGACAATGCCAGGCTGATGACAGTGAGAGTGGCAATAACTGTAACTATTGAAAAGACATTATCTTACCAGAATCATGCCAGACAGGTACAGCCAGGGAGGGAATAATGGGAAATCTGAGTGTGTGTTCCAACACAAGGAGGTCAAATGGCTCGTTTACAGTCTTAATCTTGTCAATGAAAATACTTTGAGGAAAAAAAGAACCCAGCATGATATCTACAATCCAATAACAATATTTACAAGAAGACAAATGTAGAAACATTTTATTCAAATAATCCAATCAAACCACATTGAGGATTGCACTGCTTGAGCTGAACATTAACTGAAATGCTTTGCTTGAGGGTTAATACGCTCACTCAAACATCTTATATATGAGATTAATCAGCTGTATCGAACAACTAAACATAATATTACAGCTTACATTTGCAGACATTGAGGTGAATGCACTGGTGACTTGTCTTGAACTATAGGCCCCGTTTATACGAAGGGAAAACGCAGATATTTCCCTGCGGTTTGGCCTCTCATTTATAACGAAAATCCCTTTTTTATCACTGAAAACGATTATTTCTAAAAACTCCGGCCAAAGTGGAGATTTCTGAAAACGCCGGTTATCTGTTGCCGTGTCAACTGGGAGAAACGGGGTTTTAGGTTCTCTCTTGTCGATTCTGAGGATTCTGATTGGCTTGCATGGCTTTATCCTTCTAGATAAAGTAGAAGTTGTCCCCTGTAGGGACACTGCCGCCCATAGGTTTGGCATAGTTATGATGGCGCTAGCGGCATATTTATGCGGGTTGTGTGCACAATGTTAGTATTGAAAACGGAGGGGTGGGAAATATTAGTTTTTCTAAATACCCGGCACAGTTATTTGGTTTTATTTCAGGAGTTTGACTTTTTAGTTTTCATCTGTTGCATTTTATGTTGATAATTTAATTCACTTTACATTACTGTTCAAAAGTTTGGGTCAGGAAGATTTTAAATTAAAGGGCACCTATTATGGCATTTAAAATGTTCCTAATATTGTTCTGGGAGTCCCCAACAACGGTTTTACAAGCATGCAATGACAAAAAACACTTTTGTTGTCTTATAATATGCATTTATTTTTACCTGATTTGCTCACCGACTCCCATATGAATCGTTTAGCGAGTCATTTTTCCAAACCCCGCCCTTGCGTGACACTAATGGTGATATGTTAGCTACCATAGCCCAAAGTTTAGTGGTAAAAGCACATTCAGTCTTTGTTTGCGTTAGCCCAACGCATAAACATATTGATAATGCAATACTAAGAGGTAACATTATAGCTATATTCTTTATGACAACTCCAGTAACAACGACAAACACTTCACATATTTCAATACAATTGACATTGAAGACCTACGCTGCGCTGTGCGTACACAACACAGAAAATAATTATTGAGCATGATACATAAAAACATAAAAGCAACAATTAATATTAATAATAGTACTTAGAGGTTGTGATTCGGAGAAGGAAGCTGATCCAAATAAACTCGGTAATGAACTTTCCTTCAGTATCAGCCGGCTCGCGAATCCATACTTTATAGCATTTAGGTTTGTGAAGCAATCATCTTCAAAATGACCCGAACACAGAACAAGGTTCGGGCTATACTTCTGTGGTATAGTTGTATATATGAACTGTTGCGTCGCACTTCAAAACACAGCGTCTCGTCGACATGATGTTAGTTTTCCCTGGCGTCTCCGAACGCAATAAGTGGGCGTATCTTATTCAAATAACTTGTCAAGTTGACGTCATCTAGACAAAGGAAAAGCATCGTTCGTCGAACGATTCATATCAGCGACTCAGAGTCGACTCTTACTTTTGAGAGACAATAACTTTGTATACGATGAACTTTCATGTTTAAAACTTTGCAGGATGTTTTCGTTCACTTAGATCTATGTTACACACTACATGAAGGGCAATTTTCAAAAATCCATAATAGGTACCCTTTAATACTTTTATTCGGAGAGGATGCCTTGAACAGTAAACACTAATAATGTTACAAAATATTTCTTTTTTTCAGGTGAAGAAAAGTTTGTTTTTTCAGACAAACAAAATTTTCCATTCATCAAAGAATCCTGAAAAAAATAATGGACTTAAGAAGAAATGTCTGTAATAGCTTTTGTCCTAAATGAGATTCTAACTGAAATTGCCATGGTTACCAAACAGATAAGATGGGATTCTAAAGTTAGGATCTTTCTGTAATATGCCTCCAGGACAGGTGAGTATCTTGGGTGTAGGCGAGTGTGTTGTGGGTTACTTGAATTCCTTATGAAGCAGAGTGGGATGGAGTTGGAGTAAATGTAATGGTGAACAGAGATCAATGGAGCACAGCTAGGGGTTGACAGGAGATCATTGAGCACAGGTAAGGATTTTAAGAGACTGCTTGAGAACAGGGAGATTATCAGAAAATTCGTTGGAGTACAGGTTTAAACTTTAAACAGTTCGCTGGAGACAATGTATGTAAATTTAGCAATACTAGGATGCAGATAAGTAATCTGTATTCCAAGGGAGAATAGACAATGACTAAGGAGTGAGAGTGGCTTATGAAGGGGAGCTGATTGGAATGGTGATGTGGTGCAGGTGCGGGTGATTAGAATTTGGGAGAAAGTGAGGTAACTGTTGGCAAATTCCAATCGGAAGTGTGCTGTGTGCATCCCTATGCCCTACTCACTCCAAAGGGCAGAGCCCTTGAAGTGAGGACTTTGGAGGGAGCAGGGCACTTTCATGTCACATTGCAGCTGTTTGGAACGCATATGGCAAAAGAAACAAATGTTACCATGACAATTCAGCGCTGTGTCCATCAGTCCATTAGCTATTCTTACAACTGGAATTTAGTTTTGTTGCTATTAATATAATTGTTGCAAATAAATATACATTTTATAATTAAGTTTCATAAAATATGCTTTATACTATTGCTTGTTCCGTCTCTGCTCTTGCTGTCTTGCTGCTAAAATTTTAGCTTAGCCATCACAAGAATAAATTAGAAAACAGTTATTTTAATATTTCCCAACCGATTTAATGACCTCACCTTTTGAACAGTGGTTTTTCATACATGATAAAACGTCTCGGTTATGAATGTAACCTCGTTCCCTGAGTGAGGGAACGGAGACGTTCCGTCGGATGACGACGAATGGGGTTTCGCTTAGAAAGCCTATCGACTTCGAGTATACAAAACGAGCCAATGGCAAAGAAATGCCATGGGTCTGCGGAATTTGCATGACGTAACTCCGCCCCACCTCGTGGGTATAAAAGGAGGAAGTCCAGCAGAATGCAGATATGTTTCTTCGCTGAGGAGCCGAGACTGAACTCAGGCGATCCCCGCGGTATACAGCGGAAGTGGCAAGAAGACGTAACGTCTCCGTTCCCTCACTCAGGGAACGGGGTTTACATTCGTAACCGAGACGTTCCCTTTCGTTCGTCACTCCGAGTTCCGTCGGATGACGACGAATGGGGTTACCAGTCTAATCACGCCACCTTCACAGCTGTCTTCCAGTGCCCTGCATAAATCTGAGATCCCTGTCGTAAGACAAGTAGGACTCCTATTTAACACAGGAATACCAAGGTACACTGGGGAGCATATCCCATAGTTTAGAGGAAATATGCAAAATATTGCCAGCCCAAACGGGGGGGCTTAGAGAATACACATATGACCCGAAGGATGCATATGGGAAATACACTGGGGTATCCAGCCGCAGGTGGAAAAATTTTAAACCCCAGGGGTGGCAAGGTGGCTTGCCAAGGGAAAGACACATGCTCAGAGAGGCTTACAGTGGGAATACACATGTGGGGGTTGCTCTGGAGAGGGACCATGCACACGGGAGGCACCTAGCCGACGCTCAGCAAGACACTAGCGCCGACGTCAGGAGTGCAGGAGGAACTCAGGGCCTTCGGAGAAGCTCACCTGAGGAGAATATCGCACGCATCCAGTCCGTGGAGTGGAATGGCGAGCAAGCGAAGACACCTGAGCGGGTCCTAGTACCAGCTGGTTGAAGCGAGTACACGAGAGGACACTGGCTCCACTCGGAGATTATAGAATCTGGCGAATGTGTTAGGTGTCGCCCAGCCTGCAGCTCTGCAGATGTCTGTTAGCGAGGCGCCATGCGCTAGAGCCCAAGAGGACGCCACACTCCGGGTGGAGTGGGCGGTCACACCAAGGGGGCACGGTCGACCTTGCTGCTGGTATGCCAAGCAATGGTGTCCACTATCCAGTGAGACAACCTCTGCTTGGAGAGAGCCTTTCCCTTCAGCTTCCCACCATAACAGACAAAGAGCTGGTCAGAGGTCCTGAAACACTGCGTCCTGTCTACATAGGTGCGGAGAGCACGTACTGGACAGAGCAATGCCAAGGCTGGGTCTGCCTCCTCCGGGGGCAGCGCTTGCAGGTTCACCACCTGATCCCGGAAGGGAATGGTAGGAACCTCGGGCACATATCCAGGCCGGGGTCTCAGGATCACGTGAGAGTAAGCCGGCCCGAATTCCAGGCATGCTTCGTCACCGGAAAATGCGTGCAGGTCCCCTACCCTCTTGTAGAGGCCAGTGCAACCAGGAGCGCTGTCTTTATTGACAGGAACTTAAGCTCCACTGATTGCAAAGGCTCAAAGGGAGCACTCTGCAGGGCAGTTAGAACCACCGCGAGGTCCCAAGAGGGAACGAGAGGAGGCGAGGAGGATTAAGTCTCCTGGCTCCTCTCAGGAACCTGATGACCAGGTCGTGCTTTCCCACAGACTTACCTTCTATCAAGTCATGGTGTGCGGCGATAGCGGCAACATAGACTTTGAGGGTGGAGGGAGACAGCCTTCGCTCCAACCCATCCTGAAGGAAGGAAAGCACAACGCTGATCGGTCATGTCCGGGGGTCTTCTCTGTGAGAAGAGCACCAGCTGACGAAGAGGTTTCACTTCAACGCATAGAGGTGTCTCGTGGACGACGCTCTAGCGGAAGTGATGGTAGCCACCACCGGAGGTGGTAGGGTACTCAAACCTACCTGGTCCCGTCCAGGAGCCACACGTGGAGGCTCCACAGATCAGGATGAGGGTGCCACAGGGTGCCCCGTCCCTGAGAAAGAAGGTCCTTTCTCAGAGGTATGGGCCAAGGAGGTGCTGTCGCGAGGAGTATGAGTTCGGAGAACCAGGTCCGGGTGGGCCAGTAGGGCGCAACCAGAAGGACCTGCTCCTCGTCCTCGTCCTCGTCCGTGCCGAGCGTGCCCTCGGTCAGGGAATAATACAGTGGGTCGAGTCGTGGGAGGCAAACAGATCTATCTGTGCGTCGCCTAACTGGTCCCAAATCAGCTGAACCGTCTGGGGATGGAGTCGCCATTCGCCAGGGAGGGGCTGAAACCCTGAGAGCTTGTCGGCTGCACAGTTCAGGGCTCCGGGAATGTAAATAGCACGAAGGGACCTCAGATGCTTCTGACTCCATAAGAGGAGGTGGCGAGCGAGTTGCGACATACGGTGCGAGCGTAGACCACCTTGATGGTTGATGTACGCTACTGTGGCGGTATTGTCTGATCGGACTAGTACGTGTTGACCCCTGAGCAGCGCTCGAAAGCGGTGCAGGGCAAGGCGTACGGCCAGCAACTCGAGGCAATTGACATGCCATACTGCAACACTACATGCGAGTATCACTGGGCTTCAGGAGCAAGCTTGCTCAACACCTAAGTGTGAAGAAATTCACTGAACTTTCAGGGGCATTTCTGCTCAACACCTGAGTGTGATAAATCTCACTGAATTTTTCAGGAGCATTTCTGCTCAACATGAGAGTGTAACAGCATGTCCATTGCACATGGCGCCCCAGCCCGTGGTGGTATCTGTTGAGACAACAACATGCCGGGAAGCTCGTTCTAGGGGCACTTGGCTCCGTAGAAACTGAGGTTCGCCCACGGGTTGAGTAGTGACGGCAGGCCGGAGTAACTGGTACTCAGAGGTGCCGTGTTGCCATGTCCACCTCGGGACTCGGTCGCGAAGCCAAAGCTGAAGCGGTCTCATATGAAGCAATCCGCGCGGCGTTGCCGCGGCTGCAGATGCCATATGCCCCAGGAGCCTCTGAAAAAGTTTCAGTGGAACCGCACTCTTGTCCTGGAACTGTCTCAGAAAAGTCAGCAGTGACTGCGCGCGCTCGCTCGTAAGCTGTGCGGACATGGCGACCGAGTCGATGTCCATACCGAGTAAAGAGATCCTTTGCTCGGGGAAAACTTTACTCTCTTCCCAGTTGACCTGAAGGCCCAAGCGAGCTAGGTGCCGGAGCACGAGGTCCCTGTGTTCGTAAACCTGGTCTCGAGAGTGAGCTAGGATCAGCCAGTCGTCAGATAGTTCAGGATGCGAACCCCGTGAACCCGAAGGGGAACAAGGGCTGCCTCGACGACCTTCGTGAAGGCGCGAGGAGACAGGGCTAGCCCGAAAGGGAGAACCGCGTACTGGTATGCCCGCCCCTCAAGCAAACCGGAGGAACGGTCTGTGTCGAGGAAGAATGGAGACATGAAAGTAGGCGTCCTTCAGGTCGATCGCTGCAAACCAACCCTGGGGCTGTACACATTCGAAAATGCGTTTGGCAGTGAGCACTTTGAACGGCATCCTGTGTAAGGAGCGATTCAGCACGCGCAAGTCCAGGATTGGTCGTAACCCACCGGTTTCTTTGGGGACAATGAAGTAAGGGCTGTAGAAGCCGGACCTCATCTCGGCTGGAGGGACAGTCTCGATTGCACCCTTCGCCAGCAGGGTGGCAATCTCGGCTCTCATGATGGGGGCATTGCCACCGACCAGAGTGGAGCGGACTCCCCTGAAGCGGGGAGGAGACCGTGCGAACTGAATCGCATAGCCGAACCTGATGGTGCAGACGGGGAAGCTCTACCACAGGCGTCCCCCCGGAGGGGCAGCGAAGCGGAGTAACTGGCCCAGACGGGGGTGGCATAGCGGCCCGGTGTGGGGGCACAGTTAACATCCGCGCCCGGACAGAGGAGGCTAGGGAAGGACCAGCGTTCCACGGGGGCCTGCTACTGTCGGGGTCTGGCGACAGAGGGGACAGGGCGAAACGGTACGCGGACGGCACGCCGTGTCAACCACCTCTGGGACAGAGGGGGACGAGGAGAGCACGGCTTGTGGGCGGCGCTCTGTGTCGTCCGAGAACTCTGTGGGCTCAGAGACGAGAGAGTCAGTTCTTCCGGGGTGGGGCTGGAGAGAGGGCTGTGGCACCTTCGGCGGTGGGCAGACTGAGGGATCTGAGCGGACGGCGGGGCCGTCGGGCAGAATAACGTCAGTCTGCTCATGGGCGGTTGAGAACTGTTGGGCGAAAGCACTCAACCGCACCGCCGAGGAGGCCGACCTGGGATATAGAGGTGTCGAGGCAGACGGATCCTGTCCATCAGACCGGTCAGCCCCCAAAGGTAAGCATCACCTGACACCGAGAGCGTATGGCCACTTTCGCCGCTCGGAGAGCAAGGTCAGTGGCGGCGCACGGCTCATTGAAGAGCCTCGGGTCAGTCCCGCCCTCGTGCATGTCCGTGAGCATCTGGGTCACGTAGACCAGCAGAATGGTCATGGATGCAGTGAGGCGGCTGCCTGTCCTATGGCGCTATAGCATTTCACCACAGATTAGTGTAGACGAAAAAACTACAGGCTTCGGACGGGTGCTTAGGATTGCACCCGGAAGCACTCTGAGGACACAGCAGCATCGCAACAGAGCGTTCAACCGGGGGGACCCCAGTGTACCCATGGGCAGCTGCCAGTGAGGGGAGGAAAGGCGGGTGAGACCAACGAGCGGTCCCGAGAAGACCAGGGGGTCTACCAGGACTTCGAGATCTCATCATGCACGTCTGGGAGGAAAGATATTGGGGTTTGCCGTGGACGCGGGTCGGCGGCCTCACCCAAAACCAATCGTCCCAGGAAAGCATGGCCGCCTAGTGATGCTGCTGCAGACACAGCATCATCCTCTGTAGCTTCAAATGAAAACGCACGGGCCACCCGAGGGTAGACTCGTGGAATCATCAGTTCACTAGCGGGCACCGTCATTGAAGAGGGGGCTGGGGTCGTGGACTCTTTTTACAGAGTCGGCGTCCTTGTTCCAGACCAACACCCTCAGGTCACCCTGGCCACCAGCCGAAAAAAACGGGGGTGGAAGAGGGGACTCCCACTCTTGCGAGTTCACCGAGTCTCGACCTATATGATGCGATGATCACGTTCCCAGAGAGAACATGAGTCATCCACGAGCGCTGTTCAAGCATGATCAATAGCCCAACACACTAGACAGCGCTCGTGCCCATCAGAGTCCGATACCAGTCCGCTGCAACCTATTTTTAGAAATGCACGGGCGAACCGTCTTTAAAAAGACGTGCCGCGTGCGAGCTCTTTTGTGAGAGGAGAGAAAACTCTGCGATGTTGAAGCGGGCGGGGAGACGCACACACACTGGCAGATCACTGCACAGAACAGCAGGCACTGTGAACTCGCCGCAGATCGCCGTCACACCAACACCGGAGAGAAAGGCTCATCTCGTAGAGTGAAGTCGAGATGACTGTGGAGTAAAGAAATACTCTTGGCTCCGAAGCGAAAACATATCTGCATTCTGCTGGACTTCCTCCTTTTATACTCACGAGGTGGGGCGGAATTACGTCATGCAAATTCCGCAGACCCATGGCATTTCTTTGCCATTGGCTCTTTTGTATACTCGAAGTCGATAGGCTTTCTAAGCGAAACCCCTTTCGTCGTCATCCGACGGAACTCGGAGTGACGAACGAAAGGGAACTTTAAATTTCTTACATTGTTCAATTTATTTATCTACTAATATATTTATTCCCTATTTATTTTTTTATTGACTAAAATTGTTTGCCATTTAAATTCACATTTTTAGAGTAAATGGTATATAAAATCAATAAACATGACATGATGAAATAGTGAATAACCAGAAAAAAAAAAAACCTATGATTAAAACCAACAACTGTATAAAAATGGACACTTCCTATAAAAAGAGACACTTTTAGACTCCACTGGCAGTAAAATAACACCAGTTTAAATCAATCAGGCCTCTAGCAACTCAAGGCCGAATCACATTAGCAACCACAATCGTTTTTTCAGCTTCAGTGAAAGAATTGACCTGATCAAGATGCGAATGAAAATCATTATTCATTGTCCCTTTTTGCGAGACAGTTGGCTAAATGACAAATACCAAAATTACAGAAAATGACTGTTAAAATCTTTTGACTCGCACATTTACAGGGTTTTTTATGTTGTTGTTTTTTTATTGTGAGGTTGAGCTGATGCTTACAATTTAATGGACAATCAGTACAGTCAGTCAAATTGCATCAGGGCTGGATGGGGTCCTCTCTTCTGTCTAGGTGGAACCATTTTAGTAATTTCACTGACTTGATTAACTTCACCTCGAAGCAGTGGTGAACTCTGTACTAATCATGCACTAACTATTTAATGTTTGTTGTCTAATTTTAACAATCTAATCTCATAAAATACATATTTAAGATTTAAATAAGTTTTCTTTTACAAAATTCAGTGAACAAAATTGTTTAATAGCGGATTAATTTCTATATAATTTTAATACTTTGGTTTAGCAGCTGCTATTTTTGCTGTCCTTGACTTCTCCGCACTAACTAAAGAAAAATATATTAAGAAATATTCCAGGTGTCTTAATTCTTATTTTCCCTCTAATCACGACATTTTTAAATCAAGAAGTTTTCTTATTAATGTTTTTTAATTGGTAATCATTTTTTTTTTTGTCCTCAGCTTTAATTCCATCAAGTTAGTTTTTTTGTAAAGTTCTTTTGACAAACTGAATCTAGGTTTTTTATGACATCATTCCTCAGGAAGTGGCATTATTTATGATGATTTTTGACAAAAGCACAAAAACACACAAGTATGAACTAGGTGGAACAATGGTTTTGTTTAATCTGTTTTTTTTTTTGTGGAGTTAGTTGCAATATTTCTGCTTGGAGACAGCCTTTCCCTTCTGCTGGCCTCCGTAACAGACGAAGAGCTGATCTCCTTCTGCTGGCCTCCGTAACAGACGAAGAGCTGATCTGAGGTCCTGAGGCTTTGCGTTCTGTCCACATAAAGGCGCAGAGTGCGAACGGGATAGAGAAAAGCCAGGGCTGGGTCTGCCTCCTCCGAAGGCATCGCTTGCAGGTTGCAGTTCCACCTGGTCCCGGAGGGGAGTGGTGGAAACCTTGGGCACGTATCCAGGCCGGGGTCCCAGGATCATGTGAGAGTTGGCCGGGCCGAATTCTAGGCAAGATTCGTCGACCGAAAATGCATGCAGGTTCCCTACCCTCTTGATGGAGGCCAATGCAACCAGGAGTACTGTTTTACAAGACAGAATTTTTAACTCAACTGATTGCAAAAGCTCAAAGGGTGGTCTCTGAAGAGCCTAAAGGACCAGAGACAAATCCCAAGAGGGTATAGAGAGTGGGCGAGGCGGATTTAGACTCCTCGCCCCCATAGATTCCACTTCAATGCATAGAGGTGCCTCGTAGAGTGGGCTCCAGCGGAAGTGATGGTGTCAACTACCGCTGGGGGTAGGTCACCTAGAACCTCCGAGTCCCATCCAGGGACCAGACATGGAGTTTCCAGAGTTCTGGACGCGGGTACCATAGGGTGCCCCGTCTCTGAGAGGGCAGGTCCTCTCTCAGAGGAATGGGCCAGGGAGGGGTTGTCGCGAGGAGCACCAGTTCCAGCAACAAGGTCCGGTTGGGCCAATACGGCGCAACTAACAAGACCTGCTCCTCGTCCTCCCTGACCTTGCACAAGGTCTGTGCAAAAAGGCTCACTGGGGGAAACGCATACTTGTGTAGGCCGGGGGGCCAGCTGTGTGCCAGAGTATCCGTGCTGAGGGTCCCCTCGGTCAGGGAATATAATAACTGGCAGTGAGACGTGTCCGGGGCGGCAAACAGATCTACCTGTGCGGTCCCGAAGCGCCTGAAAATCAGCTGGACCACCTGGGGATCGAGTCGCCATTCTCCGGGTAGCACCTGTCGTGAGAGCTCGTCGGCTGCACGGGTGAGCAGGTCTGGAATATAAATGGCACAAAGCGACCTCTGATGCTTCTGACTCCAAAGGAGGAGATGGCGGGCGAGTTGTGACATGCGGCAGGAGTGTAGACCACCCTGATGGTTGATGTACGCAATGGTTGCAGTGCTGTCTGTATGGACAAGTACATGCTTAGTAGCGGCGTTTTGAAGCGGCCCAGTACAAGATGTACTGCTAACAACTCGAGGGAGTTGATGTCAACGCAGTTGAGGCCCCGTCCAAAGACTTGAAGCTGCATGCCCGTTGTACGTGGCCCTCCAGCCGGTGGCAGAGGCATTTTTGTAAAAAACAACAACAACAAACAAACAAGAAACCCCACTAAAACCTAAATGAATTGTTTTAAAAATTGTTTTTATCGACGAGTAGATTTCCCAGGAGAACTGTCTTCATCCCGCTCCGCCGGGAGGTCCAGAGGGGCTCGTCTTTGTTCCTCTTCACCTTCGTGCCGCCCTTCTGGACTCCGCTCATACCGCTCTGGGCTCTGGACATCCAGGTAGCAGGTGTACCCTCTCGCTCCTCAGCAGTGGTGGAAAGAGTACTGACAAATTGTACTTAAGTAAAAGTATTGCTACTTAAGTAATAATTTACTTGAGTACAAGTAGAAGTACTGAAATATAATATGACTCAAGTAAGAGTAAATAAGTAGTTTGCTTAAAAACTACTCAAGTAACTACGTTACAAATTACTTTAGTATTTTTCTATTTTTACCCAAAATGGGGAGATGATACATCTGTTTCATTCATACTGAAGGCCCAGTACTGATGCATAGAAGTATTAAACTTACACATTTCAGGAAATTCCTTATATGGATATAATAACATGCAAATAGTGATGTTTTGACTGATGAAACATGAAGACAAACACATTATAGCTATAATATATCTGTGTTCATCAAACTATCAGGAGATTTTCAGAAGAATGATGCATGTCTTTAAAGGGATAGTTCACCCAAAAAGGAAAATTAGCCCATGATTTACTCTCCCTCAAGTCATCCTAGAAGATATGACCAGTGTTGCCACAGTTACTTTGAAAAAGTAACTAAGTTACTTTACAAGTTACTTGATTTTAAAAGTAACTAAGTTACTTTACAAGTTACTTGATTTTAAAAGTAACTAAGTTACTTTACAAGTTACTTTTATTAGTTACATTCAGCAGTTGCCGACAATACCCCCACCACCTCAACATAAAAATGACAACCGGTTTTGCCAACACTTACTTTATTGGAAGTGTAGTTTTAACAGTAATATCAACAATCTATCTCCTGACATTTAAAGTTGAACTTAAAAACTATTTCCTGAAAAAACAGTCTTTCTTGACTTCACTTATTATAAATACTTGTTTTTATAAAATATATATTGTTTTTTTGTTTTTCTTGACCCTGTAATTTAGTAACTGTAGAACACGTTAACTGTAATTTTGCGTATATGATGAAATTTATACAGTTTCTTGTCAATCTATGTCTATTTTAATGTGAACAATGCGCTGCCACTTTAATTCAGCACGGTGCAGCACAGCAAAAATAGACTAGGTGCGAAAACGATCTCTGCACTGCTGTATAGTACTCACGCACCTGGAACAGATCGACGGACCGCACCCGCGTGCAGTGTGAAAGCTCTAACCTGTTAACATGGGTACGGGAAAAAATATGCACCGCATACGCACTGCAGACGGAGACAAGTAGCAGCTATGTGTGAAACGGGCGTAAGTTTGACTGCGGTGCTGCGACTCCATATGTTTGTTCAAATTCGACGAAGTGTTTCTGTAGGTAGATAACACTTTGTCGCCACCAGCACAGAGTTTACAACGGACCTTAATGTTGCCATCTTTAGCTGACAGACACAAACTCAAAATAGTGACTGTATTTCCAGCTAGAAAAAGCGCATCTCTCTCCTCCCTCCATTGTTGTTTACGTTTGTGTCGCTGCATGGTACGTACACGTGACGTGAACCTCATGCTGAAAACGTGACTTGTCGCGCACACTCCCCGAGATGCAAGAAGAAATAAATATATATTTTTACTAAGGAAAATGACAAAAATAGTAACGCACAGTGACTTGGATAAGTAACTTTAATCTGATTACTGGTTTTGAAATGGTAACGCGTTAGATTACTCGTTACTGAAAAAAGTGGTCAAATTAGAGTAACGCGTTACTAAGTAACGCGTTACCGGCATCACTGGATATGACTTTCTGCTTTCAGTCGAATACAATCAGAGTTATATTAAAAAATGGCCTGGCTCTTCCAAGCTTTATAATTGCAGTGAATGACTGGAGAAAATTTGAAGCCCAAAAAAGTGCATCCATCCATGATAAAAGTGCTCCACATATAGACTACTAGCTTTCTCTGTTGCCAAGAGCAAATTTTTTATTACTAATTTTGAAAAGTAAGTCCAAGTAAGATCATTTGATTGTTTTGATTTGAATCATTTCATAATTGAAAACAAAGAAGGTTAAGTGAGAGGTCCGATAAAAAAAAAAAGACTACCGAAAATGTGCTGGGAGCCCACCACTGTTGCTATAGGAACGAACTACACTTTTACATGCATCTGATTGACAGATAAATCATGCAATCTTATTTCACTGTTTTTTCAGCTTTATACAAAGTTTGCTTCGTATATTTAGTTTAACTGTATTGTTAAAGAGGGTGAGCTTTACCATTAATTGAACGGTGTGCATGTATTTTAGACACTTACATTGATCTTGCTCCGTTCATGCTATAACTGCGTCCATGTTATGAGCCGAGCTTTTTTTATTTACTTCAACTGCTCAGTGCTCTGGTATTATCAATGGTATGACCCATTTCAGTAGTTTCCATAATTAAATATGAGCAGAATACTCACTTACATTCACTGAAATATTGAAACGTTAGCGCTACTGATTCAAAACACGAGCGCCAGTGATTGAATGTCAAAGCGCGGTTTGAACGCCCCGCCCCCCAGCCGAACTGGAGGTTTTGTTTGGTTTTGCACCCGAGTCAGACCTGTCTGTTATTGGTTGAACTGCTTCAGTTCTGTCTGTCATTGGCTGAAGCGCAGAGGCTCCACCGCAGTAGTTTGAAAAGTGTCTGTCAAATGTCAGCTTGCCCTGTTGCTCCGTCGGCACCTTTGTCAAAGTACTTTGTACTTTTGGTGAAAAATAAATGTAGAGAAGTTGAATACTTTATTTTTATTTTACTCAAGTAAGAGTAAAAGTACAACAATTTAATTATACTCAAGAAAGTAGAAAAAATCAAAAAATCTACTCAAGTACTATAACGAAAGTATTTGTAATTAGTTACTTTCCACCACTGCTCCTCAGTAATCGGTGCTGGTGCCCGTCCATCTCACAGGAAGTCTCCTGGTACGTCAGAGGATGCTCAGTCTGCGCCGTTACCAACAACCCCAGAAGACTCCCGGAGGGCAAGCTCGCGCCACTTCCTAAACCGCAACGACCATGGTCCCACATTGGGGTTGATTTCATGACTGACCTTCCCAGATCCAGCAACCACACCTGTATCTTCGTCGTTGTGGATCGCTTTTCGAAGGCTTGCAAGTTAATCCCATTGCCTGGACTTCCTACTGCTTTTGAGGCCACTGAAGCCCTCTTCCATCATGTGTTTCGAAACTTCGGCATCCCCGAGGACATTGTGTCGGACAGAGGTCCGCAGTTCAGTTCAAGGGTTTGGCAAGCGTTCTTCAGATGCCTCAGGGTTACTGTCAACCTGTCTTCTGGATACCACCCTCAGACTAACAGCCAGACTGAGCAGAAGATCCAGGAGATTGGACGTTACCTGCGAACCTATTGCCACCAGTACCAGGACAGCTGGAGCCAGTTCCTCCCCAGGGCTGAATACGCCCATAATTTCCTTTGGCAGTCCACCACCAGGCTCACCCCCTTTCAGTGTGTCCTGGTTTATTAACCTCCTTTCTTCCCTTGGTCCGGTGAGCCCTCAGAGGTTCCAGCTGTCGATTACTGGTTCCAGCAGTGCGAGGGTGTATGGGACTCGGCTCACGTGCACCTCCAACAGGCAGTGCGGAGGCACAAGGACCAAGCGGATCGTCGTCGTTCGGAACCTCCTCTGTACCAGCCTGGGCAAAAGGTGTGGCTTTCGACCCGGGACATTCGCCTCCGCCTGGCCTTGCAGAAAGCTGAGTCCTCAATACATTGGCCCTTTCACCGTGCAGAGGCAGCTGAACGAAGTCACCTACAGGCTAAATCTTCCTCCACAATACAGGATTTCACCATCTTTCCATGTTTCCCTGTTGAAGCCCTTCACTGAACCTGTCACGTCTCCTCCCACAGAACCTGTCACATCTCCTCCCACAAAACCAGTCCCTGCTGACTTACCTCCTCCGGTTCCAGTCGAAGATGAATCCATCTACCGAGTCCACACCATCTTGGACTCACGGCGACGAGGTCCACGGCTGGAATACCTGGTCGACTGGGAGGATTATGGCCCTGAGGAACGATCGTGGGTTCCTCGCAAGGACATCCTGGATCCAGCTCTCCTCACTCGGTTTCACGCCGACCATCCTGATCGCCCTGCTCCCAGGGGTCGTGGTAGACCTCGTCGCCGTCTTCATCCCTCTTCTCAGTCGTCAAGAGCCGCCTCAGAGGAGGGGGGTACTGTCAGGATTCCACCAGCTTCACTCACTCCTCCCACTCATTTGCTCACTCCTCCCACTCGTTCATTATCCGCTGAGTTCTGATCACCATCACCTGCACCTCATTATTCCACCACCTTTATATTCGACTCTCCTTCACACACTCATTGTCTGGTCTCGTCTCTACATCACACACAGACTCAGCTGCTACTTACCTGCTACTTACCTGACATCCATTGGACTACCTTCAGATGTCATCATATGCCTCCCTCAGTCTTCAGCCATCCGTCTTCAACCCTTCCATGTGACTCTTCATCTGCATCTGAAACAGAGACTCTAGTTAACCTTCAGTTAAATTCCCATCTGCTTATCAACTGTTTGAGTACTCACCATATCTCCGTCTGCATCTGCAAACCTGTTAATAATCATTGTTACACTTACCACCTGTCTGACTCCTGTTCCATCCGTGACACTAGCAGACCTAGAGCAGGCTATCTAGCGTGCTCATTGGCTGCCGTGCGGCTACTGCAGCAGCCTACCACTGAGCCTCACGTGACATCGCGCCCCCTATTCGCCACAGCCCGCCAGAATGGTTGTGCAGCTCAACCAGGAGAGCTAAAGTCACGTGAGAGAAGTCTGCACATGATCAGATCTGGGCAGAACATACACTCATACTGACAGAAGTCTAGCCTGCAAGGCGGGAACTTCCAGGTTATAAAACCTAACAAATGTGGATGGGGAGGCCCAGCCCGCCGCCTCACAAATGTCATGAATGGAAATCCCGCTGGACAAGGCCCATGATGAGGCCACGCCTCTAGTGTAATGAGCCCAAAGGGCTATTGCATACCTTTAGACGCATAAGCAGTTGCTATAGCGTCCACTATCCATCTGAACAGACTCTGGTTCGAGGCGGCAAGACCCTTGGTGCGCCCACCAAACGAAACAAAGAGTCCGCAGCTCCGAGCGCCTGAAAGGGGCGGAGCGTGTAATGTAAATCCTCAGCGCCCTGACAGGGCAGAGGAGATTAATATTTGCTCTCACTATCAGATGCTGGCAGAGCCGATAGAGAAATGGCCTGCGCTCTGAAGGGAGTGCCAATCACCTTAGGGACATAGCCATGTCTTGGCTTGAGGATGACTTTAGAGTAATTTGGTCCAAACTCAAGACACGCAGCGGTAACGGATAGCGCATGTAAATCCCCCACACGTTTGACTGATGACAGAGCTGTCAGAAAAACAGTTTTGAGCGAGAGGTACTTTAGATCCACGGAATCTAGCGGTTCAAAGGGGTATGCTTTCAGGGCCTTGTAGGAGAGTCATTAGCTCAGATAAAGGGAATATGATTTTAATAAAGAATCATGAAACATGAATCACCTACAAAAATATAAATTCCCCGTAAGGGAATGATTTGCCACGGTCTCTGCATGGACTACCAAATACGACAAATAATTAGTTCTCCATACAAGTAGGCAAAACTAGATCAATTGTATTATAATTAATCACAACGAATTATAATTAAATATGTCCAAAATATATTGATTCTCAGGATAATCTCTAATGGGATTAATTTATGATCGAATCATCTGCTTGTCCAGCAAAACAGATCATCCGATCTTTATCAAACGTCATGAAAGATTATCCTTTTTATAGACTTTCAGTTTATTCCTCTGGCCACGAGGGTATCACTTTATTGTTCTATAAAAATCACTATTTAAGTATCAACAAATTGTAAAGCTTGTAGCTAAATCGCAACATTAAAGGGACGTTTGAGATATGAACGCGAGAAAGACAATCAAATGAATATAATGTATTTAATAAAAGTAACAACGAATACAGGTGAACTAAAGTTACATGGAATAAAATCTATATACAACAATAAAACAGCGAACGATGAAAGAGAATGAAAGTGAAAGTAAAAGGGAGAGAATGAGAGAGAAATCCCGAAGGAGAGTAGAATGGCAAAATCATAGACAATAAACCCTTGAGAGACAACACGGAAAACACAATCTTAATGCTCTGAAAGCTCAATAAACGAATACTTGCACACCTTTGTCCGAACCGAGGCCTAATTTGCATGTTTTATGACCGTGTCAGGAATGTTCATATACATATATGGCTTTGTCAGCCCCAGGGGATTCTGTAGGTATCAAAAACAACATGCACAGAGGATAATATGGCAAGGTTACATTAAAATGCATAATATAGGCACTTATAGTCCATTTAGAACCACGATAGAAATATATCTATTCCAACATGACTTGGGCAAGCAGACACACATAAAAACATATCAAATATATCTCGGTATAGTCTTTATATGAGGAAGTTAATGGAAGATTCATGTGTGTGTGTGTGTGTGTGTGTGTGTTTGTGTTGTGTGTGTGTGTGTGTGTGTGTGTGTGTGTGTGTGTGTGTGTGTGTGTGTGTGTGTGTGTGTGTGTGTGTGTGTGTTGGAATGTGCTCTTGTCCATCTGGCCTCCCTTCCTGCCCCCGCAGGAGGAGATACTCATCTCTCTTTGAGGCTTGGGGACCCAGAGCTGGGAAGGATGTGTGGAGTGTTCTGGTATTGCTCGGAGGAGTAATAAACGAGTCAAAAACCCACTCTGCCCCAGACTTTCTGCAGCTGAGCTGTTAATTATTAGACAAACCTCAATGGTTAAAAGCATTTACACATGTATAATTGAATGAGTCATCCTGACACAGACCAGATACCCTACAGCCTCTAGGACCAAAGAAAGATCCCACATAGGAAACGACGGGGGTCACAGGGGATTCATCCTCCTGGCTCCTCTAAGGAAGTGGATGACAAGCTCGTTCCCTCCTATTGACTGGCCGTGCATCGACTCAGCGAACGCTGCAACGGCCACCACACATACTTTAAGCGTGGAGGGGAATCTGGCCTCATCCAACAGCTCTTGAAGGAAGCCAAGCAACCACGAGACCCCACACGTTCGTGGGTCCGGATTTCTGTCGGCACACCATTTGGAGAACACAGACCATTTAGATGCGTAGAGCCTTCTCGTAGAAGGAGCTCTAGACTGCGTGATCGTGTTCATAACCCCTTCTGCCAGGACAACGAGTATCCGGGTATATGATTAACCATAAGTGCAGAGACCAGCGCTCTGGATGGGGATGCCAGATTTAGCCCCAGGCTTGAGAGAGGAGATCTCTCCTCACCGGAATCGGCCAAGGGGCTGTGCGTGACAGCCGTGTCAGCCCCTGGGAGCCAGATTTGGTTCTCCCATTGCGGGGCTATAAGGAGCACAGAGTGGCGAGTTTCCCTGATTCTCTTGATTACCTGTGGCAACAGTGAGACCGGAGGGAAAGCATAAAGTGGGCGGCTGGGCCAGATTTGGGCCAGCGCGTCCTCGTTCTTTGAAAAGAACATCGGGCAGTTAGCGTTGTCTTTTGGCACAAAAAGGTCGACTTCTGCTTTGCCGAAAAGGCGCCATAGCAACTGGACTGTCTGGGGGTGCAGGGACCATTCCCCTGGGGGAATGTTGTCAGCGAGCGCAGTAAGTGCTGAGACCATACGAGGAGGCGTTCTGTCAGATCGCATAGATTCCTGGATCTGACACCGCCCTGACGGTTCACGTAGGACACGACAGACATGTTGTTTGAGCGGACTAGATCGTGGTGGTCTCGTATGAACGGGAGAAAGCGCTTCAGCATAGACAGTTTATATGAAGGCATTTCTCTAGGTCTGACCTCAGACCAAAGACCGGTCTGCCCTCGAAGAGAGCTCCTCAACCTAAGTTGGAGGCGTCCATCGAGATGACATTTCGGTATGAGACAGCTCCCATAGTCACCCCCCACTGGTACCAGTCGGCCGCTAACCAGGGCTGCGTAGCTGAAACGCAGCTCTGAGTCACTCTGATTTGTCTGCAGCCGGAAGCCCAAGCCCGGTGAGGCACCCGAGCGTTCAACCAGCTTTGTATGTTTGACGTATGTTTGATGTTTCACGCTTCTCTGAAATGTTTTCAGAGAAGCGACGCTGCCCTTCTGGAAAGATGCGGCCAGTTGTCGAACACGGCACGCGCACTGTCGATAAACGAGCCTCATAGCCACAGAGTCCAGTTCTATCCCCAGAAAGGAAACTGACTGACTGGGCAGTGATGCGCTCTTGGTCCAGTTGGGCGTGAGACCCAGGCTTTCGCCGCCCTGTCATCGCTGCGAAGACAGAGGCTGAGCTGGACTCTGGCTAGCGCTTCGCGCAGGAGGCTGATCACGTGAGCGGCCTGCAGCTGAGCTGGAGCTTCCCTCCTTAAATCCGTGATGGCAGCTGGATCCGGGCCTTTCTCGTCCCCTTCTCGGTGGCACCGTCCACTTGGGAGAACGTCGAGGAGAGATGTGAGTGGAGTCTCCAGAAAATGACCCCAGAATGAAAGGAGAGAGAGAAGCTCAAGGGAGAGGCTCCGGCGAGTGCTTAATGCCACATCAGGCTCCAGCGGTGTCTGTGAACGGCGCTTCTTCTTAACGCGGTCCAACAGAGGGCGGAGTGACAGCTTCAGCGTTGAACAACTCGAGTCTAGCCCACAGGGTCGACATCGGGAGTTCTTCGCAGTGGACGCAGCCTCCTGACAAAAGAGGAAAATGTGTGTCGGGGCACAGCAGAGCAAAAGGATACTGTCGCCGGATAGCGCAGCAGGCACGGATGGCTAAAGGCGGCGAAGTCGACCGGCTTCCTCAGACGCTTTCCTCTGCTTGCTCTTCGCTGAAGAGATGAAAATCAGGGAAGCAGTCTCCGAGCCGTATTTTTATACGCTAAGCCACACCCATTCTGGCTGGCTGTGATGCATAGAGGGCGCGACGTCACACGAGGCTCAGTGGTAGGCTGCTGCAGTAGCCGCAGGGCATCCAATGAGCATGCTAGATAGCCTGCTAGGTCTGCTAGCTTCTGCACTGCGTTGACAATAAATACAAAATTAAGGATAATTTTTGGCTTCATATCTTGAGAAAAGATGACTTTACCCGTAGCGTAAGCAACAAGAACTGCACATGTCAGATTTTCAATATAGTTCAGTTCTAGCTGACATTTTCTGATGGCTATGTATTGTTTCGACCTTTAGGGTGTGACCCAATGCTGACAGTTAAATTGAGCAACGCATCAGCAGGCAAATTCTGACTCAAATGATGTGAATCTGACGTTTTGACAACCTGTCTTTTGCCCACGTTTACAGCAAAGGAGAGAGTGTTCCAAACAGAGTGCTTTTCAATGAACACAAGAGGAACCCACTCTGTTTTAACAAGCCTCCTTCAGCCACGAATATCTCAGCAGACAGAAAGCAAGTTTGATTTGAGAACATAAAAAAAACAATGTATGACATCCTTCCAAACGTTCGCACACACACAAAATAACCCCATTTAACAGGAGTGACATCTGTGGTGCGAGTGATTTGCTTACAAGGTGACACTGCATCAGTCTCGGCGGCCATGTTTGGCAGCTTGTCAATAGAGGAAAGACTAGACATATGAAGATGGTGAAATGCACAGCTTTTTACAATTTACGATTCTCCTCTGAAGAACTGCCAGGAAGCCTAAACCTCAAGCTCAGAGGAAAGAACAGTCCGGAAAAATCAATGACAAGGTAAATTTACTCAGGTTTAAATAATTCATGCTTGAAAATGTTTTTAAAACTCCCATTGCATTGAGAGAAGGCCGAGGGCTTTGGCTGTCACTCCAGGCCTTCTCCTTTAATGCAAACTTATTTTCCAAATTACGTATTTTCCACCCACTCATTTTACCATAGCCTTCAAAATGATTAGAAATCTATATTTCATACTTCTGTGCAGTACCGTGCCCTGCAACACTCACCCGGTTAGCCCTCCTTCCTTTCATTCTCCCTCCTTCCTTTCATTTCATTTCAGACAATCTGTCGTGCTCGACTTCATTCTCTCTGGTCTCACTGCGTGATTTTTTTTCATGATGTTCAAATTTAGATTCATATGGATGTTATGCTTATTAAAAGCATGCAATACTGATTCAATTTGGCCTTCTGTGTAATCTGCAAAATATACAGAGCTGGGGCAATCGATTTATGACATCATTTTACTTCTGATTGAATTTGTGCATTAGCCATTAAAACTGCAAAACAAACTTTTTGTACGGAGAGTGTTTTCATCTCGGTGGAAGAGAGAGAGGGGATGGAATATAATCATTTTGGGTGCAATAATTTAATAATAATGATTTTAGGTTTGGGTTTTTGCTTTTCATTTAGGCTTAGAACATAAGTGGAATGTGTAATGAAATAGCAGGGACAAAAAAGGTTCTGGAACAAACTGATATTTTCAAATAGCCTAAATCCCCAAAGATCACTTCTTGAGATGCTAAGGCACTGCTGCACTCCCCTAAAAAGAGAAAGCCATGGAAGAGTACAGAATGCAGTGTCAATATGGTGGTAAAAATTATTTGGTAAAATAACACTACAGAACAATGAAGACTCTGGAGGTCCATCTCAACCAAAATGGAAAGAGAGGCCTTTATGTTTTACCTTGTAGCTATTTTGCGGTCCTTTTCAGCTATTTGACATCCTTGATGAAAAAAACAAAACAAAACAAAAAACAGACACACTAGATATGTTGACTCAAATCTATCTTCCTTTCTTAATTTTTGAACATGTTAGTGAATAAACTAGTTATTTGAAAGAATCTCTTGAAATATACATTATGTACTGTATGCAATTGTGAAGGTGATACTGTATCACGTTAGTGTGGTCAGGCTATATCTTGACTGCATAGACAATAGTGACCAAAGACAAGCAAGCCTGAACATAACTGCACACAGATGTCCACCACACGCCACTGAACTGTTGTGCATTAATGCAGGAACTGATGTACTGCAAACCAAAAGGACGTAAGTCAGTTACCATTCTGTTAAAATAATAATGTTGCAATAATAAGAAAAATATACATATAATAATACATATTATGCAGGTGCTTCTTTAAGTATTGGCATGTTTGGCCCTTTGGACATTTAGAAAATAAACTCCCCTAAAACACTTTTCACACTTTCACTGGTTTAATTAAACTACTAACAATGTATAACAGTGGACATTGAACAGAGACGGTCCATGGATCACAAAATATCAATGCCATTTTTGTGAAAGTCATGAGCATTTAATCCATTAAATAATAAAAAATAAACAACTTTTGCTAGAGCTGATTTCATAGCCAACATTTTAATGATCCTAAATACACACAAATATTAATAATATAATATACTATTATTATTATTGCTGCTTTTTGGTCCATGTAAAGTCAAATTTTTAGACCATTGAATTTCGATTAAAACAAGAAAGAATATTAATTTCCTCACTAATTTCAAAGTCTTGCCTTTAGCTTAAAGATGAATCTGTTGTATGCAACGTTATAATGTGCAGGTTTGCAGTGTACACAGTCTCAAGTTTCCAAAACATGTGACAAACAAACATATTATATGAAGATTTCATATTTTTGGTACAGAGAAGAGGTGTGATTCAGACTTGATGCTTTTTATCTCTGATTTCTTAATTTAGTCTCCAGCTTGCCAACACCTTTCTTGGAAACCAAATGTTGGCAAATGTCATTGTGTCAAAAATTAAGCTGCCCTTTCCAGCTCATTCTTTTCACACTCATGACAGAATTTTGCTCAGGTCATGATCATCATCCAAGAAAAAAAAGGGAACCTGTCCATCAAATCAGAATTTATACACATAATACAACATTTTTATTTGCATACAGTACTAGATGATTAAGACAAGACTAAATGTCACATCATTTTTGATACTATTTGTTATATTGTTTAGTGCTTGATTTGATAAGAATCTAAGTCAACAGAGAGACAATTAAAAACCAATATGACAATCTCAAAAACCTGTGCAAAAATGATAGAATTAGAAGTGTTGCCCATCCGAGTTTTACTTCTTATTCATTACAGATTTTTGAGAATCCAAATAGACCATTGCCCATGCTAAAGGACCATTTGTATTAAAGAAGCTCTTTAATGTGGTAAAGAGACTTAGTAAGTTATAATTCCTCAAGAAATATCTAACACTGCCAATGAAGGAGATCCTTGAAAGCACTGTAGTTTAAAAAAATACACACACAGAAAGGCATAATATAAACAAGTAAATGTTTAACTTGCAGTTTAAGGAAACGTTCAATGAAATGAACATGATTCTCTTTGAACTTTTCTCTCATTTTCCCTTCCATTTCTGTTATGCAGGCACATTCTCTTTCTGTCTAGCACCTGGTAATAAGTTGACACCCTTGCATTCTCCCCTGTGTGAGAATGACACCAGACCCAGGCCGATGATAGATCTGACTTCTGCTTTAACCAGCCTCTCATCTCACCTCCTCTCCATTCCCTTGCCATCTGACAATGCAAATGGATATTTGGGGATTTTGGAAATATATACTGTACTGTATGTCTTAGTGCTCTTTCCCTATGTTCGTGTACTTTATCCCTTTTGTTTCAAATGATATGAAATGGGATGTTAGGACACGTTTGTAGAAAAATCCCGCTAGGGAGTACTATTGAACGAGCCAATGTAATTGGCGTGTGTGATTTACATCACACACTCCGCCCCCGCAGCGCGGGTATAAATACGGAAGTGGATGCATGCACTAGTTGCCTTTCGCTTCAAAGCCGATCGTTTGATGTCCCTGAAGAGTGCTGTTGTTTACAACGAGTGAGTGTGTCGGTGTTCTTCTGGAAGACTCTCCCAGTGCTGGTGGTTTCCACAGCACGAGTGCAGCGGTGATCGCGAGCTCTCAACTGCTGTTTTAACAGCAACAAATTTCTAAAGGTTTGTATGTGTTGAAGGCTGGTTAGAGGGCGGAAAAGTGAGTGCTTTACTGTTTCAGTTCACTGTTCAGTGTTGCCGTGGTCCTTCCCCTGTGTGCTCCGGCACTGGTGATGGGTCCTATTTCCTGAAAGGGCAACACGGATGCATTGCGTCTTTTTAAAAAAAAAAAGAAAGAATAGATGTCTGAAAAAAAAGACAAAAAAAATAAAAATAAAGATGCAGTGGCAGGTATGGTGGCAGTTCCTCTGCCTGCTTGTCGCCGAGGGCATTCCCCGGCCGCCGCTCCCGCTGGGCGTCCGCAACAGCCTCCAGCCAGGCCTCAGCATGGAGCCGAGCCCAGCCCGCTCCAGGCACTCCGCCCAGGATGAGGAGGATACTCTTGGAGTTGGTCACCGATTCACTCCCTCCCCACAGGTGGAGTCTTCGTTTGTGTGTGTGTCTGTTCCACCGCTGGCTCCCAAAAGAAGTGGAGCATTCGGTACCCACACTACAAAGAAAGAGCAAATTCCTCTGTTCCTGGGTCCCAAGTGGGCAAGTATTTCTATCTGAGCGGACAACCCTTGGACAGACACTGGCTCTCAGCTGGCTCCAGGGCTCCGCAGAAATGTGTTCCCCGGTGAGCCTTCTAAAGAAAGTGGCTATGCGATTTCATTGTCGCTTGGCACCTGCTCAAGTTCAGTGATTTCATCACATTCACATGTTGAGCAGAAATGCTCCTAAAGCTCAGTGAATTTCATCACACTCAGGTGTTGAGCAGAGTTGCTCCTGAAGCTCAGTAATCTTCACATGTAGTGTTGAGCAGTGCTCTTGTCTTGTGCGTGCATGTCGCTTGCACCTACTGTGCTAGGTCAGGAGGGAGCAGGTCTTGATAGTAGTGTTGTCACGATACCAAAATTATTGTTTCGATACCGATACCAAGTCAAGTATTGCGATTTCGATACTTTTTCGATACTTTTCCTGAAAAGGGAGAAACACTCTCAAATATCATTGCTGTGCTTTATTTTAAAACCGGGACAACATTCTAATCATACACCACACTAATAAATGAACATATGAACAGCAGATATGTTAAACATTTGAACAAAATATAAAAAATAAATTAGAGCAATGACATTCAAGGTAAAAAAATAATAAATTTAGCACCATTATCTCAGTTATCATAAGCAACATAAGAGTTAACAGGAACTGATAAGATTTTATCAATATCCATGCCACTGAAGATTCTGCTAATCGATCCGATTCTTTAACGATTCTCTTATCGATTCCTGATAGCAGTGTGTGGAAAAAAGTAGTCTCATGCTAACAAGTGGTTTTATTTGTTTTAAAGCTTACACTTAAGTAAGCAAACTTTATTTTTATGTAATTTATGTAATAAATGAAACCTTATTGTAAAGTGTTACCAATTAGTTATAAACCGATTCAGATGTCTCGTGAGTTCAGTGTTCGACAGATCAGTTGTTTAAACCATTCATTAAAACAAATCGGTTCAAATGAGTCATTAGTTCGCGAATTGGACGTGTCATTATCGGACGTGTGCGCGTTGTGTGATTATCCCCGCAGTTTAGGACATCCCACAAGATTTGTGTCATCACAGAAAACATCATCACTGGATAGGTTTGTTTTCGTTTATTTAAAGTGTGGTTTATATCAGCTGAATGTGCGGAACGCTTTTCAGAGAAGATAATTAAGGCAACATATTTTAGCACAATTCACACCCAGCGGTAATTCAGGAAAACAAATCTCCGAATGCTCCACATGAAAATTTAGTTTTCAGACCATACCATCGTGTCGATTTATTTTGATTAATATGTGGGAGAGAGCAAGACAGCGCTTAGTTTTGAGACGGAAGCCTTGTTTACTTTCGCCTGGCTCCGCAGATAGAGTGCGTTTACTCTCTCTCTCTCTCTCCTCTCTCTCTCTCTCTCAGTTAGACATGCGCCCTGTCACACGCGCATCTAAGTTACATTACTTGCCCTGTCACACGCGCAAGTAAGTTACATTACTCACCGATCAAATAAGACTTTGGCAGGACAAAAATTCGCTGTAGTGTTTGTCACATGAGAGCTGCAGCTTCTTCTGCTGCGTGCGTGAGGAGAAAAAAGTATCGATACTAATAAATTTAGGTATCGTGACGTTTTTAATTTCCGAGTATCGCGATACTTTTGAAGTATCGGTACACCGTGCAACACTACTTGATAGTTGCCCCTTATTGGCCCAACCAGACCTAGCTCCCCTCGACAGCCCTCCTGACTTCCCCTGAATACATTTCAGGGACGGGGCATGATGGCACCCGAGTTCAGACCCCTGGAGAGATTCTAGGCCGGTCCTAAAAGCTGGACGCGAAGGTTTAGGTCGCTTCGGCAGGAATGTGTGGTAGTTACCATCACTTCTGCGAGCACCCCATAAAAAGAAGAAGTTGTGCTTATGCCAATTAGAAGTGGAACCTATTCGTTGGGTCGTTCTTTTCTGGGTCCTTAAAGCGCTTTACATATGGAGGGGGGAAACTCCTCAACCACCACCAATGTGCAGCATCCATCTGGATGGTGCGATGGCAGCCATATTGCGCCAGAACACTCAACACACACAAGCTTATTGGAGGAGAGAAGACAATCGGCCAATCAGTATATATATATATTAGGGCTGTCAGTTAAACGCGTTATTAACGGCGTTAACGCAAACCCATTTTAATGGCGTCAATTTTTTTATCGCGCGATTAACGCGATCTTTTTGTCCTAGCAAACTTTGTAGTTTTCTTTCACATAGCTGCGCTATGAAACCCATTCATTTCAATGGCTTGCGCCGCGCAAATGGTTCGTCGACCAAAGCGCAAGCGGATCTAGACCGTAAACAAAACAACAGGCACGACGCACACACTCGTTTGGGCTTGCGAGTCGGCCAAATAGTTAACCTTTTGAGTGGATGACGAGTGCGAGACGCCGAAATGGATGCCAATAAGATTCTGAATGGAAGGTTTACTTTTAAAAATTTGCCTAATGTGTCCATTGACAAGACCAAAGTGATCTGTGCGTTTTGTCGTTGTGAACTGAGCTATCATCATCGCAGCACGTCCAGTCTGAAATACCGCTTGATGATGGCCAAGCACACACACACACACACACACAGCTGATGCGAATTCTCCGCCCCCTCGTCAATATCAGGACCTCCTCAGAATTTATTTAACCTTTTTATTGATGGACAGTGTTACATTGTGTGAGAGATTATTTGCTCTAGAGATTATTTTCTCTAAGTGATAATTTTTGTGTGAATTTGAGCACAGTATACGCCAATGTTGTTTTCAATAAAAACATTTGCACAAAGCAAGCCGATCCACTTTACCATGTTGATAAGAGCATTAAAATGAGAAAAAAATAATGGGACAAAAAGAAATCAAGAGACATTTAGAATAGATAAAAATGTGCGATTAAATGCGATTAATCGCGAGTTAACTATGACATTAATGCGATTAATCGCGATTAAATATTTTAATCGTTTGACAGCACTAATATATATATATGGGGATGATTAGGAGGCCATGATGGACAGATTGGCAATTGGGCAAATTTGGCCAGGATGCCGGGGTTAAACACTTCCGAAGGACATCCGGGGATTTTTAATGACCACAGAGTATCAGGACCTCGGTTTAACGTGTCATCCGAAGGACGGTGCTCTTTAACTGTAACTCTTTAACCTTAACTGCGTTAGGACCCACACAGACCACAGGGTCACTAACACCTCCTCCAGCAGCAACTTAGTTTTCCCAGGAGGTCTCCCATCCAGGTACTGACCAGGCTCAACCCTGCTTAGCTTCAGTGGGCAACCACTCTTTTGGATACAGTGTGATATGGCTGCTGGCTGACAGTCAAAGCAGCATTACATCACCAAAGTATAGACTCAGAGGAAGACCATAGGGGCTTAGGGTGCTATTTGAGGCAGAGACATTGAAGCGAAAGGATCTTGGTCCCCACCCCAGTACTTTTATTCTCAGTGCATACAAACATGTGTATGTTTTCTCTTACCTTACTGTTGTCTACACTAGAAGAGTTGAAAGTGTGAGCTTAAGGCAAGTAAATGTTTAACTTGGTGGTTTCCTGAAGTGTGCAATGTATGTGGTATGAGGTTCTACAGCAGTCATGACTCACATACCGCACCCTCTGTAAACCTAATAAGGCAAGTGAGACACCCCGACTCCAAATAAAAATGTATTTGTTTGTTATTTTTTAATTTTAAGTTCAACTGTTAACCAGATTTATTTTCTCTACTTCTAGAACCCTGGAGTTCCCTTTCAAAAGCTACTCTTTATGCTGTTTACCTAATAATACGCAATGGCACATTGTGATTCCAACATTATTTAAGGTCATGTTCACATTCCCACTTTTTCAGGAAACAGGGTTACAGTCAAGTAACCTGAGACATTTCTTTTGTATGAATTAGAGTTTTGTTTTCAAATGAATAAAAAGTAATAAAGAAAAACAATAAACAGGTATTCAGTACCTTCCTATAAATGTCAGTAAACTTTCAAATGTTCAACAAATGTTTAAATCTTGTTAATCACTCTTCAGATACAAGTTTACATCAATATGAGATATCAATATGAAAACAAAGAATACATGACCTGAAAAAGGTAAATTGTTCACAAACAACTTCTGTGGACTCAAATGAATATTTGAGTTGTGTAAAATATTGTCTCTAATAGTTCAATAACCCAAATTCAAATGACTCTTGTGAATCAACTCCCTGTTGAAACATTGGATGAGATGACTTGAGATGAGTAGGGATTAGGCTAGATGAATAACAAGTAACTGGGATGAGTTTGCGAGATGACGTCTTTTGGTCACAAAAATTCACTAGTACATTAAGTGCACTCAAGTAAGCCAAAAGGTAAAACTTTTTTTTTAAATTATATTATACTATTATACAATCTACAAATTATTTAAAACACAGCAAAACTTGTGTTTAACCAAAGCTTAAATTCAGAAACACATTAGAAATAACAGTGTTCTGTATTAAACTCATAACTTCAGTAAGACCTTCATATTATTTATTACACAATTAACAACTTCTGATACAATCAATAAAACATTTTACATCTTTGCACGATAATATAAAAGTACATTTAAATTACTGTGGTGTTAGGTGACCGTGCACTGCTATCTTCAGTCTGCTGTCAGACTGCAAAGTTTTTGAAAGGACAATGTTCACAGCGTGACATCTTCGTATCGCCTTCACTTCTTTTTCTTTCCCACACACACACTCAGGTCTTGGATCAGCTTAAAATACTTACTCACCATATCACCATTTTCAATATAAGCGATTAAAGTAACACTATGTAGTTCTTTTTTGTGCACGGGTTCCTACCCGAAACCCGAAGTTACATAGTGCCAGTAAAAGCGATACAGACCACGTCAGGCTATGGCAGACGTGTCATTTAACTTATTTCAAGTTGATGTACCATCACAAGGGTCTTGGAAATATATTATGAAGGTTGAAAAACTATTTACGACAGCGGCAATGGACAATTTAGTTTCCAACCAGTAGGGCGACCGAAGAGGAAAATTTACTTGGTGTTACTTTAAAGAAAATGAAAAAAATAAATAAAAAGGCATTCAAATATGTGGTTTGTGCGCTATTTTCCAACTCTTCTAAAGTCTTCCATAGCTTTGTGTAAGGAACAGGCTAAATTGAATGTTTTATTCAATGAAAATCTAGACCTTTGTCATAGCTCTTCTTGCGTCATGAGAGTTCAGAGAAATACAGTAGTGCCACCAATTTGCAAATGAATACTTCTTTTGAAAGGTAACTGTTATGCGACAGAGACTCAAGACAAAAGGTATTAATCGATGAACAGGATTATTCAAATGAATGGCAGGGAGTACCAGTGGTTGAGGATAATGGAGAATGTCTTTGGTGAATGACGATGCATATACTGAAGGTAATTGTTCTCTTACAGGTGATGGAGATTGTGGAGGCTGTGGTGAGAGATCGCTGGAACGTGCAGAGTGAAAATGAGAGGGGTAAGATGAGGGATGAAGATCGGAAACAGGAAGATGAAGGAGACGTATAACACAGGAAAGTAGACAATAACGCTTGACATAGGGAAGCTGGTAAGGGAAACCAGGAAGTGAGTCCTTACTCAAAAACAAGACTGTGAGTGGAGAGTGCTCTTATGCTGACTGTGCTGATGATCAAATGACGTGCAGGTGCGGGTGATTGGGAAGTGCATGCAGGTGAGGGCCAGGGAGGATGATGGGAAATATAGTGAGGAGGAGGAGATTAGCTGGTGACCGTGACAGTAACATTTCAATTAATAATTTTTTCCAGTTCAGAAAACTGTTCTGATTCGGTTCGAGAGTTCACTTGACTCAGTGATCCAATCACAAAAGTAAAAAACCTTCTGAAGAATATTATCAAATTTTGCTCTGTTCATCAAACAAAACACGACCTCAGAGGAGTATATATACAAGTTGTATGGAACACTTTTATGATGCTTTTGTGTGTTTTTTAAAGCTTGATTATCAAAAAATGGCCTGGATATTCTTTTAAAAAAAACATCTTTAGTGCTCTACTTAAAGAAAAAAAAGAAAGTCATACAGGTTCAGAATGAAATGAAGGTGCTTTAAGTTGTAGTCCACTCAAAAATAAAATAACTGTTACCATTCACTTTATTTATAAGTTGCTCAGGCATGTTTTTTCTTTTTCTTTTCACAAAATAAGATATTTCAAGGACAGGTTTGAGATTCACTTCTTTAAGGTACATAAGGATTCTTGCCTTGTTCCCCACTCTGATCTACACAAATATCTTTAATTTGTTATCCTTGACATGTTGTATTTTTATAATTGCAAATTCAAGGATTTAGCTAAAGTTCATTTGTGTTCTGGTAAAAATAATTGTGTTTCCTGCTGTGTCAAAGGTGGCTAATAAGAGGAATGGGGCATTGAGTGTGTGTGTGTGTGTGTGTGTGTGTGTGTGTGTGTGTGTGTGTGTGTGTGTGTGTGTGTGTGTGTGTGTGTGTGTGTGTGTGTGTGTGTGTGTGTGTGTGTGTGTGTGTGTGTGTGTGTGTGTGTGTGTGTGTGTGTGTGTGTGTGTAAAAAATAAACTTTTTTTTTGTTGATGTTAGGCCACTCACAATGATCCTTATTTAGCCCCAACATAAAACACACACACCACACACACACACACACACACACACACACACACACACACACACACACACACACACACACACACACACACACACACACACACACACGTACTCTCTCTGACACACACATTTCAAGATTAGTATTCTTTCCTTCCTGTGGGTGGGAGGTGTCTGCATTGCCATTGTTTGTTTAGAGAATTAATTTAGCGCAAGCTCGGTGCCGTGCTCCGGCTAATTATTCGCGCCGCTGCTCATCAAAGCGGAACAGAACCGGAGACGGCAGGTGAATAGATGAGTGTATTTAACCTCCACATCTTGCCGCATTAATGGCCTGACTCTCCGTTTACTGACAACACCAACAGTGACTCTGTTAGCCATGCAGAAAATCGCGCCATTATTGCTGCATATATTAGCTCTAAAAAGCATCCACATAAAGGTACAGTTGTGGTCAGAATTATTGACACCCTTGGTAAAAACGTTCAAAGAAGGCTGTGAAAATAAATCTGCATTGTTGTTTATCCTTTTGAACTTTCATTTCATAAAAAACATCACTAAAATCTAACCTTTCATTGAAGTAGCCTACACCCCTAATAAGTGGGGGGAATCACATCATGAAATAGGCTACATTTTTTTTCTCGAATACACATTGGCACATTGGATATTATTATTTTATTTTTATTTATTTTTTGGCCACAATTATTGGTACTCCTAGAAATTCTTTTGAGTAAAATATCTCTGAAGTACATTCCCCTTTATATTTAAAATTTTTAGCACACCAGGGTGACTAGTACCATGAAAAGAGCCATGACTTCCTGTTTCACAGAAGAATAAATATGAGGAAACACAAAGGCCAAATTCCCTCATTCATCCATCACAATAAGTAAAATCAAAGAATATAGTTCTGATGTGAAGCAAAAGATTGTTGAACTTCACAAAATAGAAAGTGGCTGTAAGAAAATATAGCTAAAGCATTGAAAATTTCCATTTCCACCATAGGGCAATAATTAAGAAGTTTCAATCAACAGGAAATGTTACAAATCTGCCAGGTAGAGGACGTGTGTCTATTTCCTTAATGCACAGGGACGAGGAAAGTTTGAGTGGCCAAAGACTCTCCAAGGATCACAGATGGAGAATTGAAGAAAATCGTTGAGTCTTGGGGTCAGAAAGTCTCAAACAAAAATATCAAACAGCACCTGCATCACCACAAATTGTTTGGGAGGGTTTCCAAAAAGAAAATACTCCTCGCTCATCCAAAAACAAACTCCAACATATTCAGTTGTCAGACACACTGAGACAACTGAAACTTCAAAAGGGACCAGGTTTTATTGTCAGCTGAAAAAAGAAAAGAAAAACGTTTTAGTATGGGTTTGGTGCACATAGGGATAAAAAACTAGGCTACCCCATATGTACGATTAAATACACTGCGGGATCTTTATTGATTGTGGGCTATTTTTCTGCCAGAGGTCCTGGACATCTTTTTCAGATCCATGGAATCATGGATTCTTTCAAATTTCAACAGATTTAAAATCAAAACTTGACCACCTCTGCTAGAAATCTTCTAATGGGCCGTGGTTGGATCTTCCATTAGAACAATGATCCAAAACAAACATCAAAATCCACACACAAAAATGGGTCACTGAGCACAAAATTAAGGTTCTGTCTTGACCATTCCAGTCCCTTGACCTGAATTCAGGAGTGTATCAACATGGACTTAGGAATTTGAAGGATCTGGAAAGACTCTGTATGGAAGAATGGTGTCTGATCGCTTGTCGGGTGTTCATCTAAACTCGACTTGCAAAAAGTATTGAATCAAAGGGTGCCATTAAATATGTCCTATTTGTATCAGAGAAAAACCTATATTTCATAATGAGATTTTCCCTGCATTTATAATTATTTTACTTCAATATAAGGTTTGATTTTTGAGAATTAAAAATAAATAAAAGGTAAAAAAAATAATAATGCATATTTATTTTCATATTTATAAACCCAAGCACTGTTTCTACTGTGTGTACGTTACAGGCCCTAATATCATACAGTCCTGGTAAGAATTGGCGCCCTTTGTAAATAACAAAGAAGCCTTTCTTCATTTTTTACAAAGGGTGCCAATTCTGACCAGGACTGTATGATATTAGGGCCTGTACACACAGTAGAACAAGTTTCCTAGTGTATTTGTACCAATGTTAAACATCACAAACTCTGAAAACAAATAGGCCTACACATTTGGAGCCAATCATATTAGCTTAAGATCTTAATTTAAAGTTGTATAGCACTTTTGCTGTTGTTAGTACCGTAGCTAATGACACCTCAGCTCTGTTGTGACATCTATGGATTCAGTTGGCTGTGTGAGCTTTTGGCTCAATCCCAATTCACCCTTTGCCCCTACCCCTTGTCTTCGAGTGTACCCCTTGGCCCTTAAAACAGAGTTACAAGGGCCAAGGGGTTGAAATATTCCCCTACAAAATGGAACAACCCTTCATGAACCCGATACGTCATCAATCGTCGGCGATGGCTCTGACGTTACAGAGTTTTTACAGGATTTCTCCATGACAGCGGCCAGAGGTGTCAAGTTACGAAGTACAAATACTTCATTACCTTACTTAAGTAGAAATTTTTGGTATCTAAACTTTACTGGAGTAATTATTTTTTTCGGAAAGGTAATTTATTATACAATTTTTTTATTTAAATTACTATATTATTATTATTATAAGAGTAAAGTGCAGGTGGGTGTCATCTGGGGCTAAATTTAAATGTTTAACTGTTTGCGAAGCCATCTCGCCAGTGATTCATGATGCATTCTGTGAACATTCTCGTAGCCCTCCGTTCGGAGTGTGCCTCTGAAAAATCCCTAAATGTAGCCCTACCCCTCTATCGCAACAAGAATCGGGACACCCTACCCCTAGATGTGAATGCGCAAAACGGAGGGGTAGGGCCAAGGTGTAGGGGCAAGGGGTGAATTGGGATTGATTAATTAGTCTTTCAATTAATCAAATTCAAATTAAGACAAATTCAATTAGTCTTTATTTAGCTTTGCTGGGGAGCCATTCATTTGGACAACTGGTTCTTACAGAATCTCAGCAAGGGTTGCACAGACACTGATTTCTTCCACTGAAAAAATGTCTAATTCTTAGAAATATACTTAAAATTACACTTAAGTGTACTTGACTTATACTGAGAGAAAAGTCCAAGTATTTGGCCTGTACTTGTACTCAATCTTTTGATCGAGATATACTTAAACGTATAATTAAGTATTCAAAGTATACTTGGCTTGTAGTTGTGTTAATTCTTTTGATCGAGTAGCCTATTAAATATTCTTTTTTACATAGTTTTTCATATGTCTTATGAAACTTATGATGTTTGAAAATATTGATTAGAATATTGAATAAAAACAGATATGTTTCTAATTCTGCGTATCTGAATTTTTGTGTAGGCTAGTCCACTGGTAGTCTACATAGGAATTTACTTTAACTATACTTTACTCTTTCCCCACCATTGACTGAATTTTCCAGCTATCCATGTTTTACTGTTATACCGTAGGGGGCGCTATGACATATCTTCTGGTACCTAATCTCCTGATCAAAACATAGGAGAAGATGAAGGTGAAACAAGTGATAGAAGATTGCTCACACAAATGTAAAATAACTTGATCATCAAACATTAAACAGCATGTAAATCAAAACTGGTAAATGTTACCAAATTAAATGTCGAACCCATGAAGAGAAAACGACTGTGAAGCTTTGGGGGTGTTGGACTCGATCTACTCGATCAGATTCAGAACAATGATCAAAACACAGATGAAGGCGTAGCCTAGTCTTTGACAAAAGTGTGATTTTCTCAACTTTTTTGTTTAAAATGTTGCCTTTCTTTATGAAACTAGTAGTTCCCCTTCAGTCGCTCACGTTCGACGTGACGTCGACGTGACGACGTTAGGGGATCACTTCAGGGAGCCCTATCAACTTCGAGTATCTAAAGAACAAGCCAATGAACGTTGGCGTGCGTGAAACGCGTCACGCGCCCCGCCCCGCAGCGCGGGTATAAACAGGAAGCGGACGCCGCACTCATTGTCTTTCGCTTCGGAGCCGAGCTTTGTTTGACTCTGAGACTCTACAGACTGCTGAACGTTGTTTCTGTCGACAACTAGAGGGAGAAGAGAACTCTGCTGCAGTGCTGGTGTGACGGCGCGATCAGTGGTGGCCGCGAGCATCTTTATCACAACTGCCGTTTTCACGGCACTGTTTATGTGTGTGTGTGTGTCGGTCTCGTGGGCGTTCCTCATCTGAGAGTGTACCCGATTACACCGCGGCTACCCCTGGGTGCTTCAGCACTAAAGAGTCTATTTCTTTCCTCTGTTTGTTATTTTTACTAAAAGAGCAACACAAGCGTGACCCTGCGTCCTTTTCAGGATGTCATTCCGCTTGTGCGTTTCTGGATGCGGTCGTTCCCTGGCGCCAGCAGATGGCCACAAGAGTTGCCTCTCGTGTTTGGGCATTCAACACGCTGAGGCAGCTTTTGTGAATAGTTCATGTTCCCATTGCGGGAATATGACTATGGCAGCGCTTAGATCGAGACTCGCTTACCTCACGGGAGGTGCAGTCCCCTCGCCTATGCCCCGATCTAGCGCTTATTCTGCCCTGCAGAATAAGCCTACTTCGGCGCATGACCAGGGTGATCTGAGGATTACCGTGAGGGCTTCCCCGTCGAGGCAATCTCCGCGGGCCCCTCACGCCTCTCATGCGCTGTTGCCATCCGCGCCCCTTTGCGATCGACTCGGTCCTTCTCCTGAACGGCCGGTCGTTTCCTTTGGGGCGCCAGCTGACGATCAGATGTCGATCGCAGCATCGGAGGGGGAGCTTCACTCCTCTGGAGATGACGACTCGGCTGCGTTGCCCCCGTCTGGGTGTGTAGCGTTGTCCGAGCCGGATCCAGAGTGGGCGGCTATGCTTTCCCGGGCCGCCGAGAAGGTCGGGCTTGTGTGGAATCCTCCGCCACGTCCCGAACCTTCTCGGTTGGACGATTGGTTTCTCGGGGCGGGCCGTGCTGGTTCTCAGTGCGCCGCCCCGGTACCTTTCTTTCCGGAGGTGCATGAGGAGCTCTCTAGGACGTGGAAGGCACCGTATAGTGCCCGAATCCGTTCTAGTAGCTCCTCCCCCCTCGCCACCCTCGACGGCGGGGCAGCTAAGGGGTATGTGGATATCCCCCCGGTGGAGCGGGCTGTCGCGATGCAACTGTGTCCGGCGTCCGCCTCCTCCTGGCGGGGTAATCCGCGCCTCCCGTCCAAGGCCTGTAAGTTTTCGTCCGGTCTCACGGCGAAGGCTTATAAGGCCTGTGGACAGGCTGCTTCCGCCCTCCATGCCATGGCGCTCTTGCAGGTCCACCAGGCCCAGGCGCTCATGGACATGAACGAGGGTGGTTCTGACCCAGAGCTCCTCCGGGAGCTCCGCGTGGCTACTGACCTCGCCCTCCGGGCGACGAAGGAAACCGCGCGTTCCGTTGGTCAGGCGATGTCCACCTTGGTGGTCCAGGAGCGCCACCTTTGGCTCAACCTGGCGGACATGAGGGACACCGATAAATATCGGTTCCTGGATGCCCCTCTCTCCCAGGTTGGGTTATTCGGCGATGCGGTCGAGAGCTTCGCCCAACAGTTCTCGGCCGCCCAGAAGCAGACGGAGGCTATCCGACACATCCTGCCCCGGCGGACCCCCGCTGCTTCCTCCCGTCCGCCGGCCGCAGACCCTCCGTCTGCTCGTCGCCGAGGCCGTCCTCCTGCGGCGTCCTCCGCTCCCGCTAAGCCTCAGCAGCAGCAGCCACCATCCAGGCCTCAGCGTGGAGCAAGCCGCAGGAAGTCGGCCACGCCCGTCCAGGCCGCTACCAAACCAGGTGGTAAGCGCAGGTGCAAACGACCCTGAGACGGGCGACCCAGAGGTGGATCGAGTTGCTCTCCAGGAGACGGTGAAGGCACCGCTCCTTCCCCCGGTGGAGGGCCGGGTGGAGAATCCTTTGTTTCTTTTTGTTCCTTTTCCGCCACTGCCTTCAGTGGTACCCACTTATTCAATAAAAGAGCAATTTCTGAAACCTCTGGGTCCCAAGAGAGCGCGCTTGACGGTCGACGACGCTATGCCTTGTCACCCTCGAGCCCCTCTCTCATCGCCAGCGAGCAGCAGTGGCTGTGTTCCGGACGCTCTGCCGCCTCCACACACTCACTCTGCCCTTCGACGGAAGCAGGTACGTGTTGCACCACACATTCAGACCCCACTCCGGGCCGCTGTGCCGTCCGAGTCGGGTCCCTGCATTCCGCCGCGCTGCCCCACCCCGGGTACGTCTGTGGTGCCGTTGATTCCGCTTACGCGGTGTCTGGGAGCCTGGCTAGCGCTTCCCAGCCCGTCTCGCTGGCTCATCCGTACTGTCAGACTCGGCTATGCGATTCAGTTCGCCCGGCGCCCCCCTGCATTCAGGGGCATTCTGTTTACCCGCGTTCCGCCGGACAGTGCCCCTGTGCTCAGGGCAGAGATCGCAGTCCTACTGGCGAAGGACGCGATCGAGCCGGTCCCTCCAGCCGATATGAAGACCGGCTTCTACAGCCCGTACTTCATTGTACCCAAGAAAGGCGGTGGGTTACGGCCAATCTTGGATCTGCGTGTCTTGAACCGGTCCCTTCACAAGCTGCCGTTCAAGATGCTTACGCAGAAACGCATTTTCAAGTGCATCCGTCCCCAAGATTGGTTTGCAGCGATCGACCTGAAGGACGCGTACTTTCATGTCTCGATTCTCCCTCGACACAGACCGTTTCTTCGCTTTGCGTTCGAGGGACGGGCATATCAGTACAAGGTCTTACCCTTCGGGCTGGCCCTGTCGCCCCGTGTCTTCACGAAAGTCGCGGAGGCAGCCATTGCTCCCATGTGCGAGCGTGGTGTTCGCATTCTCAACTACATCGACGACTGGCTTATTCTCGCCCAGTCGAGAGAGCTGTTGTGCGAACACAGGGACATGGTGCTCAGTCACCTCAGCCACCTAGGGCTTCGGGTCAACTGGGAAAAGAGCAAACTCACCCCCGGGCAGAGGATCTCTTTTCTCGGTATGGAGTTGGACTCGATCAACATGACAGCGCGCCTCACCGAGGCCCGCGTCCAGTCAGTGTTGAACTGCGTGAGCACGCTCAAGCGCAGAACAGCGGCTCCACTGAAACTGTTTCAGAGGCTCCTGGGGCATATGGCATCTGCAGCCGCGGTAACGCCGCTCGGATTGCTTCATATGAGACCGCTCCAACACTGGCTCCACGATCGAGTCCCGAGATGGGCGTGGCAGAGCGGCTCGTGCCGGGTCCAAGTGACTCCGCACTGTCGCCAAACTCTCAGCTTGTGGTCAGACCCTTCGTTCCTGCGGGCAGGTGTTCCCCTAGAACAAGTGTCCAGGCACTCTGTGGTCACCACGGATGCCTCTGCCACCGGCTGGGGGGCCACGTACAACGGGCATGCAGCTTCAGGTCTGTGGACGGGGCCTCAACTGCATTGGCACATCAATTGCCTCGAGTTGTTAGCAGTACATCTTGCATTGGGCCGCTTCAAAACGCCGCTTCGTGGCAAGCATGTACTGGTCCGTACGGACAGCACTGCGACCGTTGCGTACATCAACCGTCAGGGTGGTCTACGCTCCCGCCGCATGTCACAACTCGCCCGCCATCTCCTCCTTTGGAGTCAGAAGCATCTGAGGTCGCTTCGTGCCATTTATATTCCCGGCCTGCTCAACTGTGCAGCCGACGAGCTCTCACGGCAGCAGGTGCTACCGGGAGAATGGCGACTCCATCCCCAGGTGGTCCAGCTGATTTTCAGGCGCTTCGGGACCGCACAGGTAGATCTGTTTGCCGCCCCGGACACGTCTCACTGCCAGTTGTTCTACTCCCTGACCGAGGGGACCCTCGGCACGGATGCCCTGGCACACAGCTGGCCCCCGGGCCTACGCAAGTATGCGTTTCCCCCAGTGAGCCTTCTTGCACAGACCTTGTGCAAAGTCAGGGAGGACGAGGAGCAGGTCTTGTTAGTTGCACCGTATTGGCCCAACCGGACCTGGTTCCCCGAACTCGTGCTCCTCGCGACAGCCCCTCCCTGGCCCATTCCTCTGAGAGAGGACCTGCTCTCTCAGAGACGGGGCACCCTGTGGCACCCCGCGTCCGGACCTCTGGAAACTCCATGTCTGGTCCCTGGACGGGACGCGGAGGTTCTAGGTGACCTACCCCCAGCGGTAGTTGACACCATCACTTCCGCTAGAGCCCCCTCTACGAGGCGCCTCTATGCTCTGAAGTGGAACCTATTCGTTGACTGGTGTTCTTCTCACGAGGAGAACCCCCGAACTTGCTCGATCAGAGCCGTGCTTTCTTTCCTGCAGGATGGGTTGGAGCGAAGGCTGTCTCCCTCCACCCTTAAAGTGTATGTTGCTGCCATTGCCGCACATCACGATGCAGTTGATGGTAAGTCGTTGGGGAAGCATGACCTGATCGTCAGGTTCCTGAGGGGAGCAAGGAGACTTAATCCTCCTCGCCCACTCTCTATACCCTCTTGGGACTTGTCTCTGGTCCTTTCGGCTCTTCAGAGACCACCCTTTGAGCCTTTGCAGTCAGCTGAGTTAAAAGTTCTGTCTTGTAAAACAGTACTCCTGGTTGCATTGGCCTCCATCAAGAGGGTAGGGGACCTGCATGCATTTTCGGTCGACGAATCGTGCCTAGAATTCGGCCCGGATAACTCTCACGTGATCCTGAGACCCCGGCCCGGATACGTGCCCAAGGTTCCTACCACTCCCTTCCGGGACCAGGTGGTGAACCTGCAAGCGCTGCCTTCGGAGGAGGCAGACCCAGCCCTGGCTTTTCTCTGTCCCGTCCGCGCTCTGCGTCTGTACGTGGACAGAACGCAAAGCCTCAGGACCTCAGATCAGCTCTTTGTCTGTTACGGAGGCCAGCAGAAGGGAAAGGCTGTCTCCAAGCAGAGGATGGCCCACTGGATAGTGGATGCCATCGCCTTGGCTTACGAAGTCCAAGGCGTGCCTTGCCCGCCCGGGTTGAGAGCCCACTCCACTAGGGGTGTCGCTTCTTCTTGGGCGCTGGCACACGGCGCCTCGCTGACAGATATCTGTAGAGCTGCGGGCTGGGCGACACCTAACACGTTCGCTAGATTTTATAGCCTACGTGTTGAGCCGGTTTTCTTCCTGTGTGCTCGCTTCCAGCCGGTAACACCGAAGTTTCCGCTCTTGTGTCGGCTTGCTGCGCCACTCCCCTCCACATGGAGCGGATACGTGCGCTTTTTTGCTCCAGTCGAGTTCCCCACTCTGGCGAACCCTGTGAGTTCCTCCGCACCCCTCCGGCAGTCGGACGTTGCGGAGCGTCCGACGCCAGGCCTAGTGCTCGTATGCCTGTGTAACTTGTGCTAGGCTGGGTTCCATATGTGGTGATTCCTGCGGCGATCCCATGTGAGTATTCTTCCACGACCAGCTCCCCGCGGTGAGCCCGTGTCTTTCCCTTGGCAGAGTCCGCTCTGCCGTCACTGTCTGGTGCTGCCTCCCCCTTCTCAGGCTGGAGCCACCCCAGTGACATTCCATATGTTGCACTGCCCTCCGGCCAGTCCATATGTGTATCCTCCACATGTTACCTCCCTTCGGGCAGGATGTGGCTTCCGCAGCGTCCCTCTCCCCTGGAAAGGCACGCTTTCCCAGTGTTATCCAAGAGTTCCACTGTGTGGGTTAAAGGAACAACAGTGAACTCCCTCTACGCAGGTCTTCCGCCCCAGTCATTGGGGGTCTGAGAGCCTTCCGTAGGGCGCTGGATGTGGCAGCAACCGATGGCGTCTTCCATAGGGATCCCCTAACGTCGTCACGTCGACGTCACGTCGAACGTGAGCGACTGAAGGGGAACGTCTCGGTTACTAATGTAACCCTCGTTCCCCGAAGGAGGGAACGGGAGACGTGACGTCCCGCTGCCACAGTTGCTGACCATCGCTGTACGGCCGTCTCTATCTCGGCTCCTCAGCGAAAAACAATGAGTGCGGCGTCCGCTTCCTGTTTATACCCGCGCTGCGGGGCGGGGCGCGTGACGCGTTTCACGCACGCCAACGTTCATTGGCTTGTTCTTTAGATACTCGAAGTTGATAGGGCTCCCTGAAGTGATCCCCTAACGTCGTCACGTCGACGTCACGTCTCCCGTTCCCTCCTTCGGGGAACGAGGGTTACATTAGTAACCGAGACGTTTTGCAAAGTAGTTTTATTTTTGTCTTTATGCACCAACAATTAAAAATATTTAAATAAAACAAATATGCTCATTATAGAAGAGTTGCTTTCGAGGCAAGCTACTTCTGAACAAATTAACAGATATCTAAAAAAATAAAATATAATCTGTATGTCATGTATGTAACCATTTGTTCACATTTATTAAGAATAATTATCAATGGGTTAAAAAAAGAAAAAGGTAATTATTACCTTCAGTGGTTTTAAAGAGAATACAAAGGCACACACACATCCCTCCCTTACTAATGCAACAACACACACTGAGCCACAGACACGTCTTTCCATTAAAGCTAATTTCACTTGCATCTAAACTTTCAAGCATGACCACTCTACTCCCTGTTGAGCATCTTTAAAAAGCTCCTTCCGCCTGTACAATACCCTGTAAAATAATAATCCACTCCTGAGGCTTTCTCAGAGTGTTGCTGTCATGCCCGTGCCCCACGAGACACACAGGGTTGAATAGACCTGTTCTGACATATGAATTTGTGGAATAACGATAGCGAGACAGAAATAAGGCCCTAATAAAAGAATCTACTCCCTCTAAAACCTGCTTTAGATAAGGGCCCCTGTACGCAGCTAGAGCATTGAAAGCCACACAGAACAGAGAATTTCCATTTAGGTTAATCCACCCATTGGTTTAGGGGAGGGTGTATGCGCACACACACACATACAACCACATGTGCACACACAATCTCTCATGCTATTGTAAACACATACACAATATCCCTTTACACACAGTCCCTTTTTTGGTAAAACACACACACACACACACACATACAATGGCAGAAGGTTTTATTTTTTAGATTTGCAGGCTGCTGTTTTCCTAAATTTAAGTGTGAACACTGGAACAGATGTTGGCAAATCGTATAAGGAAGAAATCCCAATACCAACATAATCCCAAAACACAATGTTATTGCTCCAATCCTGCACTGTCGTGCACAAAATTATCCAAATCCAGGATTTCAGCAGAGCCAAAAACTACCGTTTCCAATCTCAAAACTCATTCTGCCTCACAGAGAGGCAAAGTTGTCAAACGAGAGAAATGCATTTAATAACAAGCATTAGTTCTCGTGGCAGATGCACCAATAGCAGACTTCAGTCATGTTCTCTTCTGGCTGAACAGTAGGCAAAACGGCAATCATTCAGTCATACACAGTTCATTCCAATTCATGGATTGCCTTTTTTTGCACTGTTTCAGTTAAACACAGGAGTGTGAAAAGCACAGTGAAATGACTTTTACTTGGTATGTGTACTGTAATGTAACCAATTAAAAGACAAAGTATCTAATAACAAATGTACTTGAGTGAAGGTAAAAATAATTAAAAAATGGTTTCTTTTGGAATAGATAAATGGAATCAAGCTATGTTTGTTTTTTTCATTCAAAAAAATGACAGTTTCATCAACATTTGCATGTCAACTGAAATGAACTTACCTAGAATTGTTTAACTACTACACTACTATTTATTTTATTTTATTTTTTACAGATGATGGAAAAATGCAAATGTTTTGTGCATGAAAACTAGAAAATTAGTTGCATTTAGATCCTCATCTTTCTTTATTTGAAACAATGCTGCAGATGTTACAGGTGCAAAATTTGAATACAATTCTAATCTAATATATGAAACAGGATGGGTAGTAGCCTATGTGAATTAGGATGAATTATTCTATACCTACTCTTATTCATAAACTTAAGAATACGTGTGATTCATAAAGGTTAACCCTTAGGGGTCTGAGCTGTTTTTGGGCTCTTTCGGTGTTTTGATATGCCCTGACATTTGTGCTTATTTCAGCTACTTAAAACATACCATTTGCCAACATATAAATTTGCTGTATTCAGCACAAACTCTGCTACAATAATATGTGAGCAAAATGGATGTAGGGCTACATGTTTGCATTTTATAGAAAAAAAAAATATGCGTGGTTAGTACGTTTTGGGAAAAAAAATGTCACCGCAATAAGGCCATTTAACACATACTGAATAGTTGTAAACAATACTTTTGAGTTACTATTCTTGTAGGCTAGAATTTTTACTTCAAAATGAAGTGAAAATCATTCTGACCACTCTTTCAGAAAGATCAATATAACGATTTGAATTTCTTACATCAGTTTTTGGGTCATTACTGCTGTATGCGTGGGAGTGTTAATGCCCATGAATATTAATGTGATTTACACCTGGGAAGACTAAAGACACTCCCCCAATGTGTTAATGCCCCATCAAGGTGCTGTGAGGCAGCCTGAACTAAGAATGATTCACTGATGTATAAAAAGTCAAAATAGAAATCTTTCCTAAGAACATAAAGACTTAAAGTCATTCATATCACTTAACACTTCCTTTCAAAAAAAAAAAAAAACATAAAAAGACCAAACTTGTTTTTTTTTATATATATATAAAAAAAAAATATATATATATATATATATATATACAGTGGTGCTCAGAATTAATGGTACCCCTGGTAAAAATGATAAAAGATGGCTATAAAAAATAAATCTGCATCGTTTATTCTTTTGATCTTTCATTCAAAAAATTGGCAAAATCCTAACCTTTCATTGAAGTAAAAGATTTGAAAGTGGGGGGGAAATCACATTATAAAATAATTTTTTTTCTCCAAAACACGTTGGCCACAATTATTCATACCCTTTTATTAAATACCTTTTTGCAATCTCCTTTTGCCAAGATAACAGCTCTGAGTCTTCTCATATAATGCCTTATGATTTGGAGAACAACTGACCTGAGATCAGAGATATTCCTCCATACAGAGTCTCTCCAGATCCTGCAGATTCCCAGATCCATGTTTGTGCTGCTGCTCTTCAGTTCAGCCACTCATTTTCTATATGGTTCAGGTCAGGGAACTGGGACGGTCATGGCAGAAGCTTCATTTTGTGCTCCCTAACACATTTTTGTGTTGATTTTGATGTTTGTTTTGGATCGTTGTCCTGATGGAAGATTCAACCACGGCCCATTATAAGATTTCTAGCAGAAGGCCTCAGGTTTTGATTTTTTATCTGTTGATATTTGATAGAATCCACAATGCCATGTATCTGAATAAGAAGTCCAGGACCTCCAGCAGAAAAATAGGCCCACAACATTAAAGATCCAACGGTATATAAAATTCTAAACATGGGGTACTTTTTATCCTTGTGTGCACCAAACCCATCTAGTGTGTTTGCTGGCAAAAAGCTCTTTTTTTAGTTTCATCTGACCACAGAACCCCGTGCCATTTGAAGATCCAGTCGTGTCTGACACCTGAATATGCTGGAGTTTGTATTTGGATGAGCGAGGACCATTTTTCTTAAAACCCTCCCAAACAACATGTGGAGATGTAGGGGTTGTTTGATTTTTTTTAATAGGCTTTCTGACCCCCAAGACTCAAGTAATCTCTGCAATTCTCTATCTGTGATCCTTGAAGAGTCTTTGGCCACTCAAACTTTCATCCTCACCGCTCATTAAGAAAATATAGACACACGTCCTCTTCCTGGCAGAATCGTAACATCTTTAGTTGATTATAACTTCTTAATTATTGCCCTGATGGTCAAAATGGGATTTTTCAATTCTTTAGCTATTTTCTTACATCCACTTTCTATTTTGTGATGCTCAACAATCTTTAGATGCACATCAGAACCAAGTTCTGTGGTTTTATTCATTGTGATGAATGATTAAGGGAATTTGGCACAACACAAGAAGTCATAGCTGGAAAATTTCATGTTCCTAGTCACCCTGGTGTGCTAAAAAAGGTAAATATTAATGGGAATATACTTCATAGATATTTTATTCATAAAAAATTCTAGGAGTATGAATAATTGTGGCCAACGTGTTTTGGAGAAAAATATTTATTTTATAATGTGATTTCCCCCCCACTTTCAATTCTTTTACTTCAATGAAGTAAGAATTTTACCAATTCTTTAATTTCTTAAAGAATTTTACCAATTTTTTGAATGAAAGATCAAAAGGATAAACGATGCAGATTTATTTTTTATAGCCATTTTTTATCATTTTTACCAGGGGTACCATTAATTCTGAGCACCACTGTATATATATATATATATATATATATATATATATATATATATATATATATATATATATATATATATATATATATATATATATATATATATATATATATAAAATATTGCTTATATAGTGGTTATATAAATAAAAAAAAGTGCATTCAAAGAATCCTAAAAAACTATCACAGGTTAAAAAAAATTAAGCAGCACAGCTGTTTACAACATTGATTTAAAAAAAAAATATATCAGAATGATTTCTGAAGACTGATGATGATGATGTAAACACAACAAAACAAAAGCAAAAAACTCTTAGCACATTATCCAAAGTAAACTGATGGACAATTACGATTATAGATGCACAATGTATTTGTTGATGGACAGAGAAACATCTATTGATGGGTAGACTGCGTAACGCGAGTATCTGTTTATGGCCCATATAGACCGCACGCATTTACTGATACACTCAATGAACGGCTGTACCTAATACAAATAAAACATCTCTAGTTAACTAGTAGAGCATTCATTTAGTCCGCTCTTAAATAAGAGATCTAGAGCTAAAATGTTTTGTTTTTGAACTCAAGCTGAGCACTCGTGTCCTGCTATAAGTGTCATGGATACAGTCTCTTGTGGCGGCGCGCGCGCGGTCTTCACTCGCTCTTAGGACGTGCTCTTCAATCTATTTCCATTGCGGACACTATTCATTCCGCTGAAATCACAAAATAAAATGCACACAAACGGGTGTCATATATACGTGTGTGCTTGATATAGACTGTAACCACTGATGAACATATTCGGTTTTGATGAGAGAAAAAAATATGCCGGGGGCAGATTCGAACCCCTTATCTCTGACACGCTTGGCAAACGATCTAACCACTAGACCACAGAAGTTTACACGAGCGTATAGGCCTGCTACACGATAATTGTAGCATAATTAAAGATAATAATTACTAGGCAAAATATAGTCTGAAAATGCATTTGAGCTCTATGATCAGAAAAGGAATTATAAAACACTAAACAACTTACTCCGAACTTGAATCCTCGGGGTCAATTCGTTCTTCAAAATGGAACGTTCGTCGTCTGAGTTTCAAATTCCACTGAGAAAAAGGTGAATTATTCCCATTTGTCCATAATCCTCTGAAGGAGTAACGTTAGCGTGCTTCCATCCCTAAAACGCGATGAACTATCTGTGAATCTCTGATGAAGAATCTGTGTTTGGCATTGATCGGGGGCGTGCCGCGGTGTGATGCATAGATTTACCATGTCAAAAGCGCTGGGGGTGGGGCGGGCTCACCTAATTATCTATAATGAAGGGAGAGCGAAAAAACTGTAACTCTCCTTTGTTTCAAACGGATTACATAAACTGTAAATATATATTTTTTAAATAAATTACTTCATTTAAAAGAAGAGAATCTCAGCTTCATAAAGAGACATTTGTTTTTATTGTGAGTATCCACAAAAAAATAGACACTTAACAGGATCTAATGATGTACAACACTTATATTTAAGATCAAAATCAACAGAGTAATTTGATTCTCTTTTGCACTGATAAGGAAAAAATCCAGCAAAACGCGTCGACGCGGTTTTCGACCCCTAAGGGTTAAGTGTGAAGAATAGGTAATGAAAACTGAGGTGAGGACGTTCTTCTTCTACTACTTCCTCTATGACTACTACTTGTTATAGCAAAAGAAGAAGAACGTCCTCATCTCAGTTCTCGCGCATGCGTCCTGGAAATCTGTTGAACTCTCGTCTCAGGCCCACAAGGAAGTAATGGAATAGTCGAATAAAGTCGTTATTTTTGTTTTTTTTCCGCACAAAAAGTATTCTCGTCGCTTGATAAACTTAAAGTGGAGCCACTGTAAGCACATGAAATATTTAAAAATTTTCTTCAATGACTTTCTGGGCCGTCAAGTTTCAATCCCTTAGGAAGCCTATGGGGGAGTGATCCACCTCTCAGATTTAATCAAAAATATCTTCATTTGTGTTCCAAAGATGAACGAAGGTCTTACGGGGTTGGTGCAGCATGAGGGTGAGTAATTAATGACTTAATTTTCATTTTTGGGTGATCTATCCCTTTAAGAGTGCTGGTGAGGTATCTTAACTTAGTTAGGAGTAACAAAATGGCAGCAGAGAGGAGTAAACACACTTTCCAACGAACATTTAAGTTATGTATATTTGTTACATGGCTTGGTTGAATTCTAATGTAGAATGCGTTCTGTTATTTCTTGATAACAGACCGCTGCTAAGTATAACCAGAGACAATTTATATAAGAGACATGTCACTTCCTCAATCCTCAGTAGAACTATATAGGGAAAACATGTAACGCCAAAGACGGTCGGTTGTATGCACATGTCCCGCCCCTCCCGCTGGACAGCCAATCGTCTGTTTTTAACAGTCAAGCCGGGAAACATTTGAGCCTATCGTCTGGTTCCTCTGACGCATGCGCACAGTTGAGGTTTGCGACAGCGGAGAATACGTTACTGTTTGAAAACGCGGCAGATTTGATGTGTACTCACTGTATGTGTGCATTGTGTATATCAGAGATCCCAAGTCTCCCGCATATTGATAGCGGCTCCCTGATGCCCGCAAATTAGTTAAAATCTCCCCGAATCTAGAGCGAGTCTGCTTCAAACCGTGTAGCGCGCGCACCGTACGGCAGAGAGGGAGAGAGCGAGAGACCTTGCGTGTGTGTCGTGAACTCTTGCGCATGCGTACTAAAAGTATAACCGATGGGGGAAAAGGCGTTTTAAACCTTATTTTGGGGCAAAGTCATCCAACTTTTTTTTAGTGATTTTTATTTTATCATATTTTACTGATGTTTCTATACATGCAGTTTTTATGTCCCGGTGACCAGTGAAACTGCAGTTCTGACTCTCTGCCCATTCATTTAGATAGGAGCCTGGTCTTGTTAGTCAGAAATAGCTGCCCGGAGGCGTTGCCAAGATGGCGGCCGAGTGGCAGGACTTGCCTAAAAGGACTTTGGTATAACACACCATTGCCATGAAAAACAGAGCATTGCCATGGATTCTAACCGTAGAGATGGAACGGACTATTTTCTTAAGTGGAAGCAATACAATCGTTTTTAAATCAATATTTTTTGTCAAATTATTGATTTATTTGGTAGCCATGTAATAAGCGGGATAATGTAGAGTGATAAATACAACCCCTTTCAGGCTGAGTCAAGACCCCTCTGCTTCACGTCGGGGTTGTATTCGCTATAACAACCGCCTCGCACTACATTATCCCTTACGTATTATTATGCGTATTATGATATGATAACAGTGTAACAAGGTGCGGTTAAAGCAGAGATGAGGCAGGATCCAAATGCAGCACACGCTTTATTTAACAGACTACAAACTACAAACCAGACTGGATACAGGAACAGGATACAAGAACAGGAACGTCTCAGGTTACTATTGTAACCATAGTTCCCTGAGAACAGGGAACGAGACGATGCGTCGAAACGCTGCGGGAACGCCTTCTGCGTGAATGCGTCTGAAGCATCTATGCCAACTAGTCCAATGGAAAAAGGGAATGAGCGTCACGGGCGGGTGACGTCATGACCAGGAAAGGATAAGAGCACTTCCGCTGCTCGCCGGCATTAGCTTCGACAGTGCCGAAGCAAGCCGATCGCAGGGACGCCAGAAGTATGGCAGGGGGACGCATCGTCTCGTTCCCTGTTCTCAGGGAACTATGGTTACAATAGTAACCTGAGACGTTCCCTTATCGAAAAGGGAACTTCGAGATGCGTCGAAACGCTGCGGGAACGAGAATACCCAATGCGCCATAATTCAAGTACCTGAGTGTCAGACTGTTCAGCTAAGCACTAAGCACCTGAGAACCTGGGGCAGCATCCAGGTCCAGGCTGTAAAACCTCACGAATGTGAGCGGAGAGGACCAGCCCGCCGCATCACAAACGTCATGGAGAGAAACCCCATGCAGCAAGGCTTTAGAAGCCGCCATACTCCTGGTAAAATGAGCTCGGACCACCAAAGGACAAGGCTGGCCCGAGTACTCATAAGCAAGTGAAATAGCCTCGACTATCCACTTACTGACTGACTGTTTTGAAGCAGGAAGACCTTTTTTAGGTGATCCAAAGCAAATAAATAGTTGATCGGACTTCCTGATTGAGGACGTCCGATGTACATATGTGTCCAATGCTCGCACTGGACACGACAAGTGCAGTCTTTCCTGGTCCGCAGTTGCAAACGGAGGAGGACAGAAAGCCTGCAGCACAATAGGCCTCGGAGTCAAGGTCGGCACCTTAGGGACGTATCCCTGTTTTGGATAAAGGAACGCCTTGACCATCCCCGGAGCAAATTCAAGGCAGGTGGGGGAGACCGAAAGAGCCTGAAGGTCACCAACTCTCTTGAGGGACGAAATAGCTAGGAGAAAGATGGTCTTGAGAGTAAGGAACTTCTCTGAGACCGATTCTAAGGGCTCGAATGGAGCCCTAGACAGGCCTTCTAGAACTACAGTCAAATCCCAAGCTGGCACCTTAGTGCGAGTTGCAGGCCTCAGCCTCAAAGTGCCACGAAGGAAACGTGTAATCAGGGGGTCTCGACCCAGAGATATACCTCCCACCATGGTATGATAAGCCGCAATGGCTGCCACGTAAACTTTTAGTGTGGAAGGACATAAACCTGACACAAAGCGCTCCTGCAGGAACTCGATTACTGTGTTGACAGAACAATTAACCGGATCCCACTGATGTCGGTGACACCATAAGGAGAAAACTCTCCATTTAAGCGCATAGAGTTTCCTCGTAGCTGGAGCTCTGGAGCTTAGGATGGTCTCAACAGCCTCAGCTGAAAGACCACTATCTACAAGTTGGGCCCCCTCAGAGGCCAAACCCAAAGATTCCATATCTCTGGCCGAGGGTGAAATATTGTGCCCCCGGCCTGAGACAGAAGGTCCCTCCTCAAAGGGATCTCCAATGGAGGCCCGTCTAGCAGAAGGATCAGGTCCGCAAACCAGATCCGACTTGGCCAGCGTGGTGCTACTAGCAGTAGGCTTATCCCACACTGACGGACCCGCTCCAGAACTCCTGGGAGCAGAGCAACAGGGGGAAAGGCGTACAGACGTAGCCTCGGCCACGTCTGCACCATGGCATCCAGCCCCAGGGGGGCCGGGTGAGTAAGTGAATACCAGAGGGGACAGTGCGTCGTGTTGTGAGACGCGAACAGGTCCACCTCTGCTCTGCCATATGCCTCCCAGATTTTCTCCACCGCCTCGGTGTGGAGTCTCCAATCCCCTGGCCTCAGCTCCTGCCTCGACAGGATGTCTGCTCCTATATTCTGGTCCCCAGGAATATACACTGCCCTCAGGGAGAGTACCTTCCCCAGGGACCACAGGAGGATCCGGTGCGCCAGTTTGCAAAGCGGACGCGACCTCAGACCCCCTGGCGGTTCAGATAAGAGACCACTGATGTGTTGTCTGTTCGAACGAGCACATGATGGCCTCTTAGGTCCGGAAGGAAATGTCTCAACGCATTGAAGACAGCCATCATCTCCAGGCAATTGATGTGCCACGAAAGATGATGGCTTTTCCACAGACCCTGAACCGAGCGGCCTTCCATTACCGCTCCCCAGCCGGTGAGGGAAGCATCTGTCGAGAAAGTAGCTCGATGGCAAAGAGCTCCCAACACCGGGCCCTGGGTTAAGAACCAGTGTTTCCTCCATATCTCTAAGGCACGAAGGCATCGCCGCGTAACCTTGATCATACGGAGTGGGTTTCCCCTCGGGGAGAACCCTCTGGTCCTGAGCCACCACTGTAAAGGCCTCATGTACAGCAGGCCAAAAGGTATCACGTTGGACGCTGCTGCCAGTAGACCCAACAGTTTCTCGAACTGTTTTACAGTGCGTGACTGACCTAGCTTTAGCTCTTTGGTGGCTGCCAGGATATCAGCTACACGAACGGGCGATAGGCTGGCCCTCATCGTCACTGAATCCCATACCACAACAAGGAAAGTGGTTCTCAATACTGGAGAAAGCACACTCTTCTTGGTATTGAGCATCAACCCCAACATCTGCATAAGAGCGAGAACGACACCTCGGTGCCGAACCGCCAACTGCTCCGATTCCGCAGAATCAGCCAGTCACCGATGTAGTTCAGAATACGTACGCCCTGAAGCCCAAGAGGGCTAGAGCTGTATCCACGCATTTCGTGAACGTGCGGGGTGATAAAGCTAGACCGAAAGGAAGAACCCGATATTGGTATTCTTTGCCCCCGAAAGAAAACCCTAGGAACTTCCTGTGCTGAGGGAGGATGGAGATATGGAAGTATGCATCCTTTAGATCTATCGTGACAAACCAGTCCTCGGATCTGATTTGGGTCACGATCTGCTTGAGGGTCAGCATCTTGAACTTGAGTTTCTGAACTGACCGATTCAACAGGCGAAGATCTAAAATGGGATGCAACCCTCCATCCTTTTTTGGAACAATGAAATAACGGCTGTAAAAACCCGACTCTCGGTCGGGTGAGTACACCTGTTCTATAGCCTCTTTTGCTAACAGGGCCCTTACTTCTTGCTCCATTACCAGAGCCTGCTCGGGATGCACCACTGTGGGTAGCACCCCGCTGTAACGAGGAGGACGAGAGCCAAACTGGATTCTGTATCCTTTCTCTACAATCTGCAGGACCCAATGAGAAATATTCGGCAGAAGCTTCCACGCTGCCAGAAAATTTACTAAGGGAACCAGCCTCTCGAGGCTGGTCTCTGGTGTTACTGAGAGAGCCAAATCTGGAGCCTGAAACATACCGGCAGGAACTACCTGACCTGACTGCTCTAAAACCCCCCTCAGAGGGCGCGAAACCAATGCTGTGCCGCAGCATAGCACCAGCGACTCGCTGGAGACCACTGCGCCCTGAAGCACCAGAGGTGGCAGGGTTGGCAGGAGGGTCTCGTGAGGACCCCGAAGTGGAACGGGCACCGTATAATGAGGTGAACACCGCTCCACTCCGGTCGGGGCTGTCCTCACAGGCCTGATGCCTAAGCATCAGGCCTTTTTTCTTTTTTTTTGAACCGAAGCTTTCTTCGCCTGAAGAACGGTCCTCAGATCCGGCTTAGGCTTAGGCGACTTCGGTTGAGAGGGTTGCGTCTGTCTCCAGTATCTACATGGAGGAACACGAGACGCAGCACTCTCTTTTCTGTGCACATAATATGATGAACTCGACGGCTGGGGCTGCTCACGCCCAGCAGCCCCAGGGGGGCTGGACACAGCGAGGGAGAAACCTTATTATATATATATTTTTTATATATATATATCTTTTATCACCTAACAACGACCGCATGGAATCTGTCGCCGAAGAGACCCGAAGGCTCAAATTTCGCTATATCCAGAACCCCAGCAGATCGGCCTGATAAGCCTGGAGCATTATAATATAGATTTCTATAAACATTCTCCAGCTGACCTGCTGCCGTATAAGCTTTACCCATAAAACCAAAGTAGTTCTGCTTAAACCTACGCGCTGCCTCGGCAAACGCGAGATCCCAGCCACAGAATCTTATTTTTGCAAAATACACTCGAAATCTAAGCGGTGCCTCGGCAAACGCGAGATCCGAGCTAGATTCTGATTACAACATTAAACCTACACGCTGCCTCGGCAAACGCGAGATTCTTTAGTATAGGCTTATGAGCAAAGCAGAGACTTAAATGATGATACTAGACCAGGTGAAAAAATAGCATTTTCCTATTTTTATTTCTGTTCAGCCTGGGGCATCATATCATAACCGTAATCTTTCAACCCTCTAATCTTGAATAAACATTTAACACGAGGGCTGAAAGTAGTGATAAATACGGTTTATTCCATAATTTAAATATTCAGTGTGTAAATCAGGGAAAAAATGGAAGCCTCGTGGTGGAGATAATGTGATAGAAATAAGAAAACGCTCGTCAAGTTTCTTAAGACGAGCGTTCCTTTTTCTCAGCTGGCCATTAAATATTTAATTTACTAACAGCACGGGACAAAACCTCCACCAGTTCATCATATACTGGAAAAATAGATGGCGAATCTAATTCAACAGTGTGTGTGCTTGCTTTCACTTTCAATATTCTCAACACAAACCTCCTCGAAGGAAGAATATGAAGGAAAAAAAGGGCTCTCTCTCCCCGAGCGGAAGAAACCGCAGAGCGTGCTTCCAACACCGGGGAGATAGAGCTGGATCTTCCGGGTAAGGAAGAAGAAAAGGCCCTCGGACCGTTCTCCCACCCCTCCAAAAGATCCTTTTGCGATCCCCAGGAATGCATTCTCCGCGCCGCCTCGGCAAACGCGGGTCCTGTATCCCGTGAGAATCGCGAGCCTGCCACTATCATACAGAGTGACAGGCGAGAGCAGAGCATGCTAATCTGGTAACGTTAGTTTCACTTTCACAATGTTAGCACTCAGCATGCTCTTACTCTCAAACAAATTGACACAAAGCTGTGTGTGTCCCCACCCGTTTAAATAAACGCGGGCAGGGAGGAACACACTGTTTGTACATTTGTTTCGCCATAACGATACCAACAATATTGCAACAGACAACAATAAATAGACAGGGACAGTTTGACACAGATCGCTTGCTGAGGCACAGAAGCTAATGCCGGCGAGCAGCGGAAGTGCTCTTATCCTTTCCTGGTCATGACGTCACCCGCCCGTGACGCTCATTCCCTTTTTCCATTGGACTAGTTGGCATAGATGCTTCAGACGCATTCACGCAGAAGGCGTTCCCGCAGCGTTTCGACGCATCTCGAAGTTCCCTTTTCGATAAGGGAACAGCCAACGTTAATGTGCTACAGCGAACTGTAGGACATACAAGAACTCACAAAGACGAGGCTGAATCCCAGGGCTTAAATAAATAGGGACAAACGAGCTAGACAAGATAACAAGGGGGAGTGGGAAATCAGAGACACCTGGGATAACTAATAGACAAGACAGGGAACCATAGAACATGACAGGACACAAACCCACATCGTGACAAACAGGGAGTTAAATAAACGATACTTGATCGTAAAGGTATTCTTTTTCTAACTGACCTTGAAATTTAATAACTCCTCACACTCTACAAATCAATGCTCTGACTCCAGTAAATGAAAAGTAATAATGACATTTTTGGCAACTGGAAAAATGCAGCAGTGACTTGACGACTTGAACCCATCAGTCCACACAGTAAGCAGGTCCTGAAATAGCACTATTGTGGAACTAACCACACCAAACATAGTGGCCAGAAGTGATGAAAGTGCGAAGGTTTTTTTTTTTTTAATGAACTTACAAGTTCCCTAAACTGCATCAAAATGTGAGGAAAATATTTTATTTTTGTATATTTCAAAATATGAAGGAAGAACAAAAACTTAACTTAGTTTTTAGACAAACTACAACTACAGGTTTTAGAAAAGCAAAAAAGCTCCAGGAAAAAGAATACATTGACAACAATCAGTTATTAGTATTTCACTGGTTCTCTTTTGTTTTACATGTAGCCTATTCTTTGCACGATTTGTTATGTTTCAGTGCGTCATCACAAATAAAACAATTGACTCAAAGCACAACTACGCAATATGCTTACAAAATCTTCAATACATTTTTAATAATATTTGGATAAAGGGTGAAGATGTCAATTTTCATAGGCAGTTCAACACTTTTGGCCATTACTCTATGGCAGTTCATTGACTTATCAAGTGATCTACAAACTGTGCGGCAAAAACAAGCCATTTTTATGAGGATTTTGGGCTTCCCTGGAGTTGTTGGAGACGCTGATGGAACTCATGTTTGCATTATCACTCCAAATGTAAATGAGGAGACATCAATAGAAAAGGATTCCGTTGCACTTTTTAATTTATTTAACTTTTTAAAGTAAATGTAGCCTAAGTATTGAAATAAATTTTTCAGTGTCTTAATTACATGGTTTTAATTATATTAAATTATTGGTGTCATGCTGCTGTGACCTCACCCTTGCAGGCTAATTATTGGCTTCAGAGGTTGAGGGTGGCCATTTTGGGTTGACATCGTTGTAGTACTTAGTTTGCAGCACTTAAGTGCCACTTCAGTCAGCACTTAAGAATCAGTCTTAGACTTTACTGAAATTGCTTTTAGCTTCTTTATAAAAGTCTCCTACTCTTAGAAAAGTCCTACTTTTTACTAAGAATTCTTTTACACTTAAGACAAAGCTTAAGACTATTCTTAAGGGCATTTCTGAGAAGTTATATACATACGGGACCTGATCCTTAACAGTCATACTTAACATCCTTAACTTGATTGCTGAAATATTATGAAAATGTAACATTGCAGAGTGTGTTGCTGCTATACCGCTACTAAATCAATAAAGATCAATAGAAGTGCCAACACTGAAGAATTTAGCTACTGCCCAAAAAGTTATCGTGTCATCAATGTCACATCATTGTAATTCTTCTTGAGCATTACTAATATGTCTTTATCTGATCAAACATATTTTCCTTGAATTAAATGTAGGCTGGTACATGTGCCAGTGTGGTTGGACGAGAGTCCATCTGTGTTACAGAGTTTTCCTTATTTACTTGGCAACATTTTTTTCTCTCTCTCTGTATGACCATGTCTTGTTTGTACATAGTGGCCATGGAGGACATTCTTTGTTTGCGCTTTATACAGGAAGGACACGATTGTTGTTTATTGAAGATAAACAGGTTTCCGTGAGCGCATTTGTTCAACCAAGGGTTATGGCAGGATTTCTTGTTTGTTTTCGATTTGTACTCTTTGTCTTTGGAATCACTGGTTTGTTTGTCTTTGAATTAGAGTTTGAGTGTGTGAGAGAGAGAATATGTATAGTTGCTTTATCCATATAATCCATATATATATATCCATATAACAAGATTAATCTGTGTGTGTGTCACTGTGACAAGGTTCCAGTAGCCGCAGCCATCTTTCCCTTGTAGCCTCCCCTCTCCCCAAAGATCAATGCAGCTCCTGTCTTAGCCTTCACCTCCAAGAACACACATTAATTTCACACATACACCCTGGAACAAACTGCTGACTTTTCAGCACAGCCAAAGCACGCACACACACACACACACACACACAACACACACACACACACACACACACACACACACACACACACACACACACACACACACATTATTTATGACCTGTTGTGACAGATGGATCAATAGTTTATATCAGTGTTTGTGGAGTGCAGTGCCTCTTTCTATCAGATATCCAGACAGGCTACTACTACTACACACACACACACACACACACACACACACACACACACACACACACACACACACACACGTAGCACTTAAACACGCACATTTGAGTGCCATCTGTTTGGTGGGCAGACTGCTGCAAAAAATCAGTGACACTTACTGACCCTCAAACATGACAACCACATGAGCAGCCCATCAAGAGCTGGATGCTGGATGCCTGATTCACATTTCATGGTTTGTGATGCATATTTTTAGACATTATTAAAAAAAATATTTTTCTCTAGTAAAATGTCTCAATATACAAAAAGATACATTTACTTGAGAATCACACTCTCATATGATAAGTCTTTCAGGAAATAATATCCTAAATTAATGACATTATGCAAACCAAACGCAAAAAAAAAAAAAACTAAAGAATGCATGGGTTCCTCTTTTCAGTTAAGTAACAATAAATGGGAAATTAAATTTGGAAAGATACAACAAAAGTATTACAAATGCAGTCCGATTCATGCGCTATATTTCAAGACAGAAATTTAATTTCTGGGTGACCAGAAATCTTCTTCATGTTGTTTCAAACCTGTATGACTTTTCTTGTGTTTTCTCTTTGTGTTTTCGATAAAACACAAGAGACTATATTGTGAAGATTGTATATCAAATGTTTTTGTCCTTACAATAAAAGTCATTAGGGTTCAATACAGGACAATAATATTGGAGTCCGTTAACACATTTTATGGAGAAATTTGTGTTGTTGTTGTTGTTTTGACTTATTTTTTGTTTGTTTATTTTTCTAACCCAATTTTCCACCGTTTTCTTGTTTTAAGAATAATCCACTCAAATATTGGAATCTTTAAACAAGATTATAAACCAATATTTGCCACTGGGGTAAAAAAGCTTTACTTGACTTAAAATTTAAATGTAATTATAATTTCAAAGAAGTCTTAATATGTGGTTTTGCAAATTATTTATTCCATTTTTTTCTTATTTGAAGCTATTTAGATATGCTTACTGGAAAACAAGACTAAAAATACTGATGAATAAAATGATTCTGTGATGTAATACACTCCAGAGCACATTTTTACAGCTTTATATATCTCGTATGCAGCTTATTTGTCTTTGTGTTTAATGTTTTGTTTAGCCTGTTTTACAGCCAATCGGATCCCAGCCTCATCCGGGTTATTGATTGCTTGCGTGCCCTTATCCTCCAAGGCTGTTCCTTTAATAGACTACAGAGGGCTGTAAATATTATTGCTTACTGTGTGCCTGGCGCACCGCAAATGCAATCACTGTTTTATGACAATATAAAACACCAGTGAGCCAGCAGATCAGGAGTTATCTGAGGTAAGCTTAAAAAGAGAGATTTTATTCTTTTAATGTGTCACCCTTTCTCGTTTTTCTTTATTGTCATCTGCGTTGTTTTGAACCTTCTGAAAACATCAGTTTTTTCACTGACCTTTTCATAAAGTGTAACTCAATTTCTGTTAAAAATAAATATATAATAAAAATAATAGGAAGGTTTTATTCACATTTATAATATTATTATGCAATCTTGGATGCAGTATACAAGCTTTAACCCAAGACCAGGTGAACTGCATTTTTAATTTGTGTTACAGATTTAATAATAATAAATGATCTGTTTTTAATATTTAAGTGTCAGACTTTACATGTACGTATCAAACATTAATAGATATGGACTACCACTACAGTCATACCCACACTGCACTTTATGAATATGATTGACATGGCATCCTCAGCTGGGGGATGTCAGAGGCTAAGCACTTGAAAACATGTTGAGTCTCTCTTATGCTTCCCTTGCTGCATTTCTTTTTTCCCCACATTGCAAATTTTCTATCCGAATTCTTTCTGTTCCTCTCTGGGATCGGCTGTCAGAGAAGTGCCGAAAAGTTCTGGAAGTGTTTAAAGAGTTTCAGATTTAAAGTGGGTTAAATTACTGCCAGTTTCAGTGCAAACTGTATGTTCTCACAGTAATAGCTTAGATGAAACAGTACAGGCCCATTTAGGCAAAGTGGCATATGCAGTTTAATTCCACTTTTTATAATTTAGTTGTAAGGAAAAACTTGTGTTTTTATTCTACAAATAAAGTCCCCTTCAGATTTACGTCGGGTCAGAGGTCACTCTTCCGGCCGGAACTAGACTCACGTATGGCCATTACCCAAAGCCAGTGATTATAATTTATAAAGTTATAAATATGGATATTTTTCTTACAAAAACACATCGTTTTGCTTTAGAATGCCGTTATTAATCCCCTGGAGCCGTATTGATTACTTTTATGATGAATGGATACGCTTTTTGGAGTTTCAAAAACTCTATTCACTCTCATTAAAAACTTGGAAGAGCCAGGATATTTTTAATATAACGCTGATTGTGTTTGGCAGAAAGAGGAAAGTCATATACACCTAGGATGGTTTGAGGGTGAATAAATTATGGGATAATTTTTTGGGTGAATTAACTTAATTCTTTTTTTTCTCCATTAGGTAACCTGAGTTTTAGGACACCAGTAGGTCACTTGATGGAGTTTTTCGGTTCCTTGCCACTGTTGCCTTTGGCTTGCTCAGTTGGGGATATTCAAATGAATTAACCAATCATTAATACCATTGATCAGCCCTACCTAACGTGGATGTTTTTTTTTTTTTCACTAAATAACAAACATTGTTATGTTATTTTGATTGATACTGTGAAGCTGCTTTGATACAATCTATATTCTATATAAATATAAATATACTATATATAAATATACTTGACTTGACTTGACTATTTCAACATAGGTACACCAAGTGATTCAGGACTAGAACTGGTGCCCCTTCCCAAAAAAATTCAAATAAATCAAGATAATTGACCCTTCGCAAAGACCCGCCCTCCTTAGTTACTGTCGCTATGTTCCGACAAGCTATGCTGCTCTCATGCTCTCACCATGTTCTCACGCAGTGAAAAATACATCGCGGAGCAGAGAGGAGACTGACAACACGCGGACAGACAGGACAGACCAGGTTACTTTTCGGTTACTTTTGATATTAAACATATTAAACAAAGTCTCAGCTTTCAAATGTGGTCATTTTTTGAAAGAAATTTAAACAATAAATACCGTTTTGGGGCTCTTTAATGTGCCGTGACAGATCGCTGTAGAGCATCCGTTAAAGCTGCTCGTGATCCGATCATCTCTTCCTTCTAGTTCATTTATAGCATCAAATAAACATGAACGAACATAAGAAGTAATGTTGTTTTAACCGCGGAAAGGCGTCAGTATATTCATTTTACCAAGTTAAAATCCTCCTAACTCTACTGGCTGCTTTTTCGGACAAAATGGCGGATGGCGAAGTATGATTGGTTAGAACACCTGTCAATCAAGCTCCACGCGAAGGGTCAATTCAGTATACATTTATTTTTCTAAAATATCTGTAGCCTTAAAATATTTAGGCCCCACCCACTGCAACGGTTTTCTTTTTCCTAATTCCACCATGTAATCACATGCGAATCTCCAAAGGTCAAACCAACAGAAAATATGAAACTACCATCCTGTAATATCAATGGGGAGGGTTGCATCAATACTATATTTCTGCCACGCTACAGTTTCATTTATATTCATTGGTATGAAGTGAGGCAGTAATTGTTGCCAGTATACCTTGTGCCCATTCTGGCAAAATTGTCCCCTATTAGAGCAAGGAACCATGCATGACCAGTGGCTCTGCTATTATGATGCAAATGATAGAATCAGTCAAACAGATTCTAAAGTGAATTTTTAATATTCTATAATATTGCTCTCCAGTTCTGAAACTATTACCCAGAGTTCTATTGTCTCTTCACTCAAGGTGAACTGATAGGGGGCGAAATTGACTGTGACACTTCTGATGATGTGGCTGGTTTGGAAACACAACTGTCAATCAATCAAAGAGAAACAGTTAGGCAAATGAGTTGCTCAAAAACAAATATACTTATTTAAATAAATAACAATGCATCATTTTCAGCCAAAAGCTGTACTTGGTGTCTTCACAAGTTTGAAACTGAAACTGGGCTATTATTAAAAGTAATCTTTTCCAACCATTAGTCATTGAGTACTTTGCAGACTGCAAGAAACAGTGGAAAACACCTCTTTTGCGAACACAACAATAACTCCTAATTAAAAAAAGCTAATACTTGAAACTTAGCATTGTGTACAGCATATGATATTCTTGCCTCTAATGATAAATTGCTTGCAATGATCCTCATTTGTAAGTCGCTTTGGATAAAAGTGACTGCTAAATGAATAAATGTAAAATGTTATGTAAATGATGGTGGCAGGCAAATACACCTTTCATTTAAAAGAGCTTAGTGCTTGCTAAAAAAAAATTGCCCTTAGATCTTCACATTTCCATTCAGATAAGACCAGAAGTGATAATGTCTGAGTTGGAGTGCGTTTACTTTGGAATTAGTCTGTCCATTTCCAAAACCACTGCGAACAAAATAGTCGGGCATTATCACATTGACAGAGTAATTAGCCAATCACAGCAAGATAGGGGCACTTCCTCCTCTTAATTGATGTTACTTAATAATAATGAGTGATTTACACTCTACATTTTGTCATATTTCAAAACATTACTTTTGTACTATTGCCTCTTTAGTGAAAAAGCCCATGCAGTGTTAAATGACGATATACAGTACACACTTCAAAATAGTACTTTCCTCCCTTTAACTGCACTTTTGCAGTTCTACCAGAAAGACTCGGGAGATAAGATACTGTACAATTATGAATTTTATTAACAGCTCAGCAAGCCATATATGCAATAAAGTTCTTTGGCGTAGGCCCCGTCCGTAACTCGCGATTCGAGGGTACGGACTCTGCATATCCTGCCTGAAGATGAAGGCAGGGGCGCAGCCGACCCCCCTGGGGTATTGGAAGGGACCGACCTGGTGGTGGTGGGAAGGATGGAGCAAAGACCGTCTTGGTGGAGGTGGGGAGGATGGTGGTAGGTGAAGGCGTCAGCATCTGCGAACTCAGACGAGTGTAAGTAAGGATCTTTTATACTTCACGTATTAGAACGCGATTGGATAGATGAGAAGGTAATGAATGACGTAACAATTGAGTCTTCCTGGCAGAACTTACGCTACGCTTCCATTTCTACCAGAAAGACTCGGGAGATAAGATACTGTACAATTATGAATTTTATTAACAGCTCAGCAAGCCATATATGCAATAAAGTTCTTTGGCGTAGGCCCCGTCCGTAACTCGCGATTCGAGGGTACGGACTCTGCATATCCTGCCTGAAGATGAAGGCAGGGGCGCAGCCGACCCCCAAGAATGGGTGGAAGAATAATTCCACTGGACGGAGCCCACCCCCAAAGAATATAAAGAAAAGTGTACCCACCGGTTGTATATTATGTAGTTCCTAAAATAGAAGAAAGAAAAAAAAAAAATTAACGAACAGCTGGTAGACATGGATGGATCAATTACCATAGACAGTAGGATATTATAGAGTTTCCATCGATATCGTCGTGGGAACAGTAACTCTACGATCTATGAAGTAGAGCATGCTTTACTTATACGAAAGATACTTTTCTGCTGCTGAATTACATGATACGTTTACGCATTAGCTGACGCTTAACATTTAATTTATTTATTTTTAAACGCTACTCCGCGCTTAGAAGAGGCCACGCTGAGCCATGCAGAGACGAGGCCACGCTGGGCCACAGAGAGACGAGGCCACGCTGAGCCACGCAGAGACAAGGCCACGCTGAGCCACGCAGAGACAAGGCCACGCTGAGCCACGCAGAGACAAGGCCACGCTGAGCCACACAGGGACGAGGCCACGCTGAGCCACACAGAGACGAGGCCACGCTGAGCCACACAGAGACAAGGCCACGCTGAGCCACACAGAGACAAGGCCACGCTGAGCCACAGAGACGAGGCCACGCTGAGCCACAGAGACAAGGCCACGCTGAGCCACGCAGAGACAAGGCCACGCTGAGCCACGCAGAGACAAGGCCACGCTGAGCCACACAGGGACGAGGCCACGCTGAGCCACACAGAGACGAGGCCACCCTGAGCCACACAGAGACAAGGCCACGCTGAGCCACACAGAGACAAGGCCACGCTGAGCCACAGAGACGAGGCCACGCTGAGCCACAGAGACAAGGCCACGCTGAGCCACAGAGACGAGGCCACGCTGAGCCACAGAGACGAGGCCACGCTGAGCCACGTAGACGAGGCCACGCTGAGCCACAGAGACAAGGCCACGCTGAGCCACGCATAGGAAAGGTTCGCTGAGCCGCTAGGCCGCAAGTGCTGTGCATAACGAAACACGCATAGAGCCACTAGGCTGCCGAAGCCGGGCCCTTAAGGACCGTGTTGCCAGTGATGGCGCATGGCGAATTATTCGAGCTAAGACTATCGCCAGATAGATAAAGCATGACACCACCACCAGTAATTGCGTAGGAATTTACCTGATCGTTACTGCAGAGCTTGCTGAGCTTCAAGGATGATCTTGAGATCGGGTCTTATGTAAGACTCGAATGCAGAGGAAGACCACCTGCCCAGGATCTTGATAGCAGAGGTAGAAACGCCACATTCAGCTGCTGTAGTGGCTGCGCCAATTCTGAATGAGTGGCCGGTATACTGAAGGGAAGGGGATAGACTGCAGTTTTTGAGGACAGAAACTAAATGAGACCTGAACCAAGCTTTGGAAAGAGGATCTCCATTAGGTAGAGAAAATAGGGGGGAGTGATCTGAAGATTTAGGGCGGATTTTAAGAAATCTAAGCATAGATGAGAAGGGACAGAAACTATTGCTAATTTTAGAAATAGTGATTGAGATGCCAGAACCTAAAGAGTCATTTTTGGAGTATTTGAGAAAGAGTGTAAAGAAATTAGGTGAGAAGCGTAAGTCAGAGAAAGAAAGACCGCGGACGGGATCAAAATGTTTAGATGCTGAAGCGAATTCCCCTGGGCGCATGAACCCGTAGAAAGCAGTTAAAAACACAGCTTCTAGCAATATGTTAGAGTATGCAGAAAAAAGCCCGCTGCGTAAGGAAAGGATTAATCTTTGCAATAGAGGTAAAGTAAAAGGTAATCTTTTATCTGGAGGATTCGTAGAGGATTTAGCTATGCCTTTGAGCAGTAATCGAACGGGAGAAGCAGTGAAGAGACTTGGAAAATCGGGATTAAAATATTTTGCATAAAATTGAATGCCAGCGAGCAATCTGCGGATGGAGGAAATTTTTAAATTGCGATTTTCGAAATTAAAAACAAGAAAAGAGCAAACGGTCGTAATTAAGATTAAAGGGTAAATCTCGTAGAGCGCGGAAGAAACAGAGCCTGATTTTGTCTTAGGGAATTCGTTTGGCCATTTCTCTGCGAACCATTGCCCTTGAAAGAAACCACCGAAACCGATGGATGGGGCGGCATCGGTAAATAAATGTAGGTCTGCGGATGATTCGAAAGCATCATTATAAAAAAAAGAAATGCCGTTCCAATCGTTAAGCAACAGAGTCCAAAATTTGATATCGGACAAACACCCATCATCCAACTGGATCGGATAACTTAACTTTGGAACGGAATGGGCCAGAGTTAGTAGTCGAGAAATGAAGGCTCTGCCTTGTGGAATAATGCTCATAGCAAAATTGAGGTGGCCGAGCAGAGAGAGCATGTCGCGTTTCGTAACGCTGCGTAGAGAGGAAAAAAATTCCAGGAACGACCTGATCCTTAGAAGCTTCTCTTGTGGGAGGGAAGCTTGCATTTGAACTGAGTCGAGAGAAATACCTAAGAATTCTAACGAGGTAGAGGGGCCCAAAGTTTTTTCAGCGGAAAGGGGGACGCCGACGTCGCTGAAAATCTGTTTGAGAATATCGAGAATAGAGGATTGGGAAGATGGAAAATCGATAAGCAAAAAATCGTCTAATAAATGCAAAACGAAGGGAAGCTTACAGACGTTCAGCAGAATCCAGCAAAGAGCCTCAGAGAGACTGTTAAAGATATGCGGGCTACTTCTGCAACCGAATGTGAGTCTCACGGCGAAAAAGAATTTCGAATTCCATTTAATTCCGAAATACGGCCAATCAGAGGGGTGAATTGGCATGGTTTTGAAAGCGTCGGTAATGTCAGCTTTAGCTAGCAAAGCACCTTGACCGGCTAATTTAATTAGCTGAATAGCATTATCCACGGTAGCGTAATGAAGAGAAAAAGGTGATAGGGGAATGCATTCGTTAACACTTGCTACGTTGGAGGAATGTGGAGAAGACATATCGAATATAAGACGTTTTTTGCCAGAATATTTGCGAGTTGCGACGCCGATGGAATTAATCCGAAAGGGAGAAAAAGGAGGAGAGGTGAAGGGGCCAATCACGTATCCTTTATTAACCTCTTTGTCAAGAAGAGCTGAAACCACGTCGGGTTCATTCCTGGCAGATTGTAAATTTTTTGCAACAAAAGAGGCAGAAAGATGTGAAAGGATGCCCACCCGAAACCCTTGGGACAGACCGGTGATTAAATAATCGACGAATAACGGATCTGGGTGGGAAGAAAGGTAGCTTGAAAGGTTAGGGATATTTATAGGAGTAGATGGGTGTTTATTCAGAACTTTTTCCGAATTGGGGCTTTCCCTCGGGGTGTGGGTTTGTACCGGCGTGGACAGACAGATTTCGGGTGTGGATCCTTGCAAAAACTACAAATGTGAGCAAATTTGCAATTAGGAAAAGAACAGACAGCCTCATTGAATTGAATACATAGAGGTACACCATTGAAATCAGTAACAGGGCGACCTCTGCTGTTTGACGAAAGTCTTACATTTTCAGTACCATGGACAGCGCCTGGATCATTGCTAGCGAAGGCTTTAGGGCAGAATGGAGCTTTGTGACCGTGCGCACTACAAATAGCGCAAGCCAAGCTTTTTTGGCCCCCGAAATGGCGGACGAGCAGTTCGGTGTCAGTAACTGACCAGTCTAGCCTTGTATTGTAGAGAGCGATGAAGGAGGCGGATTTGGCAGAGAAAGACTTGTGGTATTCATAAAATAAAGTGCCCCCGTATCTTTGGTTGAAATCTGCCATCATGGTTAGATAAAGATCTAACTCTTCCCTTCTGTCAGGGTAAACTTGGCACAGAATATCTCTGTAGATGCTAAAAGCAATTACAAATTCGCCAAATGAAAGATTATTCTGTAACCGCGGGTCGGAAGTTTTTAGTAGTACTGCCACGTCACCACAGTCAACCATTTTCCTGTCGGCAGCAGGCGAAGGAAGCAGTAAGGAAGCAAGGTTAATGTCCTTACCTTGTACAATATTAGCTCTTAGAGAGTTAGATATTGTTGCAGCGGCTGGAGAAACGAAACGCCTACCGAACGCTTGTGCTGGGGCTGCTGTGGAGAGGTTGAAATTTGAAGAAGCCGGCGGAGCGGAGACATCTTGGAAAGGCGACTGAAGTAGAGGAGCTGGCAGGATAGCTGAAGTCGAAGGCACGCTTGGAAGGTTGCTTAACCCAGGAGGATGCAACTGTGGATCAAGAGAAGAGTCTATGACCGTATCTGCGCTGGAATGGAGGTTAGTAAAGGAATGTTCGAATTTAGCCATTTTGGACTGCAAGCTTAGGACTGTTTGAGAGAGGCTTTGAACGGCAGAGAGGAGCTGATAATTTGTAGCAGTAGACTTGTTGGTCTGTGGAGACGATGTTACGAGGGCAGGCTGAGATGCTCTTTTTGCAGGAATAGGTGAGGAAGATTTAGCGGTTCTTTTCCTTCCGGTTTGGCTAGTTTTAGCTGTCGATGTCGATGCTTTTGGAGTCGAGGAGATAGAAACAGGTGGATCGCCCAGAGTGTGCTGGGCAAGGAGAAGTAGATCCTCTCTCGAAAGGCCTTGGTTGATTGGTTATACCGGCGTCTTCGAGAGCTTTAACTATGTTTTCGGAGGACCACTGCGCCCATGGGGAAGAACGGCACTGGATGCGCGAACTTCGCCTAGCGGACGTAGGAGATGGCAAGACGATTCCATCGTCAGAATCAGAATATTCACAGACAATGTGCGAATCTTGAGACATTTTGGTCGGCTACTGGACGCGAGCAATTAGGTGAAGGCGTCAGCATCTGCGAACTCAGACGAGTGTAAGTAAGGATCTTTTATACTTCACGTATTAGAACGCGATTGGATAGATGAGAAGGTAATGAATGACGTAACAATTGAGTCTTCCTGGCAGAACTTACGCTACGCTTCCATTTCTGAGTTTGAATTTTCAAAACAGCAACACTAGAAGGTTAAAAATGGGAACCTTAAAAAAAGTCTCAGGATTCAGGACACACATCGTAGACTCGGCCAGTAGAATTAACATACTGAAACTAAAGCCTGAGGGATAGACTCAAAACCCACTTAGAGTGCTCTCAAGTTAAAGACACAATTTAGTGAAACTGAATAAGAGTATAATAAGGTTATTCAAGGTTAATTTGAAGCCATTTCCTCTTATCTTCTGTTCTGATCTCAGTGCTAGAGCTATGGGTAGCATTCCCTTTCACTTATGGACTTATGTTTTGTTCCCAAAATGGCTGCCTTGTATCATCTCAGATATGAGGCTTGTCTTTGGGTGGGAAACCAGGATTATGGCTGCATGAATCTGTCCACAGTCCAATATACTTTAAAAGGACATCTCACACTCAGTGACAAATGAGGATAGGCTCTCAAAGCAGGGTTTAAACGGCATCACAAAAAAGGTTGGAAGAGAAACATCTATCAAATGCTGGCTCAACGTTGGAACACACTGACAGTGATGGAGAAGAGGAGTTAGACTATCGTCAAGGGTGAGAAAATTCCTTGTCTTTTTCAGAGCAACAAAAATGCTGATTAGTGGAGATGAGACGAGACTATATAAGATGAGAGAAGACAGGAACGAGGGAGAACATTCTGATTTGAATTACTGAGAATTAAAAAAGAGAAAGATAAAGGGAACATGTCAGGCACAAATCAGAGGGCTGCATGCATCACAATGTCTTACAAGACAAAAGACAAATAGGCAGAGACAGTAAAAGGGAGGAAAATGGAAAAAGTGTAGGGGTAGAAAGAAAGATGATTCATGTTGAGTATGCTGACATTTGAGAAAGCTGGAGATGAAGGCACATCAGAGGGAGTAAAAGACGATACAGTTTGACGTATAAACTGATCGCTTTTCATTCTATGTCCATTCACTTTCAAAATAGTTTGGTAAATTTGTCACATTAAAGATCTGATTGCAATATAAGTCAGTCAGAAAAAAAAGCATTTTTTTTTCTGAAATTAAATTCAATTAAATGTAGAAAAAAATGCCAGTCTATTATTAGGACAGTCTATTTCAGAAAAATGGCCTTTAAATGGCAAGTTAAAAAAAAATTGCATTTACATTTACAATTTTTTTCTCCTCCTTGAACTGCCACCATATCGTGGTGGAGGGGTTTGAGATGGCAAACGGGTCCGAGGTTAAGGGTCAGACTAAGAGCGGTTCAGAAGCCCATTATGAGACACAATCTATCAAGGACCGAGACGTCGCCCGGCATGGCGCACAGGGTTGGGGCTAGCATGCGAGCGCCTGGTGCCCAGGCCTCCCCCATGGGACAGCCCGAAGGACTGACTTGGGGCCGCCCTGCCGTGGGCTCACCGACTGCAGGAGTTACCGTAAGGATCGCATAGTGGATCGGGCGGCAGTCGAAGGCGAGGGCCCAGAGGACCCGATCTCTGGACACAGAAACTAATTTTAGGGAGGTGGAACGTTACCTCGCTGGCGGGGAAGGAACTTAAGTAGGAGGTTGAGAGGCGGTGGCACTGGATAGCCCTTGGTGGACGGCGACGGCTCCTCCGGAAACGGGCAGACGGCAGGAGTCCCCAGTTCCCTGCTCCTCCCCATCATGGCGATCGGCAGCAGGCTCCGGCCCATGGCGAATGGCGACATCTCCTCCGCTCCCTCACGGATGGCAGCCGCCCCTAAAGCACCCAGGTGGCCGGCAGCGAGCTCGTCCGTCCCCCCTGGCAACTCACTCCAGCCCACCGCCTCGAGCGTCCATGGCGACGGACTCTGCTCACCATGCTCGATGGCACCGCGGATTCCTCACAGCAGCGAGGGCTCTTTAACCGTGTGTTCCTCCTTCTTCCTGGGTTTTGGCACCAGCGTAACGCAGTTAGATGTTGTCGGAAGAAGGAGGCGGGAACTGGCAAACTATCAACAAACAATTTAATAATAAAATAAACAAATACAAAACAAAAGTAAAATACAGCAGCCCCTCACGGACGAGTGCTGTCACATATAATAAAACAAACACAAGTCCAGGCTTGTCCTCTCTCAATCTTCACTCTCGTCGCTCCTCCTTTATGCTTCCGTTCTTCCGTGAGAGATACGAGACCGGTGCGTCATTGTCAACCACGGCACCGGCCTCGCGCCATTCTCTCACAGCTCTCAGCCTCATCCTGCTCGCCACAGAGGGATACAAGAAATAGTAAAAGCATAGAGATTTCTTTTTTTTTAAGTCAACAGGATGGAGTCACATGGTCTCTTCCTGTCTAAGTGGGCATTTCATGTCCAGTATAAGGTGCAGTAGGGACCAGACCTAATGCCGTTAAGTCAAAGATTCTTGCTAAAAGAGACTAGTCTCATATCAACATCAACAATCCATGTAAATGAATCAGTTAATATCAGTTATGAACTAATCTAAAAACTATTCGAGATAAGAAAGAGAAAGGAGACAAGAGATGCTGTTAGGTTGATGGAGGTCAAAAGATGGGCTGGAAGAGAGATAACGTGAACCTTTCAGCTGAAAGAGCCCAAAGCAAGGGTTGATAGAGGTGATGAGATAAAATCAAACCTCCCTCGTGCCAACCACTAAAGGAGAGCAAGACAGAATGTGAGAGAGACAGGAAGAGAGAAAGAGTAAGAGAGAGGGGTCATATTCAGTCACCTCTCCTCTCCAGACACCTCCAGACTTCAGCCCATCATCAGCCCATCAGAATGGCCTGTGGTCAGCAGAGAGAGATTGACTCACGACTCTTGCCTTATGAGACCACTTAGAAGTATAATGCACACCTTAGTACAAATTTATCATTAGGTTTGTCTGCCCCTGATTAACTGTACATATAAATTAGGTGAATAATTTGGGAACCAGTCACATGAGAAGTCGTAATAATTTGTACAAGAAATCATACACATTTGGTCACTTAAAAACTTATAACCATGAGTGTAATTGGAAATATATAAAAATAAAAATAAAAATGTATATATATCAAAAGTGAAAGAAAATACTTTTATATTATTATAAAAGATTTCTATTTAAAAAAAATTGCTGTTATTTTAAACTTTCCATTTATCAAATAATCGTGACAATTTTTGAATATGAAAATGTTAAGCAGCACAACTGTTTTCAACACTGATAATTAAGAACTGTTACTTGAGCTACAAATCAGAATGATCTCTGATTGATCATGTGACACTGAAGACTGGAGTAATGATGCTGAAAATTCAGCTTTGCCATCACATGAATAAATTAAATTTTTAAATATATTCAAATAGAAAACAGCATTTTAAATCATAATATTTTAAAATATAGCTAGACCTAACAAGACCTAAAATTATGCATGTGAACATGAGATTAGTGTGATAAAAAAATAATTGACTACACTTGTCTGTGTTATACAATATTTTTCAACTCTTGTCATGATCAGGTGAAGTCAGTGACCCCTGTAACTTTAACACAATACATGCAAAGACATTACGTTGGCAACGCATAATCAGGTATTCATACAACTAGAAAAGTAGTTCCACCACTAAAAGGACGATTTAAATAACTGCACTGCTCAATAACACATACAGTATTTTGTAGAAAGGAATTAGCCTAATATAAGTGATTTAACAATTATAACTACATTTCTGTTTTAAACCCTCCAGAATTTCATGCCCCATAGAATACCATACAATTAAAAAAATTGCTTGTTTTTAAAAATTGTGAAATTAGTGAAAATTATTTTCTCCCTATCACAGATGCGATTGAAGGAGCTTAACTTGTATTGAACCCAGAACATTGTTTTAACACAACAGTTGTAAGCTATCAATGTTCACCAAATGTCCAACACTAACAATAGTGCACAAGCAGTGGATGGAAAAAGGAGTAAATCCTCTTGCAGTAGCATTATGTTTTTTTTGTGTGTGTGTTCACACCAGTGTTTTGCCCCACACTCCAATTTTATTGAACAGTATCCTTTGCTTTCTCTCTCCATCTATGTCATTGTGCTGAAATATCCACACCCCAAATAAACGATTTTTCCTGATGAGGTCACTATACCCTGCATGAGATGACAGGGAAGGAACAGAAAAGCCTGCAGAATGGAGGCTGGTATAATCGGAGCCAGGACAACAGTTGGCTGACCATGTCCACTGGTTCTCTTCCAACTCTCTTTTGTGTGTGTGTGTTCGCCTGGTGTGGTTCCAGCTCATTTCAGCGTTAAACCTCCCAGAGATAATTCCTGTGTGTGTGTGTGTGTGTGTGTGTGTGTGTGTGTGTGTGTGTGTGTGTGTGTGTGTGTGTGTGTGTGTGTGTGTGTGTGTGTGTGTGTGTGTGTGTGTGTGTGTGTGTGTGTGTGTGTGTGTGAGGATGTCATGTCTAAGCTGTTTTCGGTGCTAAATCTCACTAAGACGACTACTGCTGGAAATGAAGAATTTAATCTTCAATCTACACACAACCTGTAAATATAAATCTTGTACACCCACCACACACCTGACTTCGATGACTCGACTATGACTCAGTTGTGACGATCTATGTGGGTTTGATAAATTCAATCAATTTAAATAGGTAATTGGGATTTCGCACAAATATCACCACAAGGAAAGTTAAACCCAAAAATTAATAAACAATCATTTAAATGCAGAAAAGTTTGTGTGAGTGTTATGTGTCCTTCAAGTGGATTTTTAATTACAAATGCGGAGCATATAAATGACAGAGGGACGTCATATTTATGAGTAGAAAACTCAGAATTTTAGATGATACACAAGTTGCAAATTGGAAGTCGATTTAAAACATTGCATTAACATTGATCTATAATGAAGATGATATCATACATCCTATCTATATTCTATATAGAGATCAGTGAACATGAAGTCTGTAGTGCATTATAATGAATGATTTTGAAATTTATTTTAATTTTACTGTATTTCAGTTGTGTTGGATTTTTAATAAATAAGATAGTAAACTGTCTTTTAGAACTAATCATGTTTCTGACTCTAAAAATCTGACCATTAGATTATATAACCTTATGACTCTTACCTGACTTCCCCCTTTAGGCATTCTAACATTTGTACTGTTCGAAACTAGTGAAAACTCATGACTTTGGTTGTGTGAGTGTAAAAATAACAAATATGGGAAATTAAACAAGACAGATGTCTAAACTTGAAACCTTTTGGTTACCTAGTAACAAGAGAGCTTGTCTATGAAGAACCAATAAAGTTGTGGGGAAATTATGTAATGTATCATGTAATTTTGCCATACCCCTATTCCATGAAAACGGTTGTATTCGTGTTTACTGGTGGGATTCTCAATGGAATTTGTCTGAGATCCTCCGGCCGGGATTAAAGCATATTCGAAGGCATTGTCTGAAATCTGTTGGTTATTATAGCAGCGTAGCAAGTTAGGGTTATTGGGCTCAGCCGACGTCATTGTGTACACGCGCTGGAGCATAGGATTAGACTCAGCCGACGTCGATGTGTAGACACGCTAGGGTATAGGATTAGACTCAGCCGACGTCGATGTGTAGACACCCTAGGGTATAGGGAAGACTCAGCCGACGTCGATGTGTAGACACCCTAGGGTATAGGATTAGACTCAGCCGACGTCGATGTGTAGACACGCTAGGGTATAGGATTAGACTCAGCCAACGTTGATGTGTAGACACGCTAGGGTATAGGGAAGACTCAGCCGACGTCGATGTGTAGACACCCTAGGGTATAGGATTAGACTCAGCCGACGTCGATGTGTAGACACGCTAGGGTATAGGGAAGACTCAGCCGACGTCGATATGTAGACACCCTAGGGTATAGGATTAGACTCAGCCGACGTCGACAGTAGACGCGCTAGAGTATATATAGAACGTAGTTAGGTTTAGGAAAAAATCTACGACACAGTTATCTTAAAAGGTATGATACAGTACAACTGATGATATACAAAACGTTTAGCCCTGTACCCCAGTTCAATTGTTTTTCCAGTTGTTTGTGAATTAGAAAATTAGAAAATTAGATCAATCAAATCCTGTCTGGATAGTCTGGGACTGCAGTATTATTCCCCACAATGCAACCTGCGTTGTAACTATTTGTGGCACATGGATTCTGACTCCACTAGCTCCACTACAGTCATGTGTATATATATGCCATCCGACTTAATAAAAATAGCCTACATATAAGAAGATCCCGATCACGGAAACTAATAGCAAAATTAGGTAAGAATCTAATCTTGACATATTTTGAAATAGATCTACATAGATTTGACATATTTGAAAGACAAATTTTATGTTGACTTGAGGTATTTTCTTAAAATGTAAAATAATTTGAAGGTCAAGATTAGATAGAGATAGATATCTTTGTGTTCTGGGTTGTTGCTCAAGTGCTGCTAGGCGGTTGCTATGTGGTTGCTAGGTTGTTCTCTGGGTGACCTTCCATTATGCCCACATACAGACATCTGTTAAGAGGTCTCAGAAGTCTCAGTGCTTTTGTTGCTCTTAAACCTGATCTAAAACAATTTTTTATGTTATCCAAGTAGCCGACATAATATTAACAAATTCTTCTTTATATGGGGAACAAAATAGGATTTTTACCTAATAATTTATTTTCCAATTAAATGTTTTAGTTTGAGCTGGACAAGCTTAAAAAATTCCTTTATAATTCTATCAATTTCAATACGAGTTATAGTTATGATATGCCTAATGAGCTCAGAGACATTTAGAATGTGTTGAAGTGTTAATAGGCAGTGTCTTGGTGTCCTGGATTTTAATATTTTGTCATTAAAGAGAGCAAGAGCCAAAGGTGAATTGGACCCCTAGTGAATTTTATGGAAGAAATCAACTGGAAGAAACAGGGCTCCAGACTAACTTTTCCACTGGTTGCACTGGTGCTACCAACTTTCTCAGTTGGTCGCACCAGCATACGATTTGGTCGCACCTTTTTTTTTTTTTGCTACATGCCATGGGATTAATCAATGCATGCTTATGAATGGTGGTCTTAATGGACCAAGGCTAGCAAAGGCTTTCTGGGTTTCAGAATAAATACCTGTAATATATTATATAAAAACTAGGGTGTGTAACGATACCCTCATGTCACGATTCGATACATATCACGATACTGAACTCCCGATACGATATTATTGCGATACTCCAAGACATATGATAAAAGGTTATCAAAAAATGTGCTGTTGATTAAAATGTTACATTGATATTACATTGTGGGTTTAAATTAATAGGTTTGGACTCTGCGCTTTCAACCCAAGGACAATAGAGACACCAGAATAAAAATATTCATGAATCTGAAGCTGAAAATACAGAATTATTTTAGACGAATATTCTGGCACTTTTTCACTGACTAGATATATTTCACTTTTTACTGGTCAGGTAACATAAGACATTTGGTATTATCAGGACAAATATTCCCCCACTGCATTATTGTAATGTAGTACTGATACTAAAACTCTGAAAACTTGAATTTTTTTCTCACACAGTAATTTTTTTGGGGCGGGGGAACTATCCACGATATGTAATGTTGCATTTTTGTATTGCGATATATTGTGGCGCGATATATTGTTACACCCCTAATAAAAGCACAAATTTCCAAATTTCAGGATTTTCATGGATTTTGGACAGTAATTTTATTCTGTAATTTTAAGCATTGTACATTTGAATAATATACAATCTATTTATTTACATTTGAATCATATTCTGTCTGTCTGTCTATTATCATCTTTCTATCAGCATCATCTTTCTATCTTTTAAAAATCATTAAACATTCAAATGTATGCATTGTATTTTAAAAGATTAGAGTATTATAATATGCTGATACAGATTTTTCGTTATCAAAGTTTATAGTTGAATCAGAAATCTCACACTCGTCCTTACCTTCTGGATTTTATAATCTTTTCCTTTTCCTCTGTCGAGCGATTACTCTCATCTAACCGCTGAAAAGACGTAGGAAGGGGCACGGTGTTTCGTGAGACCTTTTCATTTTTATATGCCTTTAATTCGTGAATTCGTAATTGGCGCGTTTCACCATCAGTTTGCAATGCGCGTGACGTCTACGTTCGTCAATAAATAAACTGCACGTGTCTTGCGGAAGAACATTGTAGCCGGAGCTACTTCTCTCCGTTAATGTCTATGGCGAGTCACGCAGGCACTGGGCAACTCCGCAACCGAGCCGAGCCCGGGATAAAGTAGTCAGAATATAAACACTTATTATAGGCGTACCGTAGTGATTCAGGATAAGTCAAAAACACGGTTTGGAAAATGGATTCATGATGTACTCGTTCATTTTGAACATAAGTTACAGACTGCAGCTGCTGATACAACGGCGTTCTGTTGCGCGAGCGCCCACTCGCACTAATGCGACCACATACAGTTTGAACTCGCACACTCTCAAAAAACGGTCGCATATGCGACCAATTTGGTCGCAGTCTGGAACCCTGAAGAAAACAAAACTAGAGGTATTTCGGATTTCATGGAAGGAGAGCTCGATTGCTTACAGAGAGGGTAAAAGCTGCTAGATCTGCTTATTTTTCAACCCTATTAGAAGAAAATAAACATAATCCTAGGTATTTATTTGAAAAATTGGCTAAACTAATGAGGGAAAAAAAGCTTCAAGCCCAGAAGTTTCCAAGAAACACAGCAGTAATGACTTTATGAACTTCTTCACTTATAAGATCGATAATATCAGGGACAAAATTATAACTATGCAACCTTCTACTACAGTATCGCATCAAGGAGTGCATTGTAGTCTCCCTGAGGAAAAATTCATTTGTTGCTATATGAGAGGAAGAATTTTGGAAACTCGTTAATTCATCTAAATCGGCAACATGTATGTTAGACCCTATACCGACTAAGCTACTGAAAGAGATGATTCCAGAGGTCATAGATCCTCTTCTTAATATCATTAATTCGTCTTTGTCTCTAGGATACATACCAAAAACACAAAATTAGTCAATTACAGGCCAATCTCAAAACTACCTTTTCTGTCAAAGATATTAGAAAAAGCAGTATCCTCACAACTGTGTTACTTTCTTGAAAGAAATGATATCTGCGAGGATTTTCAGTCCGGATTTAGACCGTACTATAGTACTGAGACTGGCTGCTCTCATTAGAGTCACAAATGATTTGCTCTTATCATCCGATCGTTGTTGTATCTCTCTATTAGTGTTACTTGATCTTAGTGCTGCATTTGACACCATTGACCACAACATTCTTTTAAATAGACTTGAAAACTATGTTGGAATTAGTGGAATTGCATTAGCATGGTTTAAATCATACTTATCTGACCGTTATCAATTTGTAGCAGTAAATAAAGAGATGTCTTATCGATCACAAGTTCAGTATGGTGTACCACAAGGCTCAGTACTAGGACCGTTGATGTTCACTCTGTGCATGTACCCGTAGGAGATATCATTAGGAAACATGGAATTAGCTTTTACTGTTATGCTGATGATACTCAGCTGTATATTTCTTCAAAACCTAACGAAACTTACCAATTCACAAAATTAACGGAATGCATAGCTGATATAAAAAATTGGATGACTAGAAATTTCCAACACACCAAATTCTGAAACAACAGAGATTCTAATTATTGGGCAAAAAACTTCCACACGTAATAACCTAGAATACTTTCTAAAACTTGATGGCTGCTCTGTTAAGTCTTCGTCGTCAGTTAGGAACCTGTGTGTTCTCTTTGATACTAATCTTTCATTTGAAAGTCACGTGTCTAGTATCTGTAAAACCGCATTTTTCCATCTTAAAAATATATCTAAATTACGTCATATGCTCTCATTGATAAATGCGGAACAATTAGATCATGCCTTCATGACCTCAAGGCTAGATTATTGTAATGCTCTACTGGGTTGTTGCCCTGCACAGTTAATAAACAAACTACAGCTAGTTCAAAAAGCAGCAGCTAGAGTTCTTTCCAGAACCAGGAAATATGACCATATTAGCCCGGTTCTGTCAACACTGCGTAGGGAATTACAAACCTGCGCTCATATTCAATCGCACATAACTATGGACTCCATTCTTAATGTGAATGCCATCAGCGTTTATCACAGGTTTGCGTTCAAAGTCTGTTTAGAGAAACGGTGTCATCTTAGCGGCCCCTAATTTAATAACAAATGATCATTTCGACAGTGAATCAATCAAAACTAACTTTAGTTGGAAATAACATTATTCAAGAAACGCTATAAAATCAAACCAATCTCTGTTACCTTAAATTATATGTTTATCTCTGTAAAAGCTGCTTTGAAACAATCTACATTGTTAAAAGCGCTATATAAATGAGGATGACTTGACTTAAACCACATATATTATGATCACATTCCTTACAACAGTTAACATTTTTATACAGGCTTTTTCCCGAACTCTTTGAATATAAGAGTTGCCCTTTTTGACAACTTTATGTTTATGTTGCCTATTTTATCAAACACTAACTTTGAAGATTCAAGATGGTCTTCTCTAACTTGAATCAAACCACATCATAGGCTACAGCCTATGATCGCTATCATGGGCAATATTGGTGCTTGCTTGGGCCTTGATGATTGCCACTTGTGGCTATATTTTGTTTTTAATTATAGTATAAATGTAGTAGCCTATAGATGATATAGCAGATTAAACAGGGATTAAATGATTGTTTGCTATTGCCACCCCTCGAAGTCCTAATGCCAACCTATAAATAATTTTCTAGATCCACCCCTGAATAAAATGTGACGTGACTTAAATTTATAGCAAACTTACCTGAAGAATAACACATCCAATTTCATGTCAGACATTTGAGGTTTGTTACCGTCAGGCCAACGCAAGGCGCCACGGGAAGTATGTTCAAACGGACAGCGCGGGAGTTAGCCAAGCTTTCGCGCCCCCGTCATTCAATCAGAGTCCCGGACCACGTGCTGTGTCTGTCGTGTGCATTGTAGCACTTGCGTTCGCGTGAAACGTGTTTATGTATAGACGAATCCGACGAGCGTTCTGTGTAGGCTGCCATCTTGTGGCGACGCCATTACTGAGCTGTTACCGGTATGTAAACAAACCTCCGTGATAACGCACCTTCGATGACAGCTACAGCCATGCAGAATGACTTGTTCGGTTGATGATGTTTGACAGTGGCCTCCAGTCACAGATGAAGGTACAAACGATCTTACAGATTATTTATGAAAATAGCTTGGCAAGCTAGCTAGGCTAATGTTACCTAACGAGGAAACTATAAAAAGATCTGTCCATTTGGCAACAATAAATAAATGAATGACATCAAATAAACGAATTCATGTTTTTCATTTGTGTCCATTATTGATCTCATTTTCACATTGCAAAAGGCAAGGGTAAGGTACAGCTATAAAGTACATAATATCGACCAATTAGTGTTTTTAAACCATGGAAAGAGGTCAATATAACAGCAGGAGAACAATTATGTCACATGACGTTACATTTAGCTCAGGAAAGCCATTTAATGACCATAGCATGTTAATCACAGTCAAGCAAATCAAACATTAAAGGTGCTCTATGTAACAATTAGCGGCCTCTAGCGGTGATGTTTCAGATTGCAACAAGAGCGCTCGTGCTCGTGTGCGTGTGTGTGCTCGATCTCAAGAGCGAGCATACCGGCCACACGGAGACTTTCAACGCAACAGCGAAAGCGTCACACACAGGGTTGCCAGGTCTGCACAACAAAACCAGCCCAATTGCTCATCAAAACTAACCCAATCACGGCCAAAAATAGTCAAATAGCGTTCCCTGGTGTTTCCCCGATAACAATCATGTTCCAGTGGGTAAAACAATCGCGTCAACCCGTGCACTACAAACAACCCGCGGAAACAGTGCAGGCATACGGACCTGGCAACACTGACATGCTGGAAACTCATGAAAACTCCCACTGCAACGTTACAATAATAGGCTACTTTTATCAGCTTGACGTTGAACTAATGCTCCATGCTCGTATGATAACGTTACATTGACTGCATTTAGCCGACATGTGATGTTATCTAGCAAAAGGCATTTCACTAACTATTCGTGTATCTTTCACAATCAGCAATGTCAACATAGGTGAGTGTATACCGGTAATATGATAACGAAAACGGTGAACTAGACTGAACAATGTCAGTGTAACAGTAAGACAGTAGGAAGTAGCATTACTGTACTGAACGTGTCTGGAAATGTTTATTATATAGCTACAATATGATAGTAGTGGGATGAGTAACGGTAGACAGTAGATCTAGTACATAAAATAAGTTACACCTAGCTACTTTTTGTTACCCTGGAACAGTCTTTTGTATTCATTTCATGTCTCATGTAGTTTACCTTGCTATTTCATTAGAGTTTACTAATGATTCAAAAGCTCTGCCGATGTTGATCCGTGTTTTCGTCCTGAGTCGATCAGAATCACGTTTGGCCTGACGAGCTTCAGCAGATAAAACTCTTTTTTGTTTTTTATATATTTGTGGAGTCTGTGTTGTGCTGGAGGCAGGTCGTTTTGGAGTGTTATCAGACTCCATGTCGTTAGCTGATAGCTGAAGTGCCGTCGGTCGCATAGACTGTAAACAAGGAGAGAGGGTCGGGAGCGCGCATGCACGTCACTCCGTTGGATTTCGCAGCAAATCCGACCCGGAGACTTCACATATAAATATAAATATTGGCCTTCAGAAGTAATAGCAAAACTCGACAAGTGGATCATTGTAATGTGTGATTACAATCCCTTCACACACAGGCAATAAAAAAAGGATCCATTTTAGTAGAAAAATTCCATATAGCACCTTTAACAACAGACATAACAGTAATGTTACTAACGTTAACTGCCCCAATGCGCCCCTTCTATTGTTTTAAAGATATTCAATAGTATTTTCTCATTCGCCTGGCATCCGATGATCAACAAAATGCTTTGTTTTCTTTGAAATGTTTTCCCACTCGACATTATAAAAGTTATAACGTTAGTGACAGTCGTAAATCGCGGGCTGTTTATTCCAGTGGACGAAAGTTGCAACTAAAATAATAGGAGGCAATGGCGCAACGCTACCCAGCAACAGCTCAGTTATGGCGCCCGCTTACTTCCGGTAGTTTCGCCGGATTCGTCTATATTTTCATTTAGGTAGGCTTCATGTTTTTCTATTAGGGAATATAAAACATTTACAAAAGCAATACCCAATGTCAAAGACGTGAGGGACAGTTTTTATCAGTGTAATGTATGTGCCAATATTATCTGAATAAATAAATAAATAAATATAAGATGTATATTGATAGTGAGACCATTGTTATGCATATCAATGCATGAGTGTGTGCATATTCTTCCCCTTATGACTTTTTGACACAACCCCAGGTAGCATGTATAATCGGCCCGAGCTCGGCTGCCCCACGGCGCCTCCGGCTTAGACTCGGCATCGGCGTGTGTTAACCGGGCCGACTGTGGCCCGCAGCTCGCTCATATGCATTTTTGTTACGGCTGTAAAGCACTGGGCCGATTCATATTCACTGTAACCCGGCCGGCTCTGGCTGTATGATCTGGAATGACTCGGCTTTTAGGTTAAATTAAATCAATGATGGTTTTAATGTAGCAATAATTAACATAAAATTATTTGAAAACGTAAATTCCTGACCATAGGCTATCTGATAATGTGACTTGTCCAAAACAAAATAATAATATTTTGCGGTAATACTTACCAATAATAATAGTGTCGTTTTACACAGAGCATTATTTAATATTTATAACCATAGCAAACATATTTAGTTGTCATGAAGATCATTCTTTACGTTTATGTATTTTAAACATGCATGCGCGTGACATCACTCGCACAGCAGTCGCGGCATCGGCTGAGTAGTGGCAACCGCAATTAGGCCAAGTCCCTGCAGGCAGGCATCGATACATACAACTTTGTTAACTTTTGGCTCGTCTACCAATGGTGGATAACAGAAACAAAATATGCCGGCCAACATAATGTTTAATATGTAGACTATCATGTGTTTACTTGGGTTAATGGGATGAGATGGGTAGCCTATAAGTTAACGTTACATGTACAACGTTTTGTTATAAACGACTGCAATTAATTTTATTGGCTATTTCAAACATTTACCACCATTGACAGTGACGACTTTTTTTAAACTCTGGGGCTGGGCGCTCGGCTCAGACCCTTTTACCGGTATGAAGCCGATTTCAACTGTTACTGCAGCAAACGTCAGCACGCATGCTCAGCTCATCACTGGAGGGACGTGTGCATAGGGCTGTTCGATTCCGGATTTTTTGGAATCGATTCCGATTCCGATTCCTGTTTCTGGAATCGAAAAGAATCGATTCCAAGAATCGATTCCACACTGTTATTTTCGATTCTTTTTTTTTTTAAATACCAACACCGTGTCAAACATTGTCACGTCTTTTACCGTGCCACGGTGCCACACAGCGAGAAACTTTGTACACCTGGCGTGACAAGCGAGACGTATTGCGTGCTGTTCTGTCATAAATAAAACGAGGCATTTACTTCGGGGATTTGTCACGCGTGCTTCCTGCGTCAGATGTAGACAGACACAGTGTAAAGACTATGAATATGTTCACCATATAGCTACATGGTAGATAAGTGTCCGAGCATTAGAAATTAATTGGTACATGGTAATATATAATTACTATTTAAGAGGCACGGAAGTTCGATTTATGGACAAGAGTAATCAGTAGGCTACAAATGTCTTATTTAATAAATATAAATAATTCGAACACATAAACATTCAAATGGTGGATTAAATAAGATTGGATTTATGTAGTAAGATTTTATAACTAATCACTGCACCACAACCAGGTTTTACAGTTCTTAAGCATAAAAAAAACAATGACTCTGAATTTTATTCACTGACATCGGGATGTTGTCAGTGCAAGTCGGTATCACGAGAGCTGTGGAGATGATCATTCTGCAATTAACCAAGGCAGTGTTGGGAAAGTTCATTTTCATGAACTAGTTCAAAGTTCAGTTCACAAATTTTTAAATAAACTAGTTCAGTTCATAGTTCATATAGCCTACTTAAAAAAAAAAAGAACTATAGTTCATAGTTCTTTTTTTCCATATGTTGCTGCGAGCAATTATTATTGCCACAGCCCATATACAACCACAGAGCAATTATTTTTTCGACTGGCAAAGTTTGCACAGAAATGTAAGATTTTTCCCATCCTCACCGACCTTGTCATAAAACTCGTTTAAATGCGACGCCTCCTCGCTCGCTGCTTTGTCGACGACATGCTGCTTTTTGTTTTGATGACGCATGCGGCGGTGCGCGACACTGGTGGCTGATGTTGCCAGATTGGGTGTTTTTTTCGCTACATATTAAGGCCTGTTTACGGTGTGTTTTAGCTGGGTTTTCGCCTGGAAGGCTCTAGAAATCTGGCACCCTATTGAACAAAGTTAAACAGAGAGCGCGCGTTCACAGACACCAGAATGAACGCGTTAACGTTCATCAGGCAGTAATTCAGTAAGTTCAGTTCACAGCACTGTTTGGTGGTTTGTAAAAGGCTGTGAACTAGCTGGCCTAATCATTTATTTAGTCTGAACTTTATTGTTTCACAGGTGACGTCTGAAGTGATTGTGTTGACAAATTAAACCGGCTACAGGCCGCGGTTTTTTGTTAAAAAAAAAATCTTAGAGAGGAGTCGATTCCTCTTAATGGAATCGATTCCAACCTTTGGAATCGATTCTCAATTCCCAACGCCTCGGAATCGAGGAATCGATTCTTTTTGGAATCGATTCCCAGCCCTACGTGTGCACAACTTTGGGTGACTGACTTGCCTGACTTGAAATCATCCCTTTTCGATCCTGCGCCATTATGGGGAACTTCAACTTGAGGTAAGTTAAGTCTTTGTGTTCAATTTCAAGCATCATTTCACGCCGAGCATTTCAATCGAGTTCCCTTACATCTTATATTATACTCTAAATTTCGAACTGTTGCTGATTAAATGTTGATAAATCCTTTTTAAACTTTATGGTCATTTGACATGCTTCCCTCAGATGAAACGAAAATAAAGAATTCAGAATTAAATTAAGAATTATATTACAACAACATCAGATATTTATCACGTCTGAGTAAAGTAGTCCAAGTTAGACGTTAACTCTAATATGAAAGTGGACTTTTATGGCGCGAACGAAGCTAACATTGACTTGACTAACTTAGTTAAGTTAGCTGGGCTGTTAGCTCTTTGACGCCATTTTTATTGAATGCAATTTACGTGAATAATATTTACGAGCACAGTAGCCTATTTGATATGTGGGAAAAAATAAAGTGGAACAAAATGTTAGCTGGATTAAGGACAGTAAGCACAGACAAACGGCAACACACATTGTCCTAGAAAGTATTACACATTTTGATCCTGTATGAAAATGTTTATTTTACTGATGTAAATTGTAATAGAGGAATGATGTGGGACTTTATGTCATGTTAAAAGCTGAGTCATTGTCTGTTGCTGAGTGAGCTCGGGACTCTTATTATGAAAATGAACTGAGGAGCAGTAACGTTAACGTTATTCCGTCGGCGCCCTCGCAGTTGCTGTGTATGATGATTACGCTCCTGTTTTTACAGGTATGATACAACAACTTATACACACGAGTCCTGTAATTCCGATGTATGTTTATGATGCCAATATTTTGTGTATTAATGTTCTGGGTTGTGAAGATATTGAATGTAGACCGTCCGCCATTTTGTGAACGCTGTGACATGACGTGGTTGTGAAATGCATTTAATGGCGTTTTGCACGGGGCCTGTGTAGTTAACCGATGCACACTCGACATTTAACAATATAAAACGAGAAAAATTCGTGTCTGAAAGCTGCAATCTTTTACTTGTATTTGTTAAAATGAATGGACAATATCTCGTGTTTTTCAGTGGGTGCTCGAGTTTGTCGGTGGCTGTTGGGACAGTGTTAACATGACACTTATTTTTCATAACATTCTGAATACAACGGCCAACTTTTGTTGGTGTTTGCTGGCGTTTGTCTGTGCGTTGTGCTATGGCGCAAACTGAAGTAACTTAGCACTATAGTTAAATGCGGGCTGCACAGGCAGGTTTGAAAGTTTATTAGCTAACTTGCCTTCATGCCATAACTTACTTGGCAAGTTAACTTATTTTCTAAGAATAATGAACCGTTAAGCGCCATAGCAACATCGTGACAGTACGTTATACTAAATAAAACTCCCCCAATAACGGTATATAAAAAATATAGTAAGTGAACACACCTACAAGCTATCCCCTTGGCATTTATAACACCTCTTAAGGTAATTGCGAACATTGAGCAAGTCTGAGCCTTCTACATAGATCTTGTATTTGCAATTAACCACTGACTTATCAATGCCAAGGGGATAACGTTTTAGGTGTTCACTTACTATATATTTTGTGTGTATATAGCCATTTTTCTCTTTCCATACAGCTGATAGAGGTGAACCCATTCTACAAATATTGACTCGACTACAAACGATTAATCTATTTATTTTTTGCCCAGTCCTATTTGGTATGTGTGTACTGAGATTAAAAAAAAAATTCTTTCTTTCTTTCTTTTCTTTTAGCACACCCCATACATGGCACAGAAAATAGGTCTTTTGAGGAGGCTGTGCCCACAGGTAGGAACTTCTCCCCTTTCAGCGAACATCACAGTGGCTAGTCCACCACCGTTGTCTCCAGTCTCCACTACCAACAGCCTGAGGGGCTACACCTCATACTGACACCCCAACCCATGCAGCAGCTATCAGAACTCAGTCATCAGGCCAAACTGGATATCAAGTAAGAAGGGCAGGAAAGCTATTCTATAGCTCATGGAAATAAAAATGCACTTTGGTACGTGTGTGATGAGATTAAAACATATATTTTTTTTCTTTTAGAACACCCCACAAGTACATGACACACACAACAGGTCTTCTCGGGAGGCTGTGCCTATAGGTAGGAATTCTACAAAGATCTCTCTCGGTTTACTCTGACATATCTACGTACAATGTTTTGCTACTAATCTGCTATGCCTGCTTTTTCTTGTTTTACAGCAATTGCCAAGGAGGTCCTCATCCAGCTCGATTCTTTCAGAGAGCATTCAGTTTTAGTTGTCATCAACTGTTCAGTTGCTCATCCTGGTGCAGCTCCAAAAAAATCTCCAGCAGTGAAGCAGTTCCAGACTTCATGCCAGACCCAGCACATTTTTGGCTCCAACTTTCAACTATTGAGGAGCTACAATGTTTGGAGGAGACATTGAAGGGATAGTTCACTTTGAAATTAATTTTTGGTATGTTTTAGCTTACCTCAAGGGCATCCAAGATGTAGGTGTCTTTGTTTCCGCAGTAGTTTCAATTTTTATATTTTTAGGTCAAACCGTTCTTGTCTGTCAGTCATATAATGCAGGTCTATGTTCACCACCTCAAAGAGCATGCACAGAGAAGTCCAAAATAAACATGATTTAATGACTCGTAAATGTAAGTACACATTGATGCCTTAAGACTAGTGCTGCCACTAACGACTAATTTTCTAACGACTAATCTTTCGACTAATTTTTCGATTAGTCGACTAATCTAAACGACTAATTTAAAAAAAATCAAGTGTTTATTTCGTTGTGTCCATTTTATTTTGAACTCAACTGAAGGGCCAAAACATAAAATGTCACCTGGTCCAAAACATTATTAACAATCTAAGCATTAAAGGGATAGTTCACCCAAAAATGAAAATTCTTTCATCATTTACTCACCCTCAATTTGTTCCAAACCTCTATGTGTTTATTTGTTCTGCTGAACACAAAGGAAGATATTTGGAAGAAAACAGATCTCAATCCCCATTGACTTCTATAGTAGGAAAAAATACATACTATGGTAGTCAATGGGGATTGAGATCTGTTTTCTTCCAAATATCTTCCTTTGTGTTCAGCAGAACAAATAAACACATAGAGGTTTGGAACAACTTGAGGGTAAGTAAACAATGAAAGAATTTTCATTTTTGGGTGAACTATCCCTTTAAGTATCTGCATTTCCATTAGGCTATACCATATTAGTCAGAGTCCTAATCTAATCCTCTATTAACAAACATGTAGGCCTATGTATTACTTAAATTAGCTCTTTGTTCTGCCTTTAATTAATACATCATTAGCTTACTGTACATTTTATGTACATTTCTGAAAATATCACTCTGAATTGTAAAGTAGGCTTGATGCAATCCATGCATTTTCTGTAAAGCTGCTTTGAAAACGATATTGTGAAAAGCACTATACAAATAAATTGGAAATGAATTGAAAGAGTCTGGCCTAGCCCACTACGCTTAGCTCTGCCTAATGAGTCGCGCTGAGAGCAGGCAGGCACGCAGCTCGCGTTTACACTTGCGTGCATGGTGGGTCTGTGCCGCGGTTCACGTGAATGTGAAAGCAACACGGACTGGGGTGCGCGCTTGTTCAGGAAGTAAAGTAACCTGCCTGTGCATGCGTTTTAGTTGATTATGATGTATTTACTTAAATAAAACACATGTAAGGGATGATAGTGTTTTTGATTTACCTTCTATACGAGCGAGAGTTGAGCCTGCATTGTATTCGCGCATTGCGCGTGGAATCAGGAATCGGTCTCCTCAAAAGAGTCCGTTCGCAAACAGCAGAACGCCACCTTATGCGACACACGCACATTAATTTTGACCCGCGTTCTGTTTTCTATCATGGGCCGTGCACGTTCGCAATGGCACAAGGTGCACGCAAACGCACCAGTTCGAAAGTGTGAAGGGGGGGTGCCAGGAACAATCACGCTCGGGCTCGGACCGCAGCAAACTAGCCCACTGTGAAAGCGCCGTCACCTGCCTCCGTAATTTTTCATATCAAAGGGTTTGGAGGCGGGGCGGGAACGTGAAGGAAGAGGATAGCAGATCAACCAGCAGGGCGTGCGCCGCACAGACTGGTGTGTGGAGGTGAATTACAGTGAGCCGTTTGGGAGACGGGAGACCAAAAATAAATATGTGGTCATTAGTAAAACGACTCGTCGACTAAAAAAATTGCCGTCGACTAATTTGCATGGTCGATTACGTCGACTAATCGCGGCAGCACTACTTAAGACACAAAACGAGCGGTTTGTGTGAGAAAACGAACAGTATTTATATAGTTTTTACATTTTGTGATCTGTGATCTATGAATAAGTGAAATATATTAGATTGTCCTGGACTTAACGTAAGCAGAATGCTCTTTTATGAAGTTACTTCATTGAAGGACATATTTAATGAGATTATGCCTGAAAAGGTTTTGGATTTTTTTATCATGTTAATTTAAAAAAATATATTGTATAATATGACTTGTTTATATTTTAGTTTTTATTGTATTTATATGATGTTTGTATTTTGTGAATGAAGGACACTATTTAAATTACCAGAGGGGAGAGTGAAGTGTGGTCCAAATAAAAAAATGCATTAAACATAAAAACTGTCTTCCTTGTGCTGTTTTATTTTCAGTTTATCTTGCATAAATAACGGCTGCTCAGCTTTTTTAGTATCAACTTGACATGAATGAAAAATCAATAGTTTAAATAAGCCAAAACAAGGAACGGGATTGGAGGGGAGCTTTACGTCATCTCACTCGGGCTTCCGCAATCGGGCCGCATTAAAACCGAGCGCTCGGCCGAGTGTTTTAGCCTTAATCGGGCCGCGTTTAAACCGAGCACTCGCAGAGCAATCGGACCTAGATTCATGCCGAGGATCGGCCGAGGGTTTTAGCCTTAATCGGGCCGCTTTTGGCCCGCATAATTTTTGCTAGCTGGGACCTTGAGTCAGTGGTCTAATCACAATGTGACTCTTTTAGATGATTACAGCAAAGGGTCTATCAGCTGAAATAAAGCAGTGTCATCTAATTCGCTCTGTGCACAAGAAAAATGCTAACTTCCGGCTTGAGGGCGGACGTTGGGTACTTCGTTTCCGGTTGCCGTCTTGTTTACATCAGTGGACCGGCCTTAAGTTAGTTTAATCGTTCGCAATGGACCTAAAACATAAAAAACTTACTGTGGAAGAGCTGGTTTAATGGTTAAAGTGTAAAGCCTTGTTTAACTCGACGGGTCCGCATGAGCCCAAAGGTGCGCGCCGCAAAAATGACGTGATTGTAACAGCGCGCGCGCCTCCGTATCTCTTAGATTAGAACACCATTTACTACACACAATAGGCTTTTTTTTCTCTGATTTTGAAAACTCTTCGTGATCGACTTAAAATGCTTCCAAGATCGACGGGTTGGTGATTCCTGTAACGTTATTGTTTTCCGGTCAATGACAAGAGTACTAATCAGCTGTCTCACGAACGTAACCAGCACATGTATCCACACATAGCAAAGCCATAACAAAGCGAGGGAGAAGAACTAAGTTACATGAAACAATCCAACTACATATTTTAAACCACTGACAAGGGAAAAGTCACTACTCACGGTGTCTATAGCCGCTTTCCGCCCGGAGGGACTTTTGCAGTGCCTAGAACCTTCCTATAACCATTTTTTTTCGCGTGTTCCGACCGGACTAAGTTCCTATAACTCTTTCAGTACCTAGTCTAGAGCGAGGACTTTTTTTAGTTCCCTTTCCCAACGTCGGATACCTTTACTCCCTGTATTACATGTCTACTCCCTGTATGAGATACTGAGAGATGTAATATTTAAACCCCTTTCTCTCTCTTGCTCTGGGGAGCTGGAGAAAAATCACTAACCAGTCGATGAACATTATCGACTCTAATATTATATTATAATATCGACTGTAATCTTCGGTAAATCAAGACATCTGGAGAAATATACATCCTCTACGTTGTCCATCAGGCTACCGGAAACTAGACACCCCCTATCGGTTTCGCAGCCGGAAGTAGCATATGCTAACTTGCACATAGTCTATTGCACCGAAATATGGTAGGCCTAGTAGAATTTTTTTTTCACACACTCATTCTCAGTATTGCTGAGGTTAACATCAGAAAGCGAAGACATGAGATGCAGTTATTGAGAGTTAGTTAATGAATGGAGAATTGGTGGCACAATAACTGAAACAGAAGAAAAGCGTATGGATTCATCTTACTGTACAGTAGGCTACACTTATGCGGGTGTGTTTTGCTGTAGGTCTGGTCTGGTCTGCTACATTTATAAATCAACAGTGCCACCTGCTGTTCTCATCGAAAAAGTACTACATAGTGTTCTATAGGGCCTGGACATCAACTCTCCCTAGAAATTTACAAACAACAAAATCTATTCAGATCAGTTAAAAAGGTTTTGTTAACATATTATTTGTCTACCTTAAGCCACACACACCTCTGGTCTAAACCCTACCCTCCAAAGACAATTTAGCTACCTTAACATAAAAGACAGAGACAGAGCATTCTGCATTTGGATTGGTTTTCTGGGTGGATTAAACTCTTGTTTATTTGCTATTTAAAGTAAAGGGTCCAGGTATGGCTGATCAGCATGCCCCCATTAGCCACTGCTGATTGATGTAATTACAATCTGGCAGATGGTACTATAATTACTTCAATCTGGACAATGTTCGGCTGGGAAACCCTGGGTCCAGCCATTTATGTGGATGTAAATTTGACACGTGCCACCTACCTAAACATTGCAGACCAGCAGGATAATGCACCCTGCCACACACTGCACACATTATTCAGGAATGGTTTGAGGAACATTATGAAGAGTTCAAGGTGTTGCCCTGGCCTACAAAATCCCCAGATATCGATCCAATTGACCTCCTGTGGGATGTGCTGGTCCTTTAAGTTCGCACCTCGCAACCTACAGAACTTGAAGGATCTGTTGCTTTTAATGTCTTGGTACCAGATTCAACTGGACACACAAATTATGTGGATATCGAAGATCTCAAAAATGAAGTTTATTACAGCCTAGCAGTGGCAAGGTACACGAGGAAGCACCTTGGTTCACTGGCGTCAGCATGAATCCAGAACATCCAAAGCTTAAACCTTTTATCCTGTTACAGTTTACCACTCTTAATGTAAATGAAGTTGCTCTTTGCAACAGCTGTGCTCTGTATGTTAATGAAGTTGAGACACCCCATTGTCTGAGAAGGTTCTCTGTGTCCCACACCCATTCCCATTATTGACCATTTGCTCAGGATGTGATCAACCCAAATGGTGAAGAAACAATATAACTTCTTGACTTTCTTTCATCTCTATGATAATTAAGCCATTGGGGATGAGCTCATTCTAAAATATATTTTGGAGTGAAATCTGGGTCGAGGCAGACTACAATTTCTTACAACACCTTAATGAATGAATGAATGAATGAGGCATTTATATAGCGCTTTCATATGTACTTCTGTACACCCAAAGCGCTTTACAATCATATCAGGGGTTCTCTCCTCAACCAGCACCAGTGTGCAGCATCCACTTGGATGATGCGACGGCAGCCACAGTACAACGGCGCCAGTGCGCTCACCACACACCAGCTATAGGTGGAGAGGAGAGAGAGAGTGATAGAGCCAATTCAGTGGATGGGGATTATTAGGAGGCCATGATTGGCAGGGGCCAAATGGGTGGAATGTGGCCAGGACACCGGGGTTACACCCCTACTCTTTACGAGAAGTGCCATGGGATTTTTAATGACCACAGAGAGTCAGGGCCTCGGTTTAACGTCTCATCCGAAGGACGGTACTCTTTGACAGTATAGTGTCCCCGTCACTATACTGGGGCGTTAAGACCCACACAGACCACAGGGTGAGCACCCCCTACTGGCCCCCATCCAGGTACTAACTAGGCTCAGCCCTGCTTAGCTTCAGTGGGCAACCAGTCTTGGGCTACAGGGTGATATGGCTGCTGGCCACCTTAAGGGGTCTTGTTGGGTCCATGCCTTGGGTCGGCACTGTTTTGACAGCATGTGGAGGACAAACAGCATATTAGACATGATCATAACGGTTTGGCTTATCGGTTTACGCACATACATGCTGTATTTAAAAAAATACTGTATTTTAAAGATAATTATGTAAAATCCAAATTAAGTTTTACAGATCTTTATTGGAAAGGGTTTAAACATTGTTTTCATGTTTGTTCAGTGATCTATAAACAATTATTGCACCTGTGGAACAGTCCTAAACACTTTACAGACAATTAAAGTCACAGTTTTATGAAATTAAAGAGACCTTAGGCCTACTATGAAAAACACCAGAAGAAAGAAAATTTTTTTTGCAGTTTTTCTGCGATGGGCCTTTATATCAACATGGCTGTGATTACTTGCTGTATATATGGTTAATATTTTACTATTTTATAGTTTTTAGGGAACTTTGTACTTCTCTTTTGCCCTGTCTGCTGCCTTTTAGGCTAGTCAAGGTCAGTAATGAAGGATTTGCAATCGCATGCTCTTGTGGTGCCATCAGTCAGGAAGTGTTGTCATGACATAATTTCCCCTTGGCTCTTAAGTGGTTAGTCTCATGACATTTACTGCCCAGTAATTGGCTCAAAAGCATTCAAGGTGCCCTGCTTTGTGCCTGACCAACTGATCAGGTCAGGTTAGGGTTGGTGCCTCATTAGCCTGTCAGGTTAGAATCGAGGCACCTTTCTGCAATGAAGAAGGAGTGTTTCTCAGAACTCTAATTGAAGCTTGTTTCCTTGCTCCTCCTTTTTCGACCTCTGACCTTTAAATCGATTGAAGTCTGCCACCATGAAGGACATATCAATTCTCTGAACACAATGAGGAGGCAACAAGAGAAAGGACGCTTCCAAAAGAGCTAAGTAGATCACATCTGAATCTTCTACTCATGCTCCATGTTGCCAGAAGCATACTCCTCTAATTGTAATTTAGGCTCATTGGAAAAATGTGGCTCTATTGAATATTTTTGCAAAACTCCATACAATTCACTGCAGTTTCCAGCTGAAATGAACACTAGTGGCCGTAAAACACCAACAAATGTTATCCCTGTTCACATGATCCATTCTGTTTCATTGTGATTATAGGAGCTGATTATTGATTAATAAGAACGTAATTCTTATTAAACGGTTTCTTACTATATGATCTCAAAACTAGGCAAGATATAATGGCCTCCATATCGGTATTGGCCGATATATATTTATTTTTAATGTTATCGGCCCGATAAGAAGATTTAGCCGATATATTAAAGACGATAAATAATGGATTATTTCCTTCAGCTGAGCTGAGACGCTTTAGATTCGCACTGTTAGTCATGGTGCTTTTGAATTGCTTGAAAAATGATTGGAAACCACTTAAACAAGGAAAATATATGTTAAGTGCAACATGTGCAGTCTGTCATATAGGCTACAATAAATTAGAATGAGAACATGATAATTGTGTGCTTGGGACATGGCTTTTAATAGTGAGACTTTTGTTTTTTTTTAATCAGGCTCTCAAAAATGATATAAGAATTTGGATTTAGATTCATCGGCCAATTTATCATTTATCGGATTTCAAATATAAAGAATTATCGGTTATTATCGGTATAGTCTAAAATGTTCATATCGATGCACACCTACTCAAAACACTTTTACCGTAGTGCATGGTATGTAAACTAGAACATTTTGACGTTTACATGCACACAACCAGCTCCATATATTTATAGCTTTTCTGATGTAGTAAACTTGGGGTAGCTCACTTGGTAGGTACAGCATCTTGTATGAGTCTCACAAAATGGTCACAAAAAAAAAGAGCTCAAAGACTTGCTGAAGTAAGCTAAAATGGCATGGTAGCTTCAGAAAATGCATTTTAATCTCACATTTGCTTCTGTTAAACCTATCGGTTCGGTTCAGGGTAGGATTTAGCGCAAGTAGTACATTATTTTTAAATGCGATAGCATTTCATTTCTGATAATAAAAAGGTAATAACACTTTTACATTTATTTTTAAAATAAAACTGGACATGCTTTTAGCACCACTCATTGGATATTTCACTTTGAAAAAGTGTGCAAGAAGCAATGTAATGTCACTTTGCAGAAATGTCGCCACAGGCACTTGTTTCAATGAGCTTGTGTTGTCTAATTGTGAAACCAGAAAAACTGTTTAATTAGCACTAAACAGTCTTAATACACAAACATGCATACTAAGATACACATTATCTGCTAAACTCTCAGTGAATAATTAAGAGAAAGATGGGATAATGTGTCAGTTTATCTCTTAATCAACACACACACACAAGTATTTTCAGGATACACACCCATCTAGTGTGACAGCGCTGAAAACATAAGGACAACACCTGATACCTTCTGTCCAACAGGCGTGTAGTTTTACACTCCCTCATCTCCCACCGCAGTCATCTGTTAACTAAGAAATTAGAAAAATACCCTGCTGTCTTTTTTATTGCAAAATGTATTGTAAAATAACATTATAAATAAAAAAAATACTATGGAAAACAATGAAAAAAAAACAATGGTTTGATAAATAATTCTAATCGCTTTACCATTTTCACAGGTTAACAGTAGTGAGTTAGCAAAGCGTATCAACCTGATAGCACCAAACTCACATGCAAAAACATTTTTCAGAATAAGGATTACACACAACTATTAATGAGGTCATGGGAAAAACCGAGACTTCAGGACAGTGGAACTTGACACCACGCATGTGCCCTGTGACTTTCAGACTAGCTCACTGAATTTCCATTGGTGTTACAGGTGGCAACATCTTCTTAATTAAACAAAGAGAGAATCATCAGATGACAATAATAAGCAAACAAAATGTTTAATGTTTATTTAGCATTAGTTCTTTTGTTTGTATTTTGATAACACAGACACACGTGAAATCATTATGAATAAAAAGAAAGAAGAAAAGACTAAACTACAAGCAGCTTTTAACAACTACTTCTACAAGGACTTGATCAGGAAACAGACTACAAGAGACAAAGAAAGGCATTGATGTACTGTGAACTGGAGCATTGGTTTTAAATCATCAGTATATAGAGTGAAAGCTGGGCACAAGTAGGCTCAATAAACCCCATTCAAACATAAGCATACATGTTTCACAATCAATAACCACTCACATACACACAGCCTTTAATGCCAGAGCCCATCTGCAGCTTTTTTCTTTGTTGTTAACCATCTAATATTAATACTGAAAATCATACAAAACAAACTACAAAATAATTATAATGTTCAAAGAGTGTGAGTGTGCGTCACTGTTTCACCAGTCATAGCTCTAATGCATTTGCAGCCAGTGTATTTTCAAGTATGGACAGTCTAAAACAGTGCTTGGCTCAAGAAATGCTTTAAAACTCATGGTAAAAACAGTTTCCAATTTTTATGACTTCAATAATTCTTCATTTCGGTTATTTTGGTTTTGTGTTCTTAGGTAATGTTGTTTTGGTGATCTGGGAAAAATATGGTTTACAGTATATGAACAGTGGTAGAACATGACGTTGCTTTTCTAATGTATTATACAACACTTTTCAAGAACTAATATCCTTTATAATCTCCACTTAATGCACATAACTATGCCTACTGGCTTAAATATGTCCACAATTTCATAGTCATTCATAAAAACATAAATGTAACGTACCACTTTGTATTTTGAAAAAAGAAGTGCATCTCAAATGTTGTGGTGCATTTAAAACAATTATACACTTTAAAAGTGAAACCATTACTGGCAACAGTTCAGTCTGACATTGAGTTGTAAAACCAGCATGTGATTTTATATCAGGTTGTCCAGTGACATTTAAAAAATATAATAAAAACTCTGAGGGTGAGAATGCACTTTAACGCACAAATAATTTGCAGAAGTTCTGTTTATTGCCACTTCAAAACATATTTTGAAAAGTAGCAGAACTAAATGTTAGATTGAAATGTTACCAAAAAAATCGCTATTCACAGAACGTCCGTTGATGAAAATGGCTGAAAGTTAGTAGAAGCAGTAGGGCACCATGGGATATGTTAATTACAGTACAAAAATCCTCCAGGTCACTCTAGGCCTATTGATTTGGGGGAACATGTAAGTAAACAGACTTTTGCTTTGATAGCAACACTAGTCTGATACACGTTATAATAAAAATGTAGTTTGTTTGGGACATTTTGAGACACACAGGCACTCACACATAAAAATTTGATATACCCCTCCCACGTTTGAAAACAAATGACTGTTCCTCCTATGATTTGCTTAGTGAAAGAAACCATACAGTAAAGATGAACTGAGGACTTTAAAACCTAAACATCCATGAAGTAACAGGGAATAGGGTAAATGGCTTAATTCAAATAAAATGTATAATTTTGCTAATTTGAACCCATATATAGTGGACTGTGTGAAGGGATGTTACACGTGATCTGCACCCTTCTGAAGAGAAACTAAAGTTGTGCTTAATTGACGCGAGCTGAGAATAACAAAACAAAAGGGGAAAAGTGGTAAAGATACTCTAAGAATGTTAGCATACCAGTATACTGGCTCTAAGAATCCCAAATTATTGTAAATGGAAGCAAGATTTGAAGTTTTTACCATCCTCAACAAAGGCTCTAGCATTTTGCATAGATAACTAGCAAAATAGCAACTAGCAGCATTAGCTTGTGTAGATTTTTTCTCTACAAGGAATGAAGTTGTAAGTTAGCAAAACGTGCTATACATATAAAAAAATGAAGGCAAGGCTGGCAACATAAACATTAGCAAATATGTTAGCTTGCTAATGTCCTTGCTAATGCTTAAGAAATGAAAATGAAGAAGGGACGGAGTGCGTGAGAAATAAATATAGAACATAAATTAAATTCAGTGCACAACAGTCCAAAACAGTGCAAAAAAGTATGAAATTTATATAAATAGATAGAGATCTTTATTGTATTTGGATGGAGTGAAACCTGATGCCCCATGATAACTTCGTGTTAAAACCACTAATTTCTAAACTTCAAAACGTTGCTTTTTCCACAAGGATAAACTCAACATTCAGGACCATTGAACAACTGACCATTAACTCCACTCAACAGGGAAAAAAAACATCCTCAGGAGTTTCCCATTTATGTTTTCATGTTTCCTTCCATTCTCTTCGTTTGGCTTCCTACTTACAGTTCATTGTTATAATGGTTGGTTGGTTTGTTTCTTTATTGACCCATGTATTTATTTCCTGGATAGGCCCTGCTCTGAGTGAAGAGTAGTTAATTCCTCTCTTTAGTAAAGCGTTAGTGTTGATTTCTCCTAGTGCTTTACTTTAGTTTCTTATCTGTACTTCTAACATGGCCGTTTCTTTTGTGCTTGCCATTTGGAATTCCATTATGACAGTGTCCGTTCACCTTTTCCCCCGGAGATGAACCGCGCCCCACTCGTGATTGAATGCACTTGCCTATTCGGTATAGGCAGAAGCCAAGAAGAAGCAGACACACTCCTATCACAACGGAAACATCCAGTAAGAAGTACTGGTAGGTGGGGATCTCGTAGACTGCAGTGCGGAGGTGATCGGCGCCATGGTGACGGAGTATATAGCTAATCCAGTAAACTGCCCGGTTCACTGGATGACCAGGCTGATCTTTATGAATCTGAGACAGCAACTGCGCTCGCTCACGATACCTTAATAGAAAGAGAGATGGAGAGGTTTCAGAACATCCAAGACAGCACAAGCACATCACCAAATTATATTGATCTTGGCCACAAGATGGCACTGTATCATAGTTTCTCATCCTAAACAATCGTTTGCTTATACAGATCTATAATTCTTCAACAAGTTCTATGAACACAATCCTTCATTTTATGAAAAAAAAAGCATCTTTGAAACATTTGCAAATTATCTATTTGCTTAATAACTCATCTATTTTTTTGTGTGTCAAGCTAAAAAGAAAGTCATACAGACGCGTAAATAATGAGTTTCATTTTGGGGTAACTGTCTCTTTAATACAACTAAAAGCTCTAAAATTCAGTCTCTAGAAACTATTTGTTAGACTAAGTTGCTCTTTGGCTCCATTGGATTTGTTGAAACACTATGGATCTGCAAATATTGACACCATTGCGGGGTCTTCAACAGGTCTTGTTTATCGTTAAACTTGAGTAACCCCAATTCCACAGTCATTAAAATTTAACCTGACTGTGTGTGTGGGTTTGGATTTGTATTACCTGTTTTTTGACAAACATTTTATAATAGCTGCAGTGAGATAGTGTGTGTGTGTGTGTGTGTGTGTGTGTGTGTGTGTGTGTGTGTGTGTGTGTGTGTGTGTGTGTGTGTGTGTGTGTGTGTGTGTGTGTGTGTGTGTGTGTGTGTGTGTGTGTGTGTGTGTGTGTGTGTGTGTGTGTATGTGCACTTAATTCATTTTATACACATATGATTTACCTTTTGTCTGTAATGACATTAACCATAGCAATATAAAGGTCTTCCTCACTCATCCTTTTCCACTCAAGCATTATGCCCATGCCTTTGGCCTGAACTCGTGTCATGGTGTCATAGTGATCTCCAAACAGCGGGACACCCACCACGGGCACACCGTGATACATGGCCTCATAGATGCTGTTCAAGCCCCCGTGGCTCAAGAAGGCCCGTGTGTTTGTCTGTCCTGTGGGTGAACAAGAGGTCCAATGTGAGTGGAAAAAATATTGAAAAATGTGCAATTTACAAACAAATACCATGAATCCCTGAACATTTACCATAGCTTCTATATTGTAATCAACATTTAACTGTGGCATTTTGAGTGAGACCATAGTAACAACAGGGTTACTGGATGGATGGTAACATTATAACAATTTGTTTGAGTCATTGTAAAGATGTTTTAGGAGGTTCTGGGTGGTTGCCAGGGCATTGCTGTGCAGATGCCAATGTGTTTTTTAATGCTGCTGATACTGTGGTTTTCTGGGTAGTTGCAAAGACATTGCTAGGATGTTCTGGGTGGTTGCCAAAATGTTACTAAGGCCATGTCCACACTAATATCTTTTTCTCTCCGTATTGGCCTTCTGTCTACACTGAGTTTTTATGAACTTTCTGAAAACTCTGTTTTTGCGTTGTAGTGTGGACTGTGAAAACAGAGGCATTTGAAAACGATTTACGTATGTGCAGTTAGGTGAATTTAGTGGTTTCCAACGTTTCAGCGAGGACTTTTGGAAAATATCCGTATTAATGTAGACGTAGCCTAAGGTGTTCTAGGTGGTTATTGGCCCTATAATGAGCCCACCTATAATATTTGGTCTCCTTTTAACTTTCCAAATAACTGATTTGCCTATTTTATCATCTGTGAGTCTGATTGCTTGGAAAAGTAAAGGCACACCTTTCATTGATAAGCGATTAGATGTATAATTTTACATGGCATAAACAGTGTGAGATGTGTTACACACCAATGATCAATATTGAGGGTTTTGTATTCAAGAGACAGTAATAGTGATGTATGCCTCACAAACTCCCAAAAACTATAAAGTAAAACTGTCATAATTCTGATAAAATTAAAGTTGACAAGCTTGATAATAGTAAGCAGTTTTTCATTCAGTTGCTTCTACTCGTTCCTCCCTGTGCCTGCTAACACTTCTTCCTCTGTATGAGTTACAATGAACAAAGAGTTTTATTGACCCTTTCAGAATCGCTAGTTGTAGATAGCTATCTAGTACTCTCATATCTTTTTAAAAATACATTTGAAAGGCACAGGAAAATCAAAGGAACATTTGCACACTTTTTGTCCGAGGCTTCTCACGGATAGGGTGGAGTGTGTATCACTTTCTCTCTGGTACTGACATGAAGCAGGATTGTTTCATTTCAGGCATAAAGCTCAGTGTGTTTAAGTGCATTTCAGGCTCTGGTTAAAATGGAAGTTAAATAATTGTTGTTTACTGTGACAATATTGACCATGGGTCACTGTTCTTGAAGTTTAGAACAGTTGAACCTCAAACAAATAGGTGTTTGTGTTAAACAGCTGAGGGTCCTCAGAGAAGAAAGGCCTTGGGTTCACCCTGTCTATCGACTTTGTGTATCAGACTTTTTCCTAGAAGACCAAACTAATGGAAGACCAAAGCACAGGATGCATCAACTAGGTCATTCAGAGAACAGGAAGTGTGGCGGACAGCAGAAAGACAGTGAGAGAAAGAGAGAAAAGACAGAATGATGGAGACATAAAGGTCCTCTGTGACCTCAAGCCCATGGTGTACAATGAGACAGAAACTCATTCACACAAACAAACACACACGCAGGCTTTGTGTCCTCTAAGACAACGGAGACATTATCCTAAGATATGCCGAAAAGAGCAGTGAGGAGGATAGCTCTCTCTCTCTCTCTCTCTCTCTCTCTCTCTCTCTCTCTCTCTCTCCTCTCTCTCTCTCTCTCTCTCTCTCTCTCTCTCTCTCTCTCTCTCTCTCTCTCTCTCTCTCTCCTCTCTCTCTCTCTTCTCTCTCTCTCTAAAAATATCTGAACAGCCTTAAAACGATATAATTTACTTGAGAGGCAAAACTGCATAAAAGTTAAAGACCAATTTTTGTGTTTTTAAATTTATTTTATATTTTTAAACTTAACATACTGTAAATGCAAAGAAAAAATATAAAGTAAAAAAAAAAAGTGAAATAGCCTAATAATAAAAAAAGGGGTAAGTTTGCATTGATTATTTTGTTGTGAATTCCCCTAAGGCATAAATACAGGAAAAACAGCAATATTGTGAAATATTATTACAATATGAAATTTGTTAATGTAAAGAAATATATATTTATTCCTGCGATGGCAAAGCTCAATTTTGAGCAGCATTTTGCATTACTCCAGTCTTCAGTGTCACATGGTCCTTCAGAAATCATTCTAATGATGATTTCGTGGTCAAGAAACATTTCTTAATTAATATTTTAATACTTAATGTTTATATTTTTGAGGATATATATTTTTTTTGATGATTCTTTAATGAAGAACACACATTTCTAAAGCACACCCTTTTTTTGAAATACAATATTTTGTAACAATGAAAAAAGTCTCTGTCACTTTAATGTATCCTTTCTGAATTTATTTAAAGTAGTAATTTTTTCTTTTTTGAAATAGTAAGGAGGACTGGAACAAAAATTCAGTCACACTTGAAATTAGAGTCCAACTCTCACTATTAACTAACTTTTAATTAAGACTTTTGCCTCAAATAACTCCTAATTACTGCTTATTAATAGTAAGGTAGTTGTAAAGTTTTGGTATTGGGTAGAATTAAGGGATGTAGAATATGGTCATGCAGAACAAGACATTAATATGTGCTTTATAAGAACTAATAAACAGCCAATATCAGAGTAAGATGCATGCTAATAAGCAATATAGTTCATTGTGAGAATTGGACCCTGAACTAGTGTTGCCAGAAATTCCAGAGGGAACATTCAAACTTCATATGACTTTCTAAAAATGTACTTTTTTTAGTGAGAGATAGAATGTTGTTTACTTACCCAACAGATCGTTCTGAGGCATCCAGTCCACTAGTTTAGTATTGTTACCAAGATTTGGGGGAGGAACTCCAGAAAACCTACAGAGAGATTGAATTCAGTAAGATACAGGCAGCTCTTTCTATAGGCTCTTTAAAAACATTAAAAACATTTTAGGCAATCTATGGCTAGTAAATGAGACAATTGTCAGCTGATATATATGAAGAATTTATTTAAAGCATCAAAGATACATTGTGAGATCAAAGGAGTGAGGCATACTGGAGAAAAAAAGAGTAGAGAGACCAAATAATTTACATGCATAGATTGGTTTAGTAACAAAAGATGAATCCACCAGCATCAATCAAACATGTGGATTCCTTCAGAGCTTATAAAGGCTACAAAGCACAGTCATGTAGCTATGCCGTATTTAAACATGATTTTTTAAAAATAAAGAGAAATAACCATTAAACTTTTGAGCATGTAATTGAAGGGAATTACATGACACTATATTCATTTGACTATGTAAAGTGACAGGTTTCCAAATAAAACAAAAACAATGTAGGATGGGACCTGGAAGTTTAAGTCAAATTACTGTAACTATTTATAGAAACAAAATTATAGAAAGGTTGCTTTTCCTACAACAGTCAATGCCAAAATAGCTAATGTATAAGGCAACATCAGAAGAAAAGGGAATTCATTTTAGATTATGAAGATTTGGAATATGGAAGTTTACAATGAGTTCTGAAAGATCATGTGACACTGAAGACTTGAGTAATGATGCCAAAAATTGCATGGCTTTGCCACCACATTAAAAAGTTACATGATAACATAATAAAAACTGTTATTATTTTAAATTGTGATTATATTTTACAATATCACTGTATTTTTTAATAAATAAATGCAGCCTTGGTCAGCATAAGAGACTTCTTTCAAAACCATTAAAAAACAGACCCCAAATATTACTTCTGAAAGGTATACTGGTATACTGATCAATTAAAGGGTCAACTGTAATTTGATGTTGGCTTTAAGATAAATACTAGGAGTCTTTGGATATCTGCTAAATGACTATTTAAACCAACAGCAATAGTTCTTTAGTGGAGATTATATGTGACCCTGGATGATAAAACCAGTCTTATGGGTCATTTTTTGGAAATTGAGATATATACTTCACATGAAAGCTGGATACATAAGCTTTCCATTGATGTATGGTTTGTTATGATAGGACAATATTTGGCCGAGATACAACCATTTGAAAATCTGGAATCTGAGGGTGCAAAAAAATTTAAACATTGAGAAAATCGCCTTTAAAGTTGTCCATTTTTGTTCGCGATTGTGCTGTATTCACTCACAAAAATAAATGTTTTATATATTTACGGAAGGAAATTTACAAAATATCTTCATGGAATATGATCTTTACTTAATATCCTAATGATTTTTGGCATAAAAGAAAAATTGATAATTTTGACCCATACAATGTATTGTTGACTATTCCCACAAATATACCCGTGCTACTTAAGACTGGTTTTGTGATCCAGGGTCACATATGAAGTGTTTGCTTTTAAGTCAGGCTCAAGACTTAGTAAAGATCCGGGATTATTGTATGTCTCCCAAGTCACTGGTAGGCAAATCCACACAGCCTACAGGCAAGTATGTGCCAAACCTAATGACAAACATTGAACAGTTACTAAGAAACCTGACAGAAGTCAGTGACTCTAATTACCATTACTAAAATGTATGCACACGTCAAAAAAAAATAAAAAAGAGTTCAGACCATATGTTCATCTCGTAAAACCAGTGGTATATTTTGTGGATCACTGGAGTGTGTCTGTCTGTCTGTCTGTCTGTCTATCTGTACATTCTATTTATCAGGTATGTGTGTGTTCCCTGGGCATTTCCACTCCCAACAGAGTCCTCATTAGTAAAGTTTTGCCATGGCACATTTGCATGAACACAAGAAAGCAACTGAGATTATAGCATGACTACGGGAGTCATGACAATATGAATGCCTATATGACAACAGAAGGTGCTGCTATTTATAAGCATGCAGCTTCACTTAGAAAAATATAGAGGTTTTTTTTTTAGGCATAATAAAATTCCTTCAATGAGCTATTTAAAGTTTACATGCACTTCTGACACATTTTCCACTAACTGATAAGAGCATCAAATCTCAAATTCCCTAAATTCTTTTATAAATGCTATAAATATTTTAAAGTAAATTAATAATTCCCTTATGTGGTTCCAGACCTGCTGGTTGACCTTTTCCATGGCATTACTACTCATGGGGACTGAGGCTCTCAAGCTTCAAAAAGGAAAATTATCATGATATAATACAGTATCATTACAGTGGTTCTATATTAATAGCAAAGTAAAATTTTGGTCTATTTTTCACATAAAGCTCATATGGCTTCAGATGACTTGGAATATAGCACACAATTTGAACTACTTTTAGATAGTCCCCATTTATTGTAATTAAAAAAGGAATCGATAAAAATCTTTAAAAAAATTCAAGTCATATGACGACGAGTACATAATGACAGAAGGTTTGATTTTTGGGTGAACTACTCCAATTATGCACAATTCCTATATAATTTAATGTGAGGCTTTCAAAGGCAATTTGTATACCATTTTAAAGACCATTTGTCTCTGAGCCCATTGTAATGAATGTGTATTTCTGAACGTTTTAAACACAACATACCACAGTATGAAATGATGATCAGAGTAATGATTAAATCTTTTGCAGATTGTCTTTTTAAGATTTTTATATCACTGGATCATGACCTGTGACCATTAAATCTCATGTATTCATGAAGTTTTGCATTTAGAAACCATTGGAAATTCAAACAAACCATTAGATCATTTTTAATGAGGGTTTACTGGTTTGGAAATGGAAAACAAAATAGTAAGTTGTAGCCACAGGCTTATCAGTGGCCCACCACCATATCAGTTGCCAATGGATCCTTTGTGATTTAAAAAAAAACTTTAATGGAATGATACGCAGGGGACTTGATCTGTTGGTAAAATGGTTCACCGATCACTTGAATGAAGGAATGAATGGCAGTACCTCCAGATGACTCTCTGGGGTAGACGGCTCAAGGCTCCAGCAAGTTTCTGAGCAATGTCATCTGACAGATACTTCACTCCTGCACCAAACGACACCACCACAAAACCATGTTCATCTGTATTCTTCACCCAGGTTTCAAACTCCTGTACACACACAGATCAAATACAACACAGTTCAACAGTCCATCTATGAAATTTGTGAGACAAAGCAATTCAACATTACACGGAAATCAAAAGCCAGACCAAACATTTCAAAGAATTGTATAAAAATCAAAAAGGCTTAATTTGCCTCTAAATCATAATTTTACATGACTAAATAAACCTAATATTGTTACCTACATCAACAACATTTTACAGTCTGATAAAGTAGAAATGCAGTATCTGCAGTGAATGCAGTGATCACCAGCATGTTGCAACCTAGTTTGTCCAAAGGGACAATAGTATCTTTCAACTTTAAATTCTAAACAAGTTAAAACATTTTTATCATAATTTGAATAATTGGAAATCCTTTTAAGGTGTGGACATATCTCAAGCTACTTTCCCTTTGCCATAGAATCCCTCAACCTGAATTATTCATATAAAATTTCTCAAAACCTGTTTCTCATATTTTGTCAACCACAGAGGAATGGCATTGTTTAAATAGTTGCAATGGTAATGCCACTACTGTGGAAAAAATATATAAGAGTGTCTTTTTTAAGCTGTGTAGACTTAAGACCAGTCTTAAGGTGTGTCAAACTCATTTTAGCTCAAGTACCAGATTTATTCAACCTTAGCACATCAACAGAGAGCAATCTGGAGAATATAACGTGCAGAATGGTTTTATTCTGCTTTAATAAACAACATGGGTTAATCAAAAAGAAGCATAATGAAATGTACTAAAAGAACTTAGATTAAATTTACAACTTAGTTAAAGGGTTAGTTCAACCCAAAAATGAAAATCCCATAATTTGCTCACCCTCAAACCATCCTAGGTATATATGACTTATTTTAGCCAAATACAATCGGAGTAATATTAAAAAATATCCTGGCTCTTCCAAGCTTTATAATGGGAGTGAAGGGTGTCTTACATTTTGAAGACCAAAAAGTGCATCCATCCATCATAAAAGTAATCCATAAGGGTGTTAATACAGGCCTTCTGAAGTGAAGCAATGTGTTTTTATAAAAAAAGAAAAAAAATCCATATTTATAACCTAATAAACTATATTCACTGGCTTCCGGGAATGGGCGTATGCGAGTGTACTTCCGGCAGAAGAGTGATGGCTGAAAGAAAAGTCATATACACCATAGCTTGAGGGAGAGTAAATTATGGGATACTTTTCATTTTTGGATGAACTAACCCTTTAACATACACATTAAAAAAAAAACACTGAATATTGACCAAACAACACTTCTCTTCTATTAAAGATAACCATAAAATAAACCAGAACACCACAAAGTAAAGCCTAAAAGAAAACACTGTAACATAATAGCTAATATGCAGCTCCAAAGTGGAAAAATGAACAGGACAGTTTTGTGTCACACAAAGATATTTTGTTAAATAAAAATGTGTTCTGTCATTAAAAAAACCCTTCATATGACTAATAATGATTAATGCTTAAGAGATATGATAACAATGACGATGATGGTGATTGTATGGAATAATATTTAAATTAATTGTACTAACTGAAAGCTTGAATTACTAATGAAAATGTAAAAAAAAAAAATATATATATATATATATATATATATATATATATATATATATATATATATATATATATATATATATATATATATATATATATATATATACACACATGTGACTAATGTCACCTTTTACTAATTTACAACATTGTCATTTACTAATGAATATTTACTGAGACTGTTTATGTACAGATGTATTCAATCTTTTAACTTTGTGAACCTAATGACGACATCATGTCAGTAAGAACATGTGCCAGAAGTTACCAGAAAGGGGACAGGGAGTTACTATCTGTAAAGCACTGTTTACATGGAGCAAACATAACCAGACGTTCATTCACCTGGAAAAGTATACCCATCTCTATAAATTGGTTGGTTCAATTTGGTTCATTGGTTGGTTACATTAAAATTGGTTCATATTTTAGAGATTAGGCTTTTGATTTTATATTAAACATTGCTTTAATATCAGATTTTTATCTGGTATTTTTTGAATGAACTTTGTGTTATCTTAGCATCTATGAAAGCTTGACTGGTACAATATTAGCAACTCACACTGAAAGTGCACACTGAAAGTGCACTCACACTGAAAGTGTTGGCACTATAGTGCAATTGTTAGCACACAAAAATATAGTACTAATGAGACTTAGCCTTTTGTGTTAGCAGTTAGCATAGCCTCAGAATGAGTATGTTTTTGTGTAAGAACTGCTTTCTTGCCGTCTGAAGCAGTCCAGCTGCAGCCGAACAGCCTGCATTGGCCTGGCACTAACTGTCCGCCCCTCACACTGGTCTCAGTGTCCTTCATACACACCCGACAATGGGCACATTTACACACACACACTCTGCACTGACAAACACTATTTGCATTATGGCTCCACAGCATACAATGAGGCCATTTGGGCGCTTGGTATTCCAACAGTGCAAGCTTAGGTTTAGAACCCCCACTCCTATTCAATGGACAGCTCCACGCAATCACCCGCATTGATAAGAACGACCTTTGTGAGCATAACGCCCTGGTGGCAAAATCAAAACTTCATATTATGGGTGAAATGAGACTGAACATAATAATGACTTATATACACTAGATTTATAAAAATAATAATAAAAAAAATATATATAACTTGCATTTTGCACATTTTCACCACATCAAGCCTAATGAATATGAATAAGTGGAAGGTGGACCAAGGTCACTTGTTAGAGGGAGTGGGTTGTGGCATTTGTTAGGCTGAAGATCTTAAAATGAAAATGAGGTTCCTGCGTCAGTCGATCCCCATATCATGACGTCATTTTCTTGGCATTCATGAACTCAAGCGTCAAAAAAACACTGCATGTGCACATAATGCACTGAAAGAACTAGGAAACTTTGAAATGTATCCTAACAGTCGATTGTGGAGCAGACAAACACATGATGGTATTAAAATTGATCCAAAAATACTGTTTATAGGCCTGCCTGTGAACAAATGTGAACTAGTATAAACAACAAAAAGAGTGATTAGGAATGCACAATATTAAACTTTTATACTATTTTGACGAAATTAATAAAAAAAATATAACATTAAAATCTAAAATAATTCATTGTAAATGCTGAATTTAGGCATCACTTTATAATGCATAGTATGACAATTATTTAAAAAACACTCTAAAGTGTATAATTCATCAGCTGATATTAAAGTTTGGGGCAGTACCCTAGGCCCCTTCAATTATATGGCTGTCGCCTCCCATATTTCTGAATGTTTAAAATAAAAAAGAAGGATTTTTTTTATTGTTTTTATAATTGATTGACTGATCAATCAAAATGCTGGGCAGTACAATGCAACGATTGTTTTCAAACTGGTTTTATTTTTGTCACGTGTTGTGCGTAGCCTATGCTGTCATCTTCTTTGTGACTTAATTAAATGTGGTGATGGCGGGTGCACAAGTTTGATATTATGCTTTTCCAGTAGGCTATATCACTAAAAGATGAGTGATAAGGAGAAAAAATGGCATCTAAATCTGAGCCTACTTCACCTTTCCAGTACTAAATCAATAGGGATTAAAGGGTTAGTTCACCCAAAAATGATCACCCAAATCATTTATTCAGCCTCATGTCTTTCCAAACCCATAAGACTTTCATTCATCTTCGGAACAAAAATGAAGATATTTTGAATGAAATTTGAGCGATTTCTGTCCCTCCATTGACAGCTACCGAACTACTCCTTTGACGCTTCAAAAAGTTCATAAAGAGATTGTAAAACTGAATGCATATGCGGTTTAGTCCACATTTTCTGAACAGACTGAATTTAGGCTTTCATTCACATTTTAACATTGATCAGCCAACATAAACAGAAGCTCAACCGAACCTGTTTGGTGTGCTAGAACAAACCTCACTGGTTCTTGCGGAAACTCAAAAGTGTGCTGCGTAACACAAGAATGAACCTCATTGGTTCTTGCACATCAAGTGAACATGCTTGAGCTTTCGTTTACCACCAATGATGTGTGCGTTGATGAATGTTTATATGTGAATAAAAGTCTGAATAGAATCTGTTCATCATATAAAGCGATTGTGTCTCTTTAAAAAATGTGGACAAACTACTCAATTCATATGGATTAGTTTTACGATCTCTGTATGAACTTGAAGTGGTAGTTGCGTAGGCTGTCAATGGAGGGACAGAAATCGCTTAGATTTCATTAAAAATATCTTCATTTGTGTTCTGAAGAAGTCTTACAGGTTTGGAACGTCATAAGGAGGACGTGAATGGGCGCAGGACATGAAAATGATAACCGTGTCAGGCTGAAACTAGCAAAAAACACTTGTGTCGCGCTTGGCGCTGCATTGCATCAGGTGTAAAGGGCCCCTGATGTCTTCCCAAACATGTCTCTAGTCTAGACTCTAGACTGTAAAAGATAATGATCACACTGCCTGATTTCTTGATGTGTCGAAAGAATTTTCTCAAGAATCAAATCAAGTTTGAGATCATTCATAACAACGTTGCATTCAAATAATCTTTCCCTGTTGCCTTTTGAACAGGAATAGGTGGATTCTCTGGACTATGCTTGCATCAACATTTTTAATAATCACCCTCGAAGACTTGTGTAAAAGGTATAGTCGCCGAGCTATATGCTGTAGTTCAGGTGTATAATTTTTATTAATTAAATTAATTGTATTTTATTGTTTTTGACCCATGTAACTCTAATAAATACGTTATTCTAATAAATAAGCTTATGACACTTATTAAAGTGACTTATTATAACTACCAGCCTAATATAAATTTCAACCTTATTAAAGACAAGTGAACATTCAGTAATACAATAAGAACAAATAAACAAATTGCAAGCCATTAACAAAAATAAACAACAGAACCAAAACACAAATTAATTAAACAGTGCTTTAAGGTTTTTTAGGAAGGTCTAACTGTAGTTCAGGTACAGAAATTGAATTATCTAATATAAAATAACACTGCAAAGTCTTCACAGTATAAATTAAATATAGATTATTAACCTTATTAAAGTTACAAAAGTTATTCAGTTAAGAGCAGTGAGGTGATATTCCTTTGTCTTTGGCTGTTTGATTAAAATTATAGTAAAATTATTTCACCAAGTGCAACATGTTTAAAATATTTGCTGATTTTGGAACAAGATTCCAATCAACCAATCAGATTTGAGGGACAAGTTTATGTCAAGCTTAGGTTTACAATCTGGGTTTGGTGCTTCTACATCAGTGTTATTCACCTATCATTTGCCTCTGATTTTAGGGATAACTTATGAGGTAGGGTTAGGTTTACCGGATATGGTTAAGACTACATTTTCAGACAGGAATGTTGTTCCTGGATCAACAAAATTTAAAATTAGGACGTGCCAACTCTAACATCGCCATAGATATGGACGACTTAGGGAAAAGCCACGTTAATAAGTATAAGTAGCAAATAAGTAGCTGAATTTAGCCTTGTGATAGTACACTAGTGCGTGGAAGCATTTTTATTGTGTTGTGACTTAGACTTGGTTCCACTGGATGTTAACTTATGTTTGCTTTAAATTTTGCTGTGCACTACTAGCCCACCCTATTCTGGTAACAATATCTTGTGCATCCCTAAAAGTCATGACACTAAAATGGTCGGAGTAACATAGAAATGTTTAGAGAAAGTATTAAATATAATAGCATTGGTTACTTACCTGTGGCAAGGGACTGGGGGGTTTGGTAAGGATGCCCCCAACATAGACAACATGTGGCAAAGTGGGTCGTGGAAACTCCAGTGCCAGGTCAGTACACAGCATCCAGAGTCGACTGTTCTGTACCAGATCATGCATGGACACCGTTGGCTGGATGTTGTACTTCCTCATGATGCGATCATACTTGGGTAGAACCAGGAACTGGACACCAAACCTGGAAACCAGGTAGACTGCTGTGTTAGCTACCCGTTCAAACAATGACATACGGTCCGTTAGCAGAGAGTTAAATTCTGGGACGTAAGACAAAGGTGCTGGCGCCCCAACTTCTGCAGGGTACCACAATCCTGTGCTGAATACAGCGTACTGGACACCCAGGATGTGAGCAATGACAAATCCACACATCTCATTGGGATCAACGAGCAGGAGATCAAAACGTTCACGTTTTAGCTGCTCCATGACAGAAGCACTCCCAACAGCGGCATCACAGTTTTGAGAATAGTGGTCTAGGATATCAAACAGCTCCAATGCTGTGAGACGCCCCGAAAAGATGTTGCGAACTTTTGATTGGAGGAAGTCGTCAGCTGAGGTGCTGTTAAAGATTCCAGGGTAGCGCTGGAGACGATAATGGTTGGAAGACGGGATCTCCCGACCTTCGGAGACCAGGAAAACTGTTTCATGGCCCTCAGCGTGGAGAGCAGAGGCCAGGGTCTTAAAGATATACAGGTGGCTCTCAAACATAATCGGAGGAACTACCACTATCTTAGCTGCCCAGGAGAAATTTGCAGCTAAACACCACAATAATGTGGCAAGCAGGAAAAAAGGCTTCATGTCTGCAGAAAGAAAGAAAGAAAACACTATTAGTGACTCTTTTGTCTATTATTAACCCTTGTACTGAGCAATAAGTAAGGGTTAATGCCCGACAAGGTGTCCATTGTCAGGTATTAATGGACGGTTCGGTGAGGCATGAACCGTCCCGACGCGCAGGGGAGGACGGTTGCCTCCGCCGAAGTCCATTAATACCTAGACAATGGACACCTCGTCGGGCATTAACACGCTTATACCATTTTTAAAACATTAGATTATATTTTAATTAGTTTTACAATCGAAATCTAAAGTTTTTACAAACAATAACTTGGATTCCATGGTTAAGCCTGACGGCTTATTTAGCAACCGGAGATATTTATAGTCCGCTCAGCTTGTAGAATTGTAAACGGAATCGGATAGTTTTTTTGGATACTGGTTGCTCACAGCTGATGTAGCCAGCACATTTATTTATTAATTTCGAACGGTAAACAGTCAGTTTCACCAGAACTCGTTTACTAGTTGTCCTCTATCACTTTTTAATCGACACCCTGCAGCCAATTAGAATCGAGTATTCACCCAGACCATGGTTCAATACTTTTTGTTGGCATCCATGAAAGCATAACTGAGGCCTGCAATATTAGTAATAAGATTAATTGTACAGTATTTAGAGGTAGTCTTTTGTGTATGCTAACAGCTAATTTTTGATACTCATTTCTGATACTGTACACTTCATTTAATCAATTAATTTTGATTTAAAACCATTGTTTCAAATTCAAACACGGTAGCATGGTGTTAAACTGCTTTGGGGGTAATTTAATGTTTTAATTTTGAAAGAACATGTTTCAATCAAGTAGGTCAAAAATAAATTTAGCTGCTTGTTCAATTTACTTAAATAAAACCATACATTATTATCCTTATAATCCAACATAATTCTTTCAACACCACTTCACATAATCCATTTGAGTTAAGACTACATGAAGGACTTTAGTTGTGTCAAAGTACCATTATTGAAAATAACAGGATTTCCGCTTCCCATCATGTTTTGCACAATTCTGGATAGGGAGAGTAAATGATGAAATTAAGTGATATTTATGCATTTTTAATCAAGATTATAAAATGGGGAGACTTGTTCATGTTTAATGTTCTATTATGCTGCCATTTAAAAGAGTTTCTGTTTTAGGGAGACACCATTGTGGTGAAGTGTAGAACAAGTGCTTAGGTTGGGACCCGCTAACAAGAATTTAAGTTTTAATAAAATAAGCCACTGCTAGAGAATGCTATGGATGTAACCATGATGCAACACCCAACAAGGAAAGCTATGTTAAGATTGTTATGTGTTGATATTATCAGCTATACTCAAAAATATCTTACTTTAAATTAACTCAATTAAATCATGGACAGTGGTTCCATGTGATTGAAACCTGTTATTTCTACTCAAATACTTTAGGTAGGATGAACTTGATTGAAACATGTTATTTAGACAAGTTACTTAGTTCATAATACATTTGAGTAGAGAAAACATGTTTTCATTATGTGAAACCACAATCCATAATTGAGTTGAGTTAGTTTAAAGTATCATATTTTTAGTGTAGCCTCAGAATGACCAGGATATTGTTTACATAATCAATTGCTCAAAATAGCAACATCTGTACTGTTGCATGAGCCAAAGCTGAAGTGCTGGAAAAATAATTATCAACGGTTACTGTTCATTTGTTGCTAATTTTACTGTGTTTGTAAATTTTATGAGTTCTGACAATTTGCCTGAATCACAGCTTCATAACAAAACAAAGCATAAAAGTGCAAATTTTCTTAATTCTAAATCATCAAAGGTATAGCATTTAGAGTCAGTGGCTGATTCAACCAGCACAACCAAGACACACACTGTGTACTCTGTGTCAGAGCAAATGTGCATCATGACTGAGGTTGTATGTGTGGGCCTATGACACTGTAGATTGTTCCCTCTATTATAATGACCATTTATAATTATAATAATAATTATATATTATAATGTGTAATCTGTAAACATACACACATAAGTCAATTTACCATTACATACATATTTCACACAAAATAGCCTCCTTGTGCTCCCAACTATACTCAAATTTATGGGTTGTTCACACTGCTCAAAGTCCATTTGTTTTTTCAAATTTGATCCTTAGAACTGTTAATAATCAAGGCAAGTTTCCCTACACTCATCTCAACCAAATTACCACAAGGAAGGATTTTTATGTACATGCAGAATAATAATGAACAACAATATTTATATACATATACACTACTTTGGGGTCAATACGTTATTGACCCCAAAGTAGTGTAGTCAATCCATTATTGTCGTGAAATGCTTGGTTGTTCTAGCCTGGCTCCCCCTGTCAGGATATAGGCACAGAGGCGGAGGTAAGTGAAAGCAAACGTGAGTTTATTTACAGTGATAAATGTGCAGAGACAAAGTTCATTTGCAGGTGCGTTGACGATCACGTAGTGCAGAGAATCCCAGGTGAGCAGACTCTTAGTCAGAGAGTTGGACGTGGATAGACAACGTTCAGTGATATGAATACTCTTCTGTTTCAGAACCAGGGAGACACAAGGAGGTTTCGGTGGACACGTGGAGCACTTGGATCCCAATGGCCAGACTCGGGAAACAGGGAACCAGACTGGAGAACTGGAGACAGCAAGACAGGGAGACAAGGGTGAGTATATTCAGAGGTGAGTATAGTTACGTGATGGGTCTTCGTTGGTAGCTTAGAAACTTTCAGGAAATCGTGGGTAACGGTCTTCTCCTGTTGGAGGCTTGACAATGACTGGAGTGTGTGTGAGTGTTTTATAGGGCTGGGTAACGAGGTGACTGATTGAGAACAGGTGTGACTGGTTAATATTCCGGGGAGAGTGATCTTTGAGTGATGGGTGGGAATGAATCTGATTGATTCCTGACACTACCCCCTCCTCCAGCGTCCGCGCCAGCGGACCTAGGACCCCGACGTCGTGGGGGTCTACCTCGGGGTCGAGGAGCAGGTTTGCCAGGGTGTTGTTCGTGGAAAGCAGTGAGGAGCATGGGATCAAGGATGTCCTTACGAGGTATCCAACACCTCTCTTCCGGTCCATAATTTTCCCAGTCAACCAGATACTCGAGTAGAGCACCTCGACGTCGGGAGTCCAGGATCTCTCTTACAGCGAAGATGGATTCTGTCTCAACGGGAGGTACCGGAGGATTTTCATCTTGTGCTAGATCTGTAGAGGGGACTGGAACGGGTGAGTGATGGGGCTTCAGGAGGGAGACATGGAACGAGGAGTGGATGCGGTATTGACTTGGTAGACGGAGTTGGTAGGTAACTGGATTGATTTGTCTTGTTATGGGAAACGGACCGATATATCTTGGACTTAACTTGCGACAGGGTAGTCTCAACCGGATATCTCTTGTTGAGAGCCAAACCAATTGTCCAGGTTGGTATTCGGGGGTGTTGCTTCGGTGAACGTCTGAAAAGTGGCTGTGGCGGTTTATGGCTTGTTGGAGGTGATGGTGAGCTTGGTTCCATATTCTCTCACTGTCCCGGAACCAGGTATTAACTGCTGGGACTTCTGAGGGTTCCCCGGACCACGGGAACAGTGGAGGTTGGTAACCCAGAATGCATTGGAACGGAGTCAGTTTGGTGGAGGTTTGTCTAAGGGAATTTTGGGCATACTCTGCCCACACGAGGTAACGACTCCAGAGGTGTTGATTGGCATGGCAGAAAGTTCGGAGGAAACGGCTGACATCCTGGATTTTTCTTTCTGCCTGCCCATTGGCCTGTGGGTGATACCCTGAAGTGAGGCTTACGGTGACATTCATCAGTGCAAAGAAGGCTCGCCAAACTCTTGAAATGAATTGAGGCCCCCTATCTGATACAATGTCCTCTGGAAGGCCGAAATTCCGGAAGACATGTTCCATTAAGAGTTCTGCGGTTGCAAATGCTGTGGGTAAGTTTCTCAGGGGAATCAGCTTACACGCTTTCGAAAAGCGGTCGACGGCCACCAGGATGCAGGTGTTCTCTTCGGAGGGTGGAAGATCCGTCACGAAATCCACCCCAATATGAGACCAGGGTCTTTGGGGAACGGGTAGAGGCATGAGTTTTCCTGCAGGCAAATGACGAGGGTTTTTGTTCATTGCACATAGGATGCACCCCTGGATGAATGATTTGACGTCTCGGAGCATGTTGGGCCACCAGTAGCAGTTTTGGAGAGTGGAGCAGGTTTTGGTGACTCCTGGGTGACCCGTACCAACGGAGGAGTGCGCTGAGGAGATAAGTGATATACGGAATTCATCGGGTACGTAGATCTTCCCAGCTGGGCATTCCATAGGACTGGGTTGGTTTCGAGACAATTCCATCAGTTGTTCGTTTAAGTCCCACTGAATGGGATTGACAAAGATTTTCTCTGGCAAGATGTTCTCGGGTTCTTCCTGGTGAGTTTCAGGTGCATGGAGACGAGACAGAGCATCCGCTCGGACGTTCTTGGAGCCTGGACGATAGGAGATCTGGAAGTGAAATCGAGTGAAAAAAAGCGCCCATCTAGCCTGGCGTGGATTGAGTCGTTTTGCTTCTTTCAGATACTGGAGGTTTTTATGGTCGGTGAGAACCAGGAACGGGTGTTTGGCGCCCTCCAACCAGTGTCGCCATTCCTCAAGCGCAAGTTTTACCGCCAGGAGTTCCCGATTTCCGATATCATAGTTTACTTCGGCGGGTGATAACTTGTGGGAGAAGAACGCACATGGCATAGGTTTGGGTGACAAACTGGAATACTGAGACAACACTGCTCCTACTCCAGTGGTGGAGGCATCAACTTCTACGATGAACATCTCTTCGGGATTGGGATGTTGGAGTAGGGGGGCAGTGGTGAAGGCGGTTTTCAAAGACTGGAATGCGTGGTCGGCCTCCTCAGTCCAGAGCAGCGTTTTTGGTTTTCCCTTTAGGAGTGATGTTAGGGGAGCTGTTAGCGAGCTGTACTGGTGAACGAACCTCCGATAAAAGTTGGCAAAGCCAAGGAATCTTTGCAATTCCTTTACCGTTTGTGGGGTTGGCCATGAAGTGATCGCCTTGGTCTTGCGATCGTCCATCTGTACTCCTTTTTCACTGAGTTGATAGCCTAGGAATTCGACTGAAGTTTGGTGAAATGAACATTTTTCTGCCTTTAGGAATAAAGAGAACTCACGTAGCCGTTGGAGGACTAAGGAAACGTGTCGTTGGTGTTCCCTTGGATTCTTGGAATAGATTAAAATGTCATCGATGTAGATTATTACGAAGTGGTTCAGATAATCTCGGAATACCTCATCCATAAAGCTTTGAAAGATGGAAGGAGCGTTGACCAGTCCATACGGCATAACCAAATATTCGTAGTGGCCAGCAGGGGTGATGAACGCGGTCTTCCATTCGTCGCCTTCTCGAATTCGGATGAGATTATATGCGCTCCTCAAATCCAGTTTAGTGAACATCTTGGCCTCACGCAGCTGCTCCAGTGATGAAGGGACCAGCGGTAGTGGATAGCTGAACTTCACGGTTATTCTGTTCAGGGTTCGATAGTCGATGCACGGACGTAGTCCTCCATCCTTTTTTGGAACAAAGAAAAAGCTGGCAGCAGCTGGCGACGTGGAGGGACGGATATACCCTTGTTTCAGAGCCTCTTCAATATACTGTTGCATGGCTTTCTGTTCAGGAATAGACAGGGAGTAGATTCGTCCTTTAGGAATGGGTTCTCCTGGAACAAGGTCGATCGCACAATCCCAAGCTCGATGAGGGGGTAATTTAGCAGCTTCGACAGGATTGAACACATCTGCAAACGAGGAATAACTGGTAGGTATGGAAACGGACAGGCTCTCAGTGGGGCTTTCGATGGAGGTTGAATTTACTGGGACAATGTTACGTGCATCCGCGATGGATGTGATCGCCAGCTCGGCAGTTCTGGAGGCACACTTACAACCCCAAGTTAGGATCTTACCAGATGACCAGTTGATATTGGGTTGGTGTCGAATAAGCCATGGGCGACCCAGAATTAGATCAGTCTGACTGTTCTCTAATATGAAAGGTTCAAAGAGCTCATGATGTGTGTTTTCGACACCCAGGATGATGGGTTTAATCTGAGCTGTGACATACCCCTTGTTTATGGTTTCACCCGTCACTGCATGGATGGAGTATGGTCTCGCGGTGGCTGATTTCTCGAGCCGGAGTTCTTGGCAGAGTCGTCCCGAGATGAAGTTCCCTGCCGACCCGGAGTCCACAATGGCTGTGGCTGAAACATGGAAAGTCGTGGATTTTAAGATCACTGAAATAGTTAGTGGGGCTGAGACCGAACCGGCCGTAAAGACAGAACTCACCAGCATCCTGGGGGGCCGAATTGGACATGACTGACGAAAATGTCCTTCCATTCCACAATACAGACATAACCTGAGTTCACGGCGCCGGGCACGTTCCGCTGGGGACAGTCGGTAAGTATCCACTTGCATCTTCTCTTCATCCGCTTCAGGCTGAGTCACTGTGGAATATTGAGAATTACTAGTGTATCGGCGATTTTCTGAGTAACAGCCCTGAGATCGTTGGTGCACACGGAGAGCTTGTTGGATAAATTTTTCTACACCCATACTGTCATCATATATCGCCATTTGCAGACGGAGAGCAGGATTCAGACCACGTCGGTAGACAGAAATGAGTGCCTTGTCGTTCCACCCACTTACAGAGGATAAAGTGCGAAATTCCAACGAATACTCAGAAACAGATTTTCGACCTTGGGACAGTTGCAGTAGTTTGTCACTGGTGGAAGAATCATCAACTGGTCGTCCGAAAACTTCTTTAAAATGGTCCACGAACCCTTGTACCGATGAAGTTGTAGTGGACTCCTGTAACCACATGGTTTCAGCCCATCTCAAAGCAGCCCGGATAACTGTTGGATAATAAAAGCGATTTTCGATCTTTCTGTGGGGTACAACTGTCTTTGCTGTTCCAGAGCGAGCGAACACTGAAGCAGGAACCCGTTGCAATCCTCCGCCCGTCCGGAGAATGGCACTGGACGCGATGCCTGGTTAGCGAAGCATATCACCGAAGTAGTGGAATCTGCGGAAGTTCGGAACGTAGGCTGACCGGGATCTTGTACAGCGGCTGCAGCCTGGACCGGGTTATCATCTTGATCACTATCTTCCATCGCGCTGTTTCACTTTTCTGTTTCGGTCAAGCCTTCTGTCAGGATATAGGCACAGAGGCGGAGGTAAGTGAAAGCAAACGTGAGTTTATTTACAGTGATAAATGTGCAGAGACAAAGTTCATTTGCAGGTGCGTTGACGATCACGTAGTGCAGAGAATCCCAGGTGAGCAGACTCTTAGTCAGAGAGTTGGACGTGGATAGACAACGTTCAGTGATATGAATACTCTTCTGTTTCAGAACCAGGGAGACACAAGGAGGTTTCGGTGGACACGTGGAGCACTTGGATCCCAATGGCCAGACTCGGGAAACAGGGAACCAGACTGGAGAACTGGAGACAGCAAGACAGGGAGACAAGGGTGAGTATATTCAGAGGTGAGTATAGTTACGTGATGGGTCTTCGTTGGTAGCTTAGAAACTTTCAGGAAATCGTGGGTAACGGTCTTCTCCTGTTGGAGGCTTGACAATGACTGGAGTGTGTGTGAGTGTTTTATAGGGCTGGGTAACGAGGTGACTGATTGAGAACAGGTGTGACTGGTTAATATTCCGGGGAGAGTGATCTTTGAGTGATGGGTGGGAATGAATCTGATTGATTCCTGACACCCCCCTCCTACGCACTTCCGCTCAATTTCATTTTCCTTCAGTACTACGTCTGGGATTGTGCTGTAGACTTTGGTTTTCTCCGATCAATTTTTTACCGGGCCAATCAGCGAACAGAGGGAGTGGCTGAGAACGATGACGTTGATGTCGACTCGTGCGTTATTTTGAGTTGTAGTTCAGTAATGGCAGAGGAGACAGATGCGAGTGAAGCCATTCGGTCCGTTGTGGCAACGCTGCCAAATATCAAGAAGTTAAAGCCGGAGCAAGAACAATCTTTGCTTAGTTTTGTGTTTATGGCCATCCTCCCCACTGGGTTCGGGAAAAGACATATGTCACGACCAAACGTTAGCGATTGGTTATGGCAGATAGAGTGACTCTGGGCAGATCCAATAGTTTTAGACTTCAATAGAGTACCCGCCTACAAGGAAGTTAACGCTTGTCAATGGAGCGGTGACAGACTCTCTGTACAAATGAAATGTACGAGAGTCTGGTAGAACCAGGCTATGGTTGTTCTGTTAATGTCGAAGAATTTGTTCCTGAGTGTTTTATTTCTTTTAAGTTACTAGTGCAATGCCTGTGCAAAATCAGTTTTTGTGTGTTTTTAGTAATTGTTGGTTTGGTATGTTTGAGTTGCTGAATAACCTAGGTTACTATTAGCCTACACAGGAGCCTAAACTCTGAGAAAACAATAACGTTAAGCGCACCAGAATAAAATATAATATTCAGAAGTAAATAGTGTAGCTGACTTACAGTTAACATCCACACATGTATAAGTGCAATGATTCAGGGGAGGTTCAGACCTTGGCTGGAGCAGCTACACAGTGAACTCAGTGAAAACGCTACGCTTGAGCAAACAGTTTGTGAATAGGCAACTACAAATGATGGCCGTGAATAAAATATAATATTCAGATATTTTTAAACCACAAGCCTCTAATGTCAGAATGTTTATTTTTAAACCACAACCATCTAAACATCATCTAAACATCTTCAATGTGTGCTTTTACCGAGATATGAGAATAACAGACACACAAACAGACGTTTCTGTAATTTCTAGATAGATGTATGTGTGTCTGTGTGTGTACTGTATATTATTTTAATCGCGATTAATCGATGTGCAAAATCAGTTTTTGTGTGTGTTTTTAGTAATTGTTGGTTTGGTGTGTTTGAGTGCTCATTGTTACAATTACATAGCAAAAGTTCAGTGACATTTTTATTTGTGCATGGTAGAAAGCAAATACTGATACTGCCATAATGACATGAATAGGGAAAATTGAACTACATATAACTAACTACTGACAACTAACTACTTCTGAATAACTACAATATGCAGAAGTAAACAGTGTAGCTGACTTAATGTTTAACTGACAGAATGTTCATTTTTAAACCACAACCCTCTCTAATGTCAGAATGTTTCTTTTTAAACCACAACTTCAATGTGTGCTTCTTTTACCGATATCTTTTGCATTTCTAATCAACCTCAAACTCAGCACTACTTACTCGTGCCCGTACCAAGATACCTGTCAAATCCATCGGACTAACGGTTCGAGAGATATGCGATTAACAGACAGACACACAACGAACAGACAGACAGACAGACAGACAGACAGACAGACGTTCCTGTAATTTATAGATAGATTGTAAATAAAGTTAAGTTGCTGCAATTAGATGCATTCTCCTCATCTTTGCAACATTTATTGTAACAAAAAACTTTTTTTTTTAAATGTTAAAAAAAAGCTGTCTTCTTGACCTTACTATTCATCAAAAAACCTGGAGAAAAGTGTATCAGAAGTGTATCATAAGAAATATTTCTTGAGCACCAAATCAGCATATTAGTTTTCTGAAGGATCATGTGACACTGAAAACTGGAGTAATGGTGCTGAAATAAATAATATATATATATATATATATTATATATATCAAATATAAAACAGTTATTTTTTAAATTGTAATATTTCACAATATTATTTTTTTTACTGTATTTTGATTAAATAAATGCAGCATTGGTGAGCATAAGAGACCATAATTTACTCACCCTCAAGTCATCTTAAGTGTATATGACTTTCTTCTTTCAGCCGAACACAATCTGAGTTAAGATGTGCTCAGTTGTGCTCCTAACAGTAGTCGCATTCAAATACAGACTCAAACCACATCTGTTTAGCTGAGCATTTAATGAATGAGCCCTGTGCCACTGTTCGTCCGACTGTTTGTACTATATTTTACTTTCTTTTTTATTCTAAACTGTTTTAATTATTCTTATTTCTTTTGATTATTTTAATTTCTTCTATGTGAATCGCTTTGAATTACCATTGTGTAAGAAATGTGCTATATAAATAAAAATGCCTTGCCTTAAATTAAATAATATCCAGGCTCTTCCCAGCTTTGTAATGGTATTGAATAGAGCGTAGGTTTTTGAAGCTCCAAAAAGCACATCCATTCATCATAAAAGTAATCCATATGACTCTAATGGGTTAATAAATGCCTTCTGAAGCGAAGGGTTTTTGTAAGAAAAAATATATATATATAAAAAATGTATAAAATAAAATCACTGGCTTCCGGCAACGGCCATACGCACGTTCAGTTGAGTTCTGGCCACTGATCTACAGTATATAAATTTATATATATAATTTATATAGATTAGTGGTTCCGGCGGAAGGGTGACCTCTGACCTGACGTATGAGCTCCTCTTCTATTATATCGAAATCCTCCAACATTTTTCTTTACAACTTTTCATTTTAGACTTCTAATTCATGACTGCCGTTTTGTTTTGATGTATCCTCTGTGCTTCTGCATAGGTCAATTCTCACCTAAGCTTACGCTACGCCTACCTCATACTTCATACATCAGGTCAGAGGTCACCCTTCCGCCTGGATCTCAACTCTCTCGTGAGTGCGAAAGAGGAATGTCATACACCTAGGATGGCTGGAGGGTGAGTAAATTTTAATTTTTGGATGAACTATTCCTTTAAAACTTTCATACCTCTAAGTCATATGACTATCCTAATTACATGTCAGAACAAAGTCATTTGAGCCTTAGAAAATGCAATAGAGCTCGGGCGTAGACGTTAAGGAACGGTGCATTGTGGGTAACGGCAGCCATTTTAGAGGCAACACAAAGGCCAGTTTGGAATAAGGTAATAGCGTAAACGGACCGTTTACGCTATGGACCGTGACAAAAAAACTTGGTAATACCGTATACTGACAAACTTAACAATGAAGCCAAACAACGCTACTTAAAAAAAATTAGGATACAGGCAGAATCGATCCCTATGAACATAAAGTGGGTGTAATACATATGAAAGTTTACCAAGCCTCAGTTCCCCTGATATTTTCTCCTAACGTTACCTGGTCTGTGGAGTGAGCGCTTAAGGCCATTGCACACTGAGTCCGAATTTTTCGTATGCGTTTTTTCGTGTTCATCAGCCTAAAAATTCGTCACGCACAGAAACCTTGCACACTGAGTCCGACGCGTATTTATTAAACCTTTGCGGAAAAAAACGCAAAAAATATAAAATGGATTTGTCAAGCAGTGAGGATGATTTTGTTGCTCTCTCTCTTCTTTAAAAGAAAAAAAGAAGAAAGAGGGTCCATCCAATTTTGTGCCGAGAGGAAGGAGAGTTTCAGCTCATCAAGGAGTTGCGCAATTATCCCGAGCGATTCAAAATTTACCTCAGCATGTCAATTGTCAATGGAACAGTTTGATGCTTTGCTAGCGATACTGGAGCCACATATTAAAAAGAAGACCACCAAAAAAGACACACACACACACACACACACACACACGGCCGGCAGAAACGCTGGGCATACAGAACAGCTGTATGGTTTGTTTATCATATAGTAGCCTACTTTTTGCTGCGAGACGAAGTGTATCAACTTGTCAAGTTGAGATGGTCAGATCATGCCATTCTGAAATGTGTCGTTCGCTTGTACGGTGGGTCTGAATAGTCAAAAAACCTCTCAAAATGCTGGCTGTGGATGCGAAAAACGCAGAAAATCGAACCTGATCCGAATTTTTTTATGACGGACGAAAGTTTCGGAGGCAGTGTGCAAGCGTGAATGACATAACGTGAGGTCGATTTTTTTTTTTAACGTGCGAAAATTTCGGATGCGAATTTCGGACTCAGTGTGCAATGGCCTTTACACCTCAATGGGGTCCTTCGGCCCAAATGGACCCGAAGCATTTAAATATTTAATTTTTTTTTTAAATCATAGCTTCATCGGAATGGTCTGAAATTTGGTGACTTTGTTGGTACTTGGTATATGAACACCCAAAAAAATTGGGGACAGGATTTGAATAATCTAAGTGGCTGTAAAAAAAATAGTCACACTCAGGACCTTCGAGTCCAAATGGACCCGCATAGGAAATTAATGGGAAATTGGCAAAAATGTGAAAATACCAAGTTTTTTTGGGCGTACAATCTACAAATCAGCCACGATCCAGAAAAAAAGCACACAACAGTGAAGGGGTGAATCTATAAAACATCAAGAGTGCAAAACAGACACACACATCCACACACACACACACACACACACACACACACACACACACACACACACACACACACACACACACACGTTTATACACGTAAACACTAATAAATTCATATTACATATGTGTTTTGCATTTTTTAAATGCTCAGTTTGTCCTCCAGATGGCATCCATCTCATTTCAAAAATTGCTTTCATGAGGCCTAGGCTTGACTCTAAAATGAAATACAGCTTTAAAGGTGCCATATGTCAAAAAATCTATTCATACTCCATATATTCCATACCAGATGGGGGCAGTTTACCTCCAGAAAATTGGCCTACTCTAGTCTGTTTTTTAGTTTCAGGTTGTTAATCTTCTTAAACCGTCAAATAGTCCGCTTTGTCCCGCCAAAGCCTATTTTGATCGGTGAGGGATGTAGACTAGAATGACTGCGCTTGACAGGACGCGTTACGAGCAGAGAGAGAGACAGAGAGAGCGAGCCCCGGCCGCGCGCGCGCGCGCACTCTCACGTCTTCAAACAACACGAGAGCGGTCCTGCTCTCTCTCCCTCGCGCATATTAATCAAATCAATTGACACGATAGTAAGACCGCAGTTTCACGTGGAGCATTTGGAGATTTTTAGAGATTAAAGAGATACAAGCAGTGCGAGTTATTCGTGTGTTGCAGTTTGGCTTGTGGTTATGTATGTTGCCCGCATACCGCCTCCCATGGCCGAAACTGGTATTACAACACCTGTCGGGCCGGGGCTAGTAATGCTAATGCTAATTTAGGTTGATATCTCTGCAACACTATAACTTTTCATTTTTTTAATGACATCATCGCCCTTATTTCTTCTCATTCTTTTGATGCGTGTAGCTCATTTTTTGGATATTTTTACCTCAATTATTACACATAGCACCTTTAAAAAAAAAATTAAAAAAAATAAAAAAATTATTTATAATTTTCTATTATATTCAATGGGGGAAAAATGGAGGGAAAATGGGTCATAATTGTTGCATAAATATTAATTCTAAATCATTAAATTATCTCAAAACACCAAAAAAGAAAAGAAAAAATATTATAAAAAACAAGTTAAAAAAAAATAATGATTTTGTTTTAATAAATATGAATCCAACCCTTCCGGCCCATTTGGACCCGAAGGTCCTGAGTGTGACTCTGAAACGAAGGACCCCAGAGGGTTAAAAACTTCAAGTCACAGGAGGCTAACCTGCAGTTTACAAATGGATGGGTGCAAGATCTGCAGATCTACAAAGTAAACGCAGAGAAAACAATCATTCGCACTAACATTAACCAAGCATCAGTGGTGACCATAGGGGTGGTCACACACACACACACACACACACACACACACACACACACACACACACACACACACACACACACACACACACACACACACACACACACACACACACACACACACACACACACACACATACGTTTGTTTTTGTGATTTATGAGGACTCTCCATAGGCGTAATGGTTTTTATACTAGACAAACTATATATTCTATCCCCCTACACTGCCCCTATCCCTAAACCTACACCTTACAGGAGACATGCTGGATTTTAATTTTTTTTTTAAAAAACATTGTTTTTTATGTTTTTTAAGCAATTTGAAATATGAGGACGCATGCAATGTCCTCATATTTCACGTGTAAGTTGTAATACCAGTGTAATACCCATGTCATTATACACATTTGTGTCCTCATATATCACAAAAACAAGCACACACACACACACACACACACACACACACACACACACACACACACACACACACACACACACACACACTTGTCAGATTCAAGTTTGTCTATGCGGGTTTGTTACACGTCAGGGGTAATTACTCGCCTATCATATACGTGCAATAATCCACTGTTTTCTTCCGGTAGTTCTTTAACGTTAATCCGGTATAATATTGAAAAAAAACGAACATGATTTATGAGGCATTTGCCCTGTCGATCGTGAGACCGATTACAGCAATACTGAACCATTTTCCTTAAAATAACCTAAATTAAACCTAATATTATCAAACTTTACAATTTTAATTACCTACTGCCTATACAGTACATCTACTTCCGTACCGTGATTCCCACAATGCATTGTGACGTGACGACACAATCCCGAACTCTTTAAATCAATAAAAATGACCAATTTAGCACATGGTTTTCAGAAAATGTCTGCATGACTTAACAGCCCCAGACTTAATAGGTTTAAACATTCCCTAAGGCTTTGATGTTCTCATCTGTCATCTTTAGCCTCGCTTTAGTCTCACACCTTAATTAAAGAACAGAACCTACAGCAGGTCATTAGTCTGGGGATCCAATAAACAGGTGTGTGTGATTGTGTGAGGGGAGAAAGACAAGATGCACACAAGGTAAATCAAGAGGCAAGAACAAAAAGGTAATGAGAAAGAGGGCGTTTTATTCCGTTAATGAACACGTTTCTAAGGTGGACAGGTCCCTGTGTGATCTGGGCAACTTTCAAACTATTGTACCTTTATTTAGATGTTCATTCAAATGAGGATGACAATTCTCTTTCCTCAGATAGCAACAGTGTGCTGCACAGAAAAATCCACTTTAAAGAGAAGAGCAACGTCCCTGTTAGTAAAAGTGGAAGCTATGAATATTGCTGTTGTGTTTTAGATTTACAAACCGCTCTGTTCCCAAATAAACAGAAAGATTGTCCTTAAACATTTTCAAGTCAAGTGTGATGAAAAGCCCTACCTGTAAGTAACAAACAGGTGTTTAGTGGTGTTCAGACACAGTAAAGCTTCAATTGTGAGAACAAGGAGACTTCAGAAGGTATGTTTCCCCGACCATATAAGCCAGCTGTTGGGGTAAATTTCCCATTTCACTTGCCTTTAAATGACGGCTGTTGTTTCTACAGTGACCCTTCCACCATTTGGCTCTCTCAGTTTCAGGTGGGCTATCACTATTACAACTTTTTTATACCAGACTGTTTACGGTTGCCTTGGCAACTATGCCACAGTCAAGCTGTACCCTAGCAACGTCATAGCTTGTGTTACTAATGGACGGTTCAGGTTTCCTGCCCTTCAGAAAGGAGAATCATTCGCTATTAAACACATGGAAAACGTTGAGATGAACGATAAAACCCGATAATGTGAATACATTGTTGTCTATGCTGCCACATAAAAAAGCCTGATGAAAATGTATCCTCTTGATCACTACCGCTTATTTTCCATACTATAATTAAGTGATTTTATAATGCATTAAACTGCATATAAAATCAATGATTTGTTATGTACAGCAGGTTAACACCAACATACTTTTATGAAAACATTATATGGGCATTTGTGATTTAGCCCAAACCATTTCAACTCTTTCTTCATCTATTTGTTAAACGGAAACAGTAACATTTTTGAGAGAAACACTGCATATTGCATTTAAATAGTACATGTGTCAGATTAAAGCATTTTAAAAAGGCTTTCTAGGATTCGGGGAAAGGTTATCTACACAAGCAGGCACAGCTTGATGATGTCATCATGCCATTTTACATGCCTTCAAGACTTAGTCACATTAACACACGTGCTTTACAGTCAGGTGACACATTATGACAACCGTGCTATCTGATAGGGTTAATGAATACCTAGACAATCAATCAAAGAACAAATCCATGGTGTGATCACAGTCAATTCTTGTTAGGGGTTACCTGGATTTCTTGAACCACAATGGGGGATTTCCCGGCTTATGCAAAAAGCTTTTTTATATTCATCAAACAAGGTTAAATCAAATTTAGACATCATATTTGATGTGCTTTTTATTTTGTTTTATTTTTGATACAACAAGCATGGACAAAAGGTACCGTGACAAGGCCATTTTCTGCTAAATTAGGTAACAAATGAACTTGATCTAAATCTCTAATGTTTCACTAAGGTCACACAACTGACCTACCACAAAAGTCCAGTAACAACCTCATTCCAGGACTTAATTCCAGCTTTGTAAAAAGACCTTGCAACTTAACAACAAGTTCAGGGCTTAATGTTGACAACAAACCCCCGCCAAAGACCCCACTAAAGACACTACATGCCTGGAAAGAATGACCTTAGTGAGAATAAGCGATTGGCTAATGGATGCTTTGCGTGTGGTCGGAGAGTTCGAATAGACTTTCAATATGCAAAGAAATGCAAAACCCGCTAGGCCACATCCTTTTCAAGGAAAAGACGTCCTCTATTCACAAGAGGACAAAATAGCTGGTTGTATCTTTCAGTAAATCTTAATGTCATGGAAAACAGATAAGATTGTTAAGTATCAAAATAACATCTCATAGAGATTGAAAGAAAAATCTCTGCCCAAAACAAAATGGTATTCAAAATCATCAAAAAAACACGACTTCTGCCTCACACCATTTCTGATCAATACTAGTGGTTTTCACTGGATTTTAACAACATAACACTGTAAGGTAAAGTCCAAACAACAGGCACTCATGATGACAACAGACATTAAACTGGCTAAACAGGATCTTCCCTCGCCCCACTGCGCACATGCTCGTGTTTAGAATATGCCCTTTAAATGATACTGCCCTGACAAGATGGAAAAAAATGAATGAAAATGCTGTATAAGTGGAGAGTTTTTCATATTATTATTTTGAATTACATTACATCATGGGACATTCTTTTACATACATCAAATGGGACACTCACCCAGAACTAAAGTGAGGACTGAATGATGTAATTCGTTTAGAGAGAAACTGTAAACTGTGCAAGGCAGCATATTAGCACATGTATGCTTGCATTCACCAAGCAGGCCATGCTGGGGGTTATTATTTGGTCTGGATATATCTTAAAAATCATAAAAATGCATGATTTGAATACACACGTTCTATAATTAATCTATTTTGTGTACACTTGTGCTTATCCAGAGTGCAAGGAAAGCGTTTTAGTACTTTTTATTGGTTACACGATTTGACATCTTTAGTAGGCCTATCATTAGTGTGTAGGTTATATTTCACCTTGGATATCCTTATATGTCATTGATGTGTACATTTAGATTATCCTTATTTTCTTTCTCTTTTAACCCAGAAAAGAGACTAAAAAAAAACAGCTAAATACTATTTGTGAATGTCATTGGGTATTACTGGTAATTAAGGCATCTCACAGATTACAGGACGTCCTTTAGAAACCTTAAGTAGCCTATTTGAACAATTATCCAGAAAAGTGTTTTTTTTTCTGTTTTTAATTAATTTATTTATTTTACCACAAAACATGAAAAGACATCGAAGACTATGATATTTATTTTATAATAAACTGAAATTATCTCTTTATTTTAGTCTAGATTATTTTTTTTTTTTTTTTTTTAGATCGATGAAGAGTTGAATGTCAGACTTACTGCAAGATGCCCCCTGCTAAACGAGCCTATCGTTGGCCAGTTAAATATTAATGAAGTGGCCGGTAAAAGTGAGCAGGTAAATCTTTATATCGCGTCCAAAACGCTCACTTGTTTCTTAATCCTCAGGAAACTATTTTAAAGACTTGTCACGGGTACTCGATCAAATCACGATACAGTATTAAAAATAAAAAATAAAAACACCGAGACTTCAAACCATGTCACATGACAGGAGCAGCGCGAGCACAAAACAACCCAAAACCCGAAGGACACACTTGAGTTTAATCTTCCTGTAAATAGCGACGGCAAATTTATCCGCGCTCACAATGTTGCGCATAAAACCTGTTTCTAAAAGGAAACGCCGCCCTTCGCCGCTTACCTGTACAGGTGAACCCGGTAAATTCGGTGTCCTAATGTGTGCAATTCACGTCCCCTCAATCTCCTGAGCCTCTGACACTTTTACATAAATCCACAAACGGTGTTGGCCGGTTAAAACTGCCAGTTTGCCACAACAGGCGAGGTGGTTTACCCAATGGCTATGAGATGAGGCGTTCTGTATCAGAACTCCGGGGAGGGCGGGATATGCGAAACCTCAATTCACAGTCACGCAGGGAGTGGTCGAGCCATGGCAGTGTAAATGCTAGAACAATAGAGAGACTTCGGCCTTCCAGATCCCATGGGAAGCGTCAGGTGGGTCGTTTGCTCTTTCGACACAGGTATTAGCAGGAGCGTAGGCACAGTGCTTCCGTTTAGGCAGAGCTGTGTTATAATATGATAAAGACTCACAGAGTCATTGACCACTCCTAAAGATAACATCATCATTCTACCTTTGATACAATTTGAAAATAAACTCTAATAACAGGCTAATACGCCTGTTGACTGCGTAATAGTAAACACACAATTAATTAAGTGTTCGGTTATAAGGATGCAGTTTACAAGACTTCTTAAAAAATAATTGGTGACGACTTTACAATAAGGACTCATTAGTTAATGCATTAACTAATACGAACTAGCAATAAGCAATGTATTTTTACAGCATTTATTATCCTTTTTTAACGTTAGTTTATAAAAATATTTATGTTGTTGTTCACAGTGTATTAACTAGTGTTACCAGATATATTTTTTTATCTTAAAAATGCATTATTACATTTTGAGATGAACTAAGAATAAATGCTGTAAAAGTAATGTTTATTGTAAGTTCAAACCTTATTGAATAGTGTTAACAGTTACAATAATAAAATAGCACTCATAACAACAACTGAAGTAACTATCTAAATGGAATCTCAAAATCACAATTAATGTGTTTATGACTTAAACGCATAACGTTTTTAGAGCACAAAATTTTAATTTTGAAATAATTTCCCACCAAAAGTTCACAGTTCTTATGGAGTACAATGCCGTCTTTGTGTTTATATGCATGTGTTAGTGAGAGAGAGAAAGAGAAAGAGAGAGAAATAGAACAGCCATGATGATTGTGTTTGAATCATTGATGATTCTCTTCAGTTGGTGCCGCTCATGTTTCTGTGGAGTGCTTCTGTGGGTGTTATAGCCTACAGTTTACAACCCCAACCCATCAGACATGCATAAAGTTTAAAAAGTGACTGAAAGCCAAAAAAAAAAAAAAAAAACGGCAGCCAGATATTTAAAATTTGCACTAGGTTCTTGGAAGGCACCAGCTGACAAATGTTCTTGTGCAAGGAGTTGCTGATTATTTTGACAGCCTGCCTCTTGAATATTCAATTGGGCACAAAGTAGCCAATGATTTTTCTCAGCCACACTGTAAAAAAAAATCCAGTTGTTTTTACAAAAGTTCCATGGCAGCTGTGGTTTGCCAGAATAATTCGTAAAAAAAAAAAAAAAAAAATATATATATATATATATATATATATATATATATATATATATATATATATATATATATATATATATATATATATATATATTATTATTATTATTTTTTATTATTTTTTTTTTACAGAATTATTCTGGGAACCACAGCTGCCATGGAACTTTTGTAAAAACAACTGGATTTTTTTTTACAGTGTGGCTGAGAAAAATCATTGGCTACTTTGTGCCCAATTGAATATTCAAGAGGCAGGCATGTCAAAATAATCAGCAACTCCTTGCACAAGAACATTTGTATATATATATATAGTGCAAATGGCATATGGGAGTTTTACTTGCTCAAACATGTTCTAAGGGCAGAAAGGAAAATTATTGGTTTACAGTTTCAACCAATGAAACTGAAGCAAAGGCGGGGTCAAGACGTTTGAACGTGCGGAGGGATTAGTCCGGCTCCGGGGAAACAGATGTCCGTGGGAGAAAGAATTGCAATTGCAAGGTAATGTTATGTTTATTTGTATATGTCCCCGAAGGGCAATTAATTTTACAGCAAGACAGCATACAAAATGACAATTTAGAAAACATTAATAATTTCAGTAAAAAGTTAAAAGATACCTTTACAAATGAACACTAAAATAAGCACACACAAACAGTACTCACACAAAACCTAAACAACTACTTCCTTCCACCTACTCCCCCCATACCCAAATTTAACAGAGAAATGGAAGTAGGAATAAATGAATGTTTATACCTGTTACTTCTAACCGAGGGAGATCTCAATCGAGATCCTGAGGGTAAAAACTGAAACTCAGAATAGAGAGGATGTGAAGTAACCATTAAAATGGATCGGGCCTTCCTAACTACTGGCCGGTTGTACAGGTCAGTTGGGTGACTCTGCTGAACGTCTCAGGTTACTATTGTAACCATAGTTCCCTGAGAACAGGGAACGAGACGATGCGTCGAAACGCTGCGGGAACGCCTTCTGCGTGATTGCGTCTGAAGCATCTATGCCAACTAGTCCAATGGAAAAAGGGAATGAGCGTCACGGGCGGGTGACGTCATGACCAGGAAAGGATAAGAGCACTTCCGCTGCTCGCCGGCATTTAGCTTCGACAGTGCCGAAGCAAGCCGATCGCAGGGACGCCAGAAGTATGGCAGGGGGACGCATCGTCTCGTTCCCTGTTCTCAGGGAACTATGGTTACAATAGTAACCTGAGACGTTCCCTTATCGAAAAGGGAACTTCGACATGCGTCGAAACGCTGCGGGAACGAGAATACCCAATGCACCATAGTTCAAGTACCTGAGTGTCAGACTGTTCAGCTAAGCACTAAGCACCTGAGAACCTGGGGCAGCATCCAGGTCCAAACTGTAAAATCTCACGAATGTGAGCGGAGAGGACCAGCCCGCCGCATCACAAACATCTTGGAGAGAAACCCCATGCAGCAAGGCTTTAGAAGCCGCCATACTCCTGGTCGAATGAGCTCGGACCACCAAAGGACAAGGCTGGCCCGAGTACTCATAAGCAAGTGAAATAGCCTCGACTATCCACTTACTGACTGTCTGTTTTGAAGCAGGAAAACCTTTTTTAGGTGATCCAAAGCAAATAAATAGTTGATCGGACTTCCTGATTGAGGATGTCCGATGTACATATGTGTCCAATGCTCGCACTGGACACGACAAGTGCAGTCTTTCCTGGTCCGCAGTTGCAAACGGAGGAGGACAGAAAGCCTGCAGCACAATAGGCCTCGGAGTCAAGGTCGGCACCTTAGGGACGTATCCCTGTTTTGGATAAAGGAACGCCTTGACCATCCCCGGAGCAAATTCAAGGCAGGTGGGGGAGACCGAAAGAGCCTGAAGGTCACCAACTCTCTTGAGGGACGAAATAGCTAGGAGAAAGATGGTCTTAAGAGTAAGGAACTTCTCTGAGACCGATTCTAAGGGCTCGAATGGAGCCCTAGACAGGCCTTCTAGAACTACAGTCAAATCCCAAGCTGGCACCTTAGTGCGAGTTGCAGGCCTCAGCCTCAAAGTGCCACGAAGGAAACGTGTAATCAGGGGGTCTCGACCCAAAGATATACCTCCCACCATGGTATGATAAGCCGCAATGGCTGCCACGTAAACTTTTAGTGTAGAAGGACATAGACCTGACACAAAGCGCTCCTGCAGGAACTCGATTACTGTGTTGACAGAACAATTAACCGGATCCCACTGATGTCGGTGACACCATAAGGAGAAGACTCTCCATTTAAGCGCATAGAGTTTCCTCGTAGCTGGAGCTCTGGAGCTTAGGATGGTCTCAACAGCCTCAGCTGAAAGACCACTATCTACAAGTTGGGCCCCCTCAGAGGCCAAACCCAAAGATTCCATATCTCTGGCCGAGGGTGAAATATTGTGCCCCCGGCCTGAGACAGAAGGTCCCTCCTCAAAGGGATCTCCAATGGAGGCCCGTCTAACAGAAGGATCAGGTCCGCAAACCAGATCCGACTTGGCCAGCGTGGTGCTACTAGCAGTAGGCTTATCCCACACTGACGGACCCGCTCCAGAACTCCTGGGAGCAGAGCAACAGGGGGAAAGGCGTACAGTTGTAGCCTCGGCCACGTCTGCACCATGGCATCCAGCCCCAGGGGGGCCGGGTGAGTAAGTGAATACCAGAGGGGACAGTGCGTCGTGTTGTGAGACGCGAACAGGTCCACCTCTGCTCTGCCATATGCCTCCCAGATTTTCTCCACCGCCTCGGGGTGGAGTCTCCAATCCCCTGGCCTCAGCTCCTGCCTCGACAGGATGTCTGCTCCTATATTCTGGTCCCCAGGAATATACACTGCCCTCAGGGAGAGTACCTTCCCCAGAGACCACAGGAGGATCCGGTGCGCCAGTTTGCAAAGCGGACGCGACCTCAGACCCCCCTGGCGGTTCAGATAAGAGACCACAGATGTGTTGTCTGTTCGAACGAGCACATGATGGCCTCTTAGGTCCGGAAGGAAATGTCTCAACGCATTGAAGACAGCCATCATCTCCAGGCAATTGATGTGCCACGAAAGATGATGGCTTTTCCACAGACCCTGAACCGAGCGGCCTTCCATTACCGCTCCCCAGCCGGTGAGGGAAGCATCTGTCGAGATAGTAGCTCGATGGCAAAGAGCTCCCAACACCGGGCCCTGGGTTAAGAACCAGTGTTTCTTCCATATCTCTAAGGCACGAAGGCATCGCCGCGTAACCTTGATCATACGGAATGGGTTTCCCCTCGGGGAGAACCCTCTGGTCCTGAGCCACCACTGTAAAGGCCTCATGTACAGCAGGCCAAAAGGTATCACGTTGGACGCTGCTGCCAGTAGACCCAACAGTTTCTCGAACTGTTTTACAGTGCGTGACTGACCTAGCTTTAGCTCTTTGGTGGCTGCCAGGATAACAGCTACACGAACGGGCGATAGGCTGGCCCTCATCGTCACTGAATCCCATACCACACCAAGGAAAGTGGTTCTCTGTACTGGAGAAAGAACACTCTTCTTGGCATTGAGCCTCAACCCCAACATCTGCATATGGGCGAGAACGACACCTCGGTGCCGAACCGCCAACTGCTCTGATTCCGCTAGAATCAGCCAGTCGTCGATATAATTCAGAATGCGAATGCCCTGAAGCCTGAGAGGGGCTAAAGCTGCATCCATGCATTTCGTGAACGTGCGGGGTGACAAAGCTAGGCCGAAAGGAAGAACCCGATACTGGTATTCTTTGCCCCTGAAAGAAAACCTCAGGAACTTCCTGTGCTGAGGGAGGATGGAGATATGGAAGTATGCATCCTTTAGATCTATCGTGACAAACCAGTCCTCGGATCTGATTTGAGTCTGCTTGAGGGTCAGCATCTTGAACTTGAGTTTCTGAACTGACCGATTCAACAGGCGAAGATCTAAAATGGGACGCAACCCTCCATCCTTTTTTGGAACAATGAAGTAACGGCTGTAAAAACCCGACTCTCTGTCGGGTGAGTACACCTGTTCTATAGCCTCTTTTGCTAACAGGGCCCTTACTTCTTGCTCCATTACCAGAGCCTGCTCGGGACGTACCACTGTGGGTAACACCCCGCTGTAACGAGGAGGACGAGAGCCAAACTGGATTCTGTATCCTTTCTCTACAATCTGCAGGACCCAATGAGAAATATTCGGCAGAAGCTTCCACGCTGCCAGAAAATTTACTAAGGGAACCAGCCTCTCGAGGCTGGTCTCTGGTGTTACTGAGAGAGCCAAATCTGGAGCCTGAAACATACCGGCAGGAACTACCTGACCTGACTGCTCTAAAACCCCCCTCAGAGGGCGCGAAACCGATGCTGTGCCGCAGCACAGCACCAGCGACTCGCTGGAGACCACTGCGCCCTGAAGCACCAGAGGTGGCAGGGTTGGCAGGAGGGTCTCGTGAGGACCCCGAAGTGGAACGGGCACCGTGTACTGAGGTGAACACCGCTCCACCCCGGTCGGGGCTGTCCTCACAGGTCTGATGCCTAAGCATCAGGACCTTTTTTTTTTTTGAACCGAAGCTTTCTTCGCCTGAAGAACGGTCCTCAGATCCGGCTTAGGCTTAGTCGACTTCGGTTGAGAGGGCTGCGTCTGTCTCCAGTATCTTCGTGGAGGAGCACGAGACGCAACACTCTCTTTCTGTTGCACATGATATGATGAGCTAGATGGCTGGGGCTGCTCACGCCCAGCAGCCCCAGGGGGCTGGACACGGCGAGGGATAAACTTTTTAAAAGCGTCCGACTGTTTTTTAGCATCCTGGAATCTCTCTACTACAGCGTGAACTGCGTCACCAAAGAGACCAGACGGTTCAAGCGGAGCATCTAATAAAAAAGTACGATCTTTCTCTTTAATATCAGATAGATTGAGCCATAAATGTCTCTCAGTGGCTACCAAAGCTGCCATAGACCGCCCAATTGCTCTGGCGGTCTCTTTAGTAGCCCTGAGAGAAAGATCGGTCGCCCTACGAAGTTCTCGAACATCGTCATGACTTATTCCCTCACTATTATCCAGATCCCCCAGCAGATCAGCCTGATAAGCCTGAAGCAGTGCCATAGTGTGCAGGCACGCTCCGGCTTGACCTGCTGCCGAATAAGCTTTGCCCACTAAACTAGATGTATTTCTTAGCGGTCTAGTGGGCAAAACTGGGGCTTTAATAGAAGATGCGGGGCCAGGCGCGAGATAACTCGCTAGATTTTGTTCAACCTGGGGCATCGAACTATAGCCGTAATCTTTAGACCCTCTTATTTTAGAATATATATTAGAATGAGGGACAAAGACACGAGATGAGAACGGCTTTTTCCATGATTTAGATAATTCATCGTGTAAATCAGGAAAAAAAGGAAGCCCTCGCGGTGGAGATAATGTGGCTGAAGAAAGATAACGCTCGTCTAATCTGCTTTTGGGACGAGTGTTTTTAGTTTCAGATGGCCAGTCAATATTTAATCTTTCTACAGCTCGTGACATGACATCCACCAGCTCATCATACGCTGGGGAAATAAATTGTAATTCCCTTTCCCCCGTGTGTGCATTATCACTGTCCATACTGACAACATCAACTTCCTCAGAAGATGAGCACTGTAATAAGGGGCTCTCTCCCCGGGCGGAAGAAACCGCAAAGCGTGCTTCCGACACCGGGGGAGGAGAGCTGGATCTCCCGGGTAAGGAAGGAGAAAGGGCCCTCGGACCCGTCTCGATCCCCTCCGAGAGATCCAATTGCGATCCCCAGGAATGCATTCTCCGCGTTGCCTCGGCAGACGCGGGTCCTGATCCCTGAGGATCGCGAGCCTGCCCACTCTGTTTGTCGAAGAGTGACAGGCGGGATCTGAGCATGCGAAGCGGTAGCTTCTCACAGTGCTGGCACTCAGCCCCCTCGAAGGCTGAGGCTGCATGCTCAAATCCCAAACAAATCACACAAAGCTCGTGTGTGTCCCCACCCGTTAAATAACGCGGGCAGGGAGGAACACACTGTTTGTAGACTTGTTTCGCCATCGATACCAACAATATTGACAGACAACAATAAATAGACGGGGACAGTTTAGACACAGATCGCTTGCTGAGGCACAGAAGCTAAATGCCGGCGAGCAGCGGAAGTGCTCTTATCCTTTCCTGGTCATGACGTCACCCGCCCGTGACGCTCATTCCCTTTTTCCATTGGACTAGTTGGCATAGATGCTTCAGACGCAATCACGCAGAAGGCGTTCCCGCAGCGTTTCGACGCATCTCGAAGTTCCCTTTTCGATAAGGGAACTCCTAAGATCTTACTGCTAGTATTTACTATTTTCACCAAAGCAGTCTTTGCCTTCACACCAAGACTTCCATACCAGCATAACATACTAAATGTTAACCCTCTACTGCACGCATTATTATGCAATCATGGAAAAAAATGTTTGAGTGTTTTTTTATATATAAAATAGACTCAAATGAACATTTCTTTTTTTTTTTTTTTTTTGGGGGGGGGGGGGGGGGGGGGGGGGGTGGACTTTTGGGTGTGTTTGCCATATGGCAACATTGTGCGACAATGGAACAGTTTTCTCCCCCAAAATGACATGAAATTCATATATGATTACAGACATGTCTTATAGAAATTAAATAGTTTTCACTATTTAAAATGTTTTCAAGAGCTTTGTGTACAAAATATGAAACTAATTTTCATTTATTATTTCAACAACATTTACAAAACATCTGGCGTAAACTCATAAGAACTGTTTTTGTGCCTTTGCGTGTGCATGTTTGTGTGCGTGTGTGTGCGCGCGTGTGTGTGTGTGCACATGTGCATGGGGACTGCACAGCGACTTGTGTATGTGGTTATTTTTTGTTCACAGATTTTGGAATGACAAAAACTTCAAATCTACTTGATCTACTTTACACCTTTCCCAACATCAGCTCAACACTGTGCACTGTGCATTTTCTAAACAAAATTTGCGTATACATATTTTACTTTTATTCTTTACTTTTACTTTACTTTATAAATATATACAAATATATATAAATTTATGAGTAGAATACAACCATCCAACTATTTCAGTGCATCCATTCAAAGCTACTCTGCATTAGCATGGGCAAAATATTGTTCCATTACTGCACAATGTTGCCATATGGCAACATACCTTTTTTATTGAATACAAAGGTAATAGTAGTATCAAAACAATGTGACAATGATTGAAAAAAGATTAGAACTTACCCCAGATGCTTGACATATTTTTTAAATTCTGAAGAAATATGAAAAATTTAGGAAAATATACACATATTCACGAGCACTTCTTCAGCAACTGGAGTCATCAAAAGTGTGTGAAAAAATGACAGTTTAAGGGTGTGTGGTAGTGTCATGTGATGTCATCAAAGCATATCATTGGGTACCACCAGGTTCTGCCATGAATTTAAGATTAATATGAGCTTATGTTTATTTTCAAATTTCAAGAAATGTCCAAAGAAAGGGTATGTTGCCATATGGCAACACTGTGCAGTGTTTTTGTTTTTGTGTCAGTGGGGTGACTCTGCTGAACTCCTAAGATCTTACTGCTAGTATTTACTATTTTCACCAAAGCAGTCTTTGCCTTCACACCAAGACTTCCATACCAGCATAACATACTAAATGTTAAAACCGACTCAATATAAGATTTATAAAATAAAATCATCTAGGACCTATCAACTTTAAATTTGGACAGTCTCCGTAGACAGTACAGACGTTGCTGGCCCCTTTTGCAAATCATCTCCACATTAACATTAAAATTCAACTTGTTGTCAATCACACACCCCAGATACTTATATGATTCCACCACATCAACCTCCTGCTCTTTGATAGTTGTTCTCTTCAGATCAGTTTGATTACGCCTAAAGTCAATAAGCATGTCTTTAGTTTTTAGCACATTTATTTGCAAGAATGCATTTTTGCACCAATCCTCAACCACAGGGCCATGGTCGCATTCGCCAGCACCAAGAAGGCTGACAATAGCTGAATCATCTGCAAATTTTACATTATAAATCTATTGTCATGCCTGCTTCTGCAATCATCGGTATATAGAATACAGAGGAGTGGAGAAAGCACACATCCCTGAGGGGACCCTGTGGATGAATACAATACCTCCGATAAACAACCATTAACCCTTACTCTCTGAATGCGATCAGTTAGGAAGTCAAGGATCCAACCAACAATACTAAAATCAAAACCAAAACTTAACATCTTCTCTACTAAAATATGAGGTTGCATCGTGTTGAAAGCGGATGAGAAATCGACAAATAAAATCCTGGCGTGAGTCTTAGTTCCCTAGATGCTTACCAAATTCGACAAAGTAGCCATAGCATCCTCTACCCCACGCCTGGCCCTATAAGCAAACTGGAGAGGGTCAAGTGAGTCTTCCACCTTTGTAAGAAGCTCTTTTTCCATCAATTTTTCAAAACTCTTCATTACTAAAGAAGTTAAAGCAACTGGCCTAAAATCATTTAGTGCGACTGAATTCTTATTTTTCGCCACTGGAATAACTGTGGAGGTTTTCCATAATCTCGGGATCTTCTGTTGGGTAAGGGACAGTTGAAAAATATAATAAAAGATAGGTCCTAATTGCTCAGCACAGGAAATAAGCAGCCGGCCCTCAATTTTATCAGGGTCTGCACTTTTCCTGGCTTTTGAATGTCTCAACCCATTAATTACATCCTGTTCTGTAAAAGGGATAGGTCCATTAACAGTTAAATTATTTTTCTGCTCACAACGAATAGTCTCAAAGTCACAAGTATCAAAATTTACATAAAACTCATTAAATGCTTTTGCAAGCTGAAAATCATCTCTATACCCTTCCAATGCCACCTTAGAATCTTTTTTAGGCTTTGTCCCGACGATAGTTTTCATGCCATCCCATGCTGAGCCCAAATTACAATTCTGTAACTGCCATTCTATCTTTTCTTTATACTGCAGCTTTGCCATATTTATTTCAAATTTCACTTCCTTTTTTAACCGATTCAACTCAACAAGATTACCTTCCCGAAATGCACACTGTTTTTTCTTAAACAGGACCTTAATTGATTTTGTTATCCACGCCTTATTATTTGGATATACCTTTACAGACCTTACAGGAATAATGTTATCAACACAATATGACACATAACAACTGACCACATCAATCTATGTCAGCACATGACTCTTTAAAGGGATACTCCACTTTTTTGGAAATAGGCTCATTTTACAACTCCCCCAGAGTTAAACAGTTGAGTTTTACCGTTTTCGAATCCATTCAGCCGATTTTCAGATATTTAGAAGAATATAAGTAACCAGACAGTTTCTGGTCTCATTGACTTCCATAGTAGGAAAAAAATATACTATAGAAGTCAATGAGACCAGAAACTGTCTGCTTACTGATATTCTTCTAAATATCTGAAAATCGGCTGAATGGATTCGAAAACGGTAAAACCCAACTGTTTAACTCTGGGGGAGTTGTAAAATTAGCCTATTTCCAAAAAAAGTGGAGTATCCCTTTAAACATTTCCCAATCAGTGCATTCATAACACCCTTGTAGAATCGAGATGGAATCTTCAGTCCAGTTCTTAAACTGTCTGATTAAAGTTTTTCCCCTTCTTAGGGCTGTACGATACAGTGGGACAAGTTGCAAGTGGGACAATTAGCCCCACCCAACGGGAAGAGGGAGAGATTTATATGCTCCCTTTAGAACCATAGCATAAATCTAGAGTCCTGTTGTGTCTGGTACTACACTAAGTGGTAAGTGATTTTACTATATATTTTGTCAAAATTCATCATCCTCTAACGTTTATTAAGATAATCAGCGAACATTAAAATGCACAGAACGAATAATCATCGTCTAAATATCGTATTCATAAATTTTGATTCGACTGTTTCATCAGTCGACCGCCACAAAGCTGCTTATGGTGTAAATGGTGTAAAACACGCTTTTTCAATGCTACCTCGCTGTGTGTAAAATTGATATGCGACAACAGAATCTCCGTGATATTTCAACGGTCAAACTGATAACATCTCCCGCACTAGCGCTGCTCTCAGGGCAGGAGTACTCAATAGATTCAAATCGCTGTTATGTTAGTGTACTACGCGCTGCTCTCAGGGCAGGAGTACAAATCGCTGTTATTTTAGTGTATTACTTTCTGTTCTCAGGGCAGGAGTGCTCAATAGATTCAAATCGCTGTTATTTTAGTATATTACGTGCTGCTCTAGCAGAGTACAAATCCTGTTATGTTAGAGACTACGCGCTGCTTCAGAGAGTGCTCAAGATTCAAATCGCTGTTATTTTAGTGTACTACGTGCTGCTCTCAGGGCAGGAGTACAAATCGCTGTATTTAGTGTTTACTGCTGCTTCAGCAGGAGTACTAATAATACAAATGCTGTTATGTAGTGTACGCGCTGCTCTCAGGGCAGGAGTGCTCAATAGATTCATATCGCTGTTATTTTAGTGTATTACGCGCTGCTCTCAGGGCAGGAGTACTATAATCAAATCGCTGTTATTTTAGTGTACTACGCGCTGTTCTCAGGGCAGGAGTACTCAATAGATTCAAATCGCTGTTATTTTAGTGTATTACGGCTGCTCTCAGGGCAGGAGTCAACAAATCGCTGTTATTTTAGTGTATTACGCGCTGCTCTCAAAGCAAAAGTTAACAAAATCGCTGTTATTTTATTGTACTACGCGCTGCTCACAGGACAGGAGTACTCAGATTCAAATCGCTGTTATTTTAGTGTATTATGGCTGCTCTCAGGGCAGGAGTACTCAATAGATTCAAATCGCTGTTATTTTAGTGTACTATGCGCTGCTCTCAGGGCAGGAGTCTCAATAGATTCAAATCGCTGTTATTTTTGTGTACTACGCGCTGCTCTCAGGGCAGGAGTACTTAATAGATTCAAATCACTGTTATTTTAGTGTACTACGCGCTGCTCTCGAGGGTCAGGAGTACTCAATAGATTCAAATCGCTGTTATTTTAGTGTACTACGCGCTGTCTCAGGGCAGGAGTACTCAATAGATTCAAATCGCTGTTATTTTAGTGTACTACGCGCTGCTCTCAGGGCAGGAGTTCTCATATTCAAATCGCTGTTATTTTAGTGTACTACGCGCTGCTCTCAGGGCAGGAGTGCTCCAAAGATTCAAATCGCTGTTATTTTAGTGTACTACGCGCTGCTCTCAGGGCAGGAGTCTCAATAGATTCAAATCGCTGTTATTTTAGTGTATTACGCGCTGCTCTCAAAGCAAAAGTACAAATCGCTGTTATTTTATTGTACTACGCGCTGCTCTCAGGGCAGGAGTACTCAATAGATTCAAATCGCTGTTATTTTAGTGTATAACGCGCTGCTCTCAGGGCAGGAGTACTCAATAGATTAAATCGCTGTTATTTTAGTGTACTACGCGCTGCTCTCAGGGCAGGAGTACTCAATAGATTCAAATCGCTGTTATTTTAGTGTATTAACGCGCTGCTCTCAGGGCAGGAGTACTCAATAGATTCAAAATCGCTGTTATTTTAGTGTATACGGCTGCGTCTCAGGGCAGGAGTAGCTCAATAGATTAAAATCGCTGTTATTTTATGTATTACGCGCTGCTCTCAGGGCAGGAGTTACTCAATAGATCAAATCGCTGTTATTTTAGTGTACTACGCGCTGTTCTCAGGGCAGGAAGTCTCAATAGATTCAAATCGCTGTTATTTTAGTGTACTACGCGCTGCTCTCAGGGCAGGAGTGCTCAATCGATTCAAATCGCTGTTATTTTAGGTATTACGCGCTGCTCTCAGGCAGGAGTACTCAAAGATTCAAATCGCTGTTATTTTAGTGTACTACTGCGTGCTCTCAGGGTAGGAGTACTCAATAGATTCAAATCGCTGTTATTTTAGTGTACTATTATGCGCTGCTCTCAGGGCAGGAGTTCTCAATAGATTCAAATCGCTGTTATTTTTAGTGTACTACGCCTGTTCTCAGGGCAGGAGTTATCAATAGATTCAAATCGCTGTTATTTTAGTGTACATAGCGCCTGCTCTCAGGGCAGGAGTTCTCAATAGATTCAAATCGCTGTTATTTTAGTGTACTATTAGCGCTGCTCTCAGGGCAGGAGTACTCAATAGATTCAAATCGCTGTTATTTTAGTGTACTACGCGCTGTTCTCAGGGCAGGAGTACTCAATGATTCAATCGCTGTTATTTTAGTGTATACGGCTGCTCTCAGGGCAGGAGTACTCAATAGATTCAAATCGCTGTTATTTTAGTGTACTAGTATGCGCTGCTCTCAGGGCAGGAGTTGCTCAATCAATTCAAATCGCTGTTATTTTAGTGTACTACGCGCTGCTCTCAGGCAGGAGTCTCAATAGATTCAAATACGCTGTTATTTTAGTGTACTACGCGCTGCTCTCAGGGCAGGAGTCTCAATAGATTCAATCGCTGTTATTTTAGTGTACTTGTAGCGCTGCTCTCAGGGCAGGAGTCTCAATAGATTCAAATCGCTGTTATTTTAGTGTACTACGCGCTGTTCTCAGGGCAGGAGTACTCAATAGATTCAAATCGCTGTTATTTTAGTGTACTATGCGCTGCTCTCAGGCAGGAGTCTCAATAGATTCAAATCGCTGTTATTTTAGTGTACTACGCGCTGCTCTCAGGGCAGGAGTGCTCAATAGATTCAAATCGCTGTTATTTTAGTGTACTACGCGCTGCTCTCAGGGCAGGAGTTCTCAATAGATTCAAATCGCTGTTATTTTAGTGTATGCGCTGCTCTCAGGGCAGGAGTGCTCAATAGATTCAAATCGCTGTTATTTTAGTGTACTACGCGCTGCTCTCAGGGCAGGAGTACTCAATATGGGTTCAAATCGATGTTATTTTTAGTGTGTTTTAGCTGTCCAGGCGCACCAAACTTACTTCAGTGTGCACATAACTGTGTAAAACATGTTACAATATAACTGTGACCTTTGTGCTATTTGTTGTATGACTTGTCAAAGAAATTGTTGGTTTTGAGGGTGTAATAAATATCTTTTAGTTTAAAGATCTTAAGGTTTCTACTAGTAATTCTATTTGTTTACATTGGTAACACTTTACAATAAGGTTTCATTAATGTTCCTGGCACCAAGTTTACCACACAAAAGAAACCAAGTTTACTCCACAAAAGAAAGTAGTCCAGGAAATATTTGATAATGAGGATGTTCATTGTTCAATATCCAAAACTGAAGCCTGCAGTTGAAATGCATTTTACGTAATTTTTACGTAGTTGTCAGTGTACATTGAAACCAAAATCTTTATGTATTTCATTTGCAGGAAGACGAACACTTTGGGTATTTGAGGAACTGACAGACATTTGGCCAGGCGACACATGGCCTTGTTTAATGGGAAGCACATTCAAGTTCAACGACTCCTGTCTAAAAGATAAAAATTAATGCACCTTAAAACTTCTAAAAATGATTATATGAACTAATTAAAAGATATCTTTGTTTTTTTGTGATATGTTGCTGTTTTATAAATTTAATTCACTGTAAATGTTTTGTAATAGTATAAAAAAAGTCATAATTATACATTTTATTGTAATATTGGACTAATATTAAAAACCGTTCAATAAAAAAAAAATTGTGAACTGATTATTTACAATCAATGTTTGTGCTTTCATTTTGTTCTTATTCAAAGAATCTTCACAACAGTCACTGACTGAAAAGACAGTAACATCAAGGTAAAACAGGGTTTCTTCCTATGCATTTTCCATTTAAAAATTCCATACTTTTCTCAGGGTGGATTAGGGTTCAGGGCTGCCGAGTGACTAAAGGAACGTTTCTGTCAGGACCACTGACGCTACGCTTGATTATCAGCAAGATAGTTGAAAACTGTATATTTCTTGTCTATTACCACCCACTTCTACTTCTACCAAAGACGTAAATAAGCTCAGTTACAATAGCTAAATATGTGGGAGAGCGTTGATTATCATCGAGTATTATACATGTTTAATATAATTTGAAATGTATCAGGGTGACTGGTACAAATGTCTCATTTCCAAATAAGTAAAACAAAAGGTAATACGTTTTTTAACGAGTGGGATGGTTAAACCTTCCTGTTCTCAAAAGGTGTTCTGAATGCAAATTACCATTGTTAGCACATGTTTCCATGTGAAATAAGTTTTTGCCTATACAATGAAATGTAGCAAGGGGCTCTGGGCCTTTTCTGTATCTCAGATCAGCCTGTGAGGCTGAGAGCGGCCGAATCTCTCAGCTTCATGTATTTTCCAATGTCGGGTTCGTATCTCTTCTCTTTATTCCAGAGCATTTGATGTTTTGTATTATCTTTGAACTGATTATGAAATTATCGGACATAATAAATCTTAAACATTTGATTCTAACGGACTCTTGACATTTTCATTAAAGAATTAAAAGGAATATTTAAACATTCGCTTATAATGATGCAGTGCACAGATATCATTAAAAAAAACTTTATTTATGGAGTCGGATGAAATAACGAGAGAATATGAGAAAATAGACTGGGCAGCATCAGAGGCGTCTTCAGTGTTGGCTCCTTTGATTCATCCAGTTTCTGCCAGCTAAAAGAAAAAGTAAATAATAGACACAAAATAAATGGTCTACTGATGTAACAATGAAACGATTAAAAATAATCAAATACCCTTAAAATTGTGTATTTACTAGACTTAAATTTGAATCTATGGAGTACTCCTGCCCTGAGAGCAGCGCATAATACACTTAAATAACAGCGATTTGAATCTATTGAGTACTCCTGCCCTGAGAACAGTGCGTAATACAGGGGCTCTCTCTCTTAATTCCTGAACTCCCTTCGCTGTTTTGATTAATCCTAATGTATACAATAAATACAGTTTAATGGAAAAGTGCTTTTCCTTATATTTCTTTCAGGGCCAGTCAAAATATAGAAGGGGCCAGCAAACCTCTGATCTATTGGCCCCGGGGGCCAGTGGGGATTTTTTTTTATGTTGAGCCCTGCTCACAGACAGCGTCTGACATGAGAAGCACAAATGTCTTCACATTTTACACAGTTTATATACCAAAAGATCAACCTCCTAGACGTACCCCCTCCTTATCTTGGGACTAAGGTCACTGCACGTACATATCTTCTCTCAGTTCCCCGTATTTTAACACCTCTTATCTATGTATCTCCACAGTCAACACTTTTGTCACTTCAAGAAAACAACACCTAACCAAACATGTCTCGCTCTTAATGCATTTTAAGATATCTATTGCTAAGAAAGACAGAACATTCTGTCCTTTTGCACGGTCCTATTGAACTATTTGCAAAATAGATAATGCATCTTGCAACTTCCTAACACATCTATTTTAAAGAACACATCTAAAGAAATAAGAACACATCTAAAAAACTAAGAACACATCTAAAAAACTAAGAACACATCTATGTTTTGTAAACCACACAAGCAGATATATGTTTCCAAGAGATACATTTAAAAGAAAATTGTGCCCTGAGAGCAGCGAGTAGTACACTAAAATGACAGCGATTTGAATCTATTGAGAACTCCTGCCCTGAGAGCAGCGCGTAGTACAATAAAATAACAGCGATTTGTACTCCTGCCCTGAGAGCAGCGCGTAGTACACTAAAATAACAGCGATTTGTACTCCTGCCCTGAGAGCAGCGCGTAGTACACTAAAATAACAGCAATTTTAATCTATTGAGCACTCCTGCCCTGAGAGCAGTAAGTTAAAATAACAGCGATTTGTACTCCTGCCCTGAGAGCAGCGAGTAATACACTAAAATAACAGCGATTTGTGAATCTATTGAGTACTCCTGCCCTGAGAGCAGCACGTAATACACTAAAATAACAGCGATTTGAATCTATTGAGTACTCCTGCCCTGAGAGCAGCAAGTAATACACTAAAATAACAGCGATTTGAATCTATTGAGTACTCCCTCCCTGAGAACAGCGTGTAGTACACAAAAATAACAGCGATTTGAATCTATTGAGTACTCCTGCCCTGAGAGCGGCGTGTAGTACACAAAAATAACAGCGATTTGAATCTATTGAGTACTCCTGCCCTGAGAGCAGTAGCCTGACTACGTCAGACTTCCTACTTCCGCTAATTTCATTTCGCTCCTGTAGTCAGTCTGAGATAGCAGCCTATCTTTCTGTTTTCCACCGGCCTGAAAACAGCCGGGCCAATCAACGAACAGAAGGCGGGCTGAGAGCCGTGACGTAGTCGCTAAGCGCCGAGTTTAAGAGTTAGGTCAGAGAAATCGAAAACGACCGCGGATAGGGAGACGCGGATGCAATTCGCTCTGTTGTGGAGAATAATTCCCGGCATTAGCAAACTGAAGCCCGAAGAAGAAGAGTGTGTATTAAACATTTTGAATGGAGGTGATGTTGTGGCCCTACTCCCTTTGGGAAAAGTTTAATTTATCAACTATTACCGATCGTCAGCGAGAAACTAGGGAGCCTTTTGACAGGTCAGTGTCTCCTTTCTTTTCCAGGTCTTAAATACCGTAAAAATTTCAAATAATAGCCCAGGCTTTTATTTTCCCAAATCGTATAACTGCACCGGCTTGTATTTGAGACAGGCGTCTATATGAGACAAGCTTTTATAGTGTTGAGATGTTGTTCCTAGAGTCTCTAATCTCTTAAAATCTCCAAATGCTCCATGTGAAACTGCGGTCTTCCGATCTTTTACTATGTTGTCGATTGATTTTGATTAATATTTGCGAGGGAGAGAGAGCAAAATAGCGCTCGTGTAGTTTGAAGACCTGAGAGTGCGCGTGCGCGTCTCTCTCTCTCTCTCTCTCTCTCTCTCTCTCTCTCTCTCTCTCTCTCTCTCTCTCTCTCGCGCGCGCGCGCCCTGTCAAGCGCAGCAGTCATTCTATTACATCACTCACCGATCAAAAAAGTCGTTTACAGCCGTGTTCACTCCGGTATTTCGCTCGCATCATCAAGTGTTTACATCAGGTACAGTGGAAGTTAGAGTTCGATCATAGATTTGAGTTCGATGCATGATGTCTGTGGTTCGATGCGGCTGTGTCAGCGCATAACATACGTCATAAATAAACTTATCTGATTGGCTTACGGTTAACCAATGATTTTAAACTTCAGAAATCGAGAGAGAAAACACTTCTCTATTATGCTATGCCAGACTCTGTCTACGAAGCAAAGTGAAGTAGCAGAGTCTGGTATTACCAGGCTATGAGAGCAGCACATAGTACACTAAAATAACAGCGATTTGAATCTATTGAGTGCTCCTGCCCTGAGAGCAGCAAGTAATACACTAAAATAACAGCAATTTGAATCTATTAAGTACTCCTACCTTGAGCAGCGCATAGTACACTAAAATAACAGCGATTTGAATCTATTGAGTACTCCTACCCTGAGAGCAGCGCATAGTACACTAAAATAACAGCGATTTGAATCTATTGAGTACTCCTGCCCTGAGAGCAGCAAGTAATACACTAAAATAACAGCAATTTGAATCTATTGAGCACTCCTGCCCTGAGAGCAGCAACTAATACATACAAATAACAGCGATTTGAATCTATTGAGTACTCCTGCCCTGAGAGCAGCAAGTAATACACTAAAATAACAGCAATTTGAATCTATACTCCTGCCCTGAGAGCAGCATGTAGTAGACTAAAATAACAGCAATGTGAATCTATTGAGTACTCCTGCCCTGAGAGCAGCGAGTAGTACACTAAAATAACAGCGATTTGAATCTATTGAGCACTCCTGCCCTGAGAGCAGCGCGTAATACACTAAAATAACAGCGATTTGAATCTATTGAGCACTCCTGCCCTGAGAGCAGCAAGTAATACACTAAAATAACAGCGATTTGTACTCCTGCCCTGAGAGCAGCGAGTAATACACTAAAATAACAGCGATTTGAATCTATTGAGGACTCCTGCCCTGAGAGCAGCGCTAGTGCAGGAGTCCAGATGTTATCAGTTTGACCGTTGAAATATCGAGATTTGAACGAGTTCTGTTGTCGCATATCAATTTCACACACAGCGAGGTAGCATTGAAAAAGCGTGTTTTGCACCATTTATACCATAAGCAGCTTTGTGGCGGTCGACTGATGAAACAGTCGAATCAAAATGCATGAATACGATGTAGACGATGATTATTAGTTCTGAGCATTTTAATGTTCGCTGATTATCCTAATAAACGTTAGAGGATGATTAATTTGAACAAAATATAATTACTTTGCAATTGCAAATCTTTCTCCCACGGACATCTGTTTCCCCGGAGCCGGACTAATCCCTCACGTTCAAACGTCTTGACCCGCCTTTGCTTCAGTTTCATTTGTTGAAGCTGTAAACCAATCATTTTCCTTTCTGCCTTCAGAACATGTTTGAGTAAGTAAAATTCCCATCTGTGTAAAAAAATAATTTGTAAAACTGTAATTTACCAGAAAAAAGCTATTTAAACCGATAAATCCAACAACGCACACTGCTACTAAAATCTATTAGGTATTAGATAAAAGAGGAAGCCACATGAAGAATCTCACAGAAGTAGCCTTTCCACAAGTTCAATTATACAGAAGTTGCACAGAGTCGCAAACACAAAACAACATCATGATAACACATGACACAAAAAAATATGTAATAAACATTCATTAAACAACAAAAGATGTGACATAAATCCCAAATGTGCATAACTGATAAAAACAATTAAGCAACAATTATTTAAATGAAATACTTTCAAATGTGAAGTGCCAGACTGGGAATTCTGGTTGTCAGTTAACAGTTTTTTACTGTAAATTATAATTTTATGAAATCTCCAGTTAGATCTTTTACAGTATGTTCCCTGTAAATTGTACGGGAATTTACGGGAAATACTGTTATTACCAGGTTTATTCTATAGCGTTTTTACAATATTGTACAGTTAAAAGTAGGCCTACACTCTTTTTTTACAGTGAAAGTACAATTTGTTGGAGTCTCATGCTGTGACTAACCCATTCCAGACATTTATGCTATATTAGCAACGAAGACAACATCTTCCCATCTCAGATTCTGAGAAATTATGATTCCTAGAAAGCTAAGTGACTCAGCTGTGGTGACAGTTGAGCCCAGAAGTCCTTCTCCTAATTATGGTTTTATGTAGACACTGCAGTGAGCTGTGTTTGTCATCTCCATTCATTATCATAAGGCAGTTGTTGTTGAATGTTTAGCTAATATAAAGTTGTTTTTGGTGATATAAAAAATTAAGAAAGTAATGTAAATTATTTTATAATTAAAATAATAATAATTTAGGTATTTGACAGAACTGAGTTCCCACCATGCCCCAAATCCAAACATTTGTTCTTCCTTCTCACTTCCTCCTCCCGCCCATCCATATGCAGTTAAATATACATTCCTACAACCCGAAATGTGAACAATAATAAACTAAATAAGTTAATAAATAAAAAACTAAATATGCACATAGTAATATTAATAATAAAATAATACACAACTCATAATAATTAAACTCAAATACAACACTTATAAACAAAAAATAATTTAAATTATCTGAAGCAAAAAGTTTTAAACTGCTTCCCTGTTTCAACCTATTAATACACTCTGACAATTTAGTCTTGAACTCAGAACGAACTCCCTGTAAAAATAGAGACTGGAATGTCATGTGTTCTTTCTTTGTACTTGAAGGTGTGGCATTCAATTAAATCTATATACCAAAAGACTGTAAGAATTTCCATTCATCTCAGTGTCATGATGTCATGAGTTCACAAAAATGACATGGCTACTTTTGAATGCTTGTTACCACTAGAATGGTGTAGTTACAGTATCTGCCAGCAGGGGCTAACTGGCTCATGCTAACCAGACAAATTCTTTGAGTTCAGAGTCTTTTTCCTAATTTCCTTGCATGCCATTTACTCACACTTACAGTGTCATCATTCATTGATTGGTCCAAACCCTTTGTGCCCTACTTATTCACAATGTTGTTGTTTTTTTATTCAAAGTTATATTAGCAAGATGAGTCCGATATAGTAGGTAGGTGTTTAAAATGTAAAAAAAAAAAAATCTTTTTTTTTCATCTTTTTTTTGGTCAGGGATTTAGAGTAAATATGGGCAGTGTGTTAGAAGTGTGAAATATTTCCTGTGCTGACCATTACAATATGGCTTTGCAGGTTTCACCAAATGTAATTAGGCAATAACATTCCCTTGGTTGAAATGTAATACTAGGAACAGTCTTTCACAGACATTTACATTCAGTGTTACTCAAGGTGTCCTAGGATTGTCTTGCCAACACCTACAATGCAAAGCAAAGTATTATAATCTCTACTAGTCATTCCAATGACAATAACAGATTGGCTTGCGGATCCACTTTTATCTACTTGTAAATCTGTCCAAATATTTTTCTTTAACACTATCTAAAGAGAAGAAGACAAGACAGAGAGAAATGAACAGAAACCAGAACAGAAACCAGCTTGACATACAGAGATAGTGAGATAGAAAGAGAATGAGAGACTTTCAGTGCCACGACTGCCGGGTACCAAGTGGTATTTCCGATTTAGAATGAGCAAATGAGAACTGAAACAAACAATTTCATTTCAGTCAGGACCACTTTGCCAAGTATAAATGTATTGCAATTGTAGCATACAGTTAGTGTTGGCAGTATGGTTCTGTTCTGGGCAAAAACTCATACGCCTGTCCATGCTGCTAAGCCTGGACAGAGTGGGGAGAGCAGCAAGTCAAACCCCCTTATGGTACAGAACAGATCCAGTAAATGCATGCATAATACAATACTCAATTACATGAGTTGTAAAAATACAAATACATAATAAAGCTTGCAATGTATGACTGTACAGGGGGAAAAAACACACAAAAAAACAGAATGATTAAAGGTTCGTTGTGTGGAGTTGGGGTTGGACGAGGGAGTTTTAATGCGAGCGATGCTGGAGGAAATGCTGAAGGAATGGAAGTTTATATGTGCCGCTGTGATAGATGTCGACAGTCGACACCGGAACATGTCATGAACAGCTGGCTATCAGCTGATGTGAACTTGGCTGACGTGGCCTATATACAGTATATACTTTATATTTTGAACGGTAATATATATATATATATATATATACTGGGCACTTTGTTAGGTACAGTACACCTTGCTAGTAACAGGTTGGACCCCTTTTTGCCTTAGGAACTGCCTTAATTCTTTGTGGCAGAGATTCAACAAGGTAATGGAAACATTCCTGTTTATTACAGTACATTTTGGTCCATAGTGTGTTGCTGCAGATTTGTTGGCTGCACATCCATGATGCAAATCTCCTGTTCCTGTATGATGCTCTATTTGATTGATATCTGATCACTATGGAGTGGAGGCAATTTGATTATAGTAAAGTCATTGTCATGTTCAAGAAACTAATTTTGAGATGATTTGAGATTTGTGAAATGGTGCATTCTGACCCTACAATCTGAATGTTGCTGCCGATTAAGACTTATCAGACCTGGTAAAAAAATTTCAATCTTCTATTGTCCAATTTTGGTGAGCCCGTGCAAACTGTATAGCCTCAGTTTCCTGTTCTTAGCAGTAGTCCATCTGCTTCAAGGTTAGATGTGTTGTTCAGAGATGCTTTTCTGCCTACCTCGGTTGTAACGAGTGGTTATTTGAGTTACTATTGCTTTTGTATCAGTGGTCAAGATTACAGTCAGTCCTGTTTTTGGGGTACATCGTCTCGTCCGAGGGAGTGCGCAGGGCATGGATCCTGACAAGGTTAAGGCTGTGGTAGATCATTGGCCAATCCCAGATTCCCGTAAGGCCTTGCAGTGGTTCCTGGGATTTGCCGATTTTTACCGGCGTTTTATTCGTAATTTCAGCCAACTAGCCACTCCTCTAACCGCCTTGACCTCCACCAGAACGGCATTCAGGTGGTCTAATGCTGCAGAAGCGGCATTTACCAACCTCAAGAGCTGCTTCATTTCAGCTCCCATTCTTGTAGCCCTTGATCCTTCACGTCAGTTCGTGGTGGAGGTCGACGCGTCAGAGGTGGGGGTAGGCGCAGTACTTTCACAGTGTTCTTCTGTGGACGACAAGATGCACCCTTGCACGTTTTTACTCATCGCTTATCTATTGCCGAACGCAATTACGGTGTTACGAACGAAATTATGGGTAACAGAGAGTTGTTGGCAGTCAAGTTAGCACTGGAAGAATGGCACCACTGGTTAGAGGGAGCGGGGGAACCCTTTATCGTCTGGACCGATCATAAGAACCTCGAATACATCAGTTCCGCCAAACGACTGAACTCCAGGTACGCTCGTGGGCACTTTTTTTCGGTCGTTTTGACTTTTTGTTTTCTTACCGGCCGGGTTCCAAAAACATCAAACCCGATGCGCTGTCTCGTATTTTTGATCGCTCCGAACGCCCGTCCACTCCTCAGTGCATTCTACCTGAGAGACTTTTTGTCTCTGCACTCACATGGGAGGTCGAGTCAAAGGTCCGCACGGCCTTAGAAGGGGTAACGCCTCCGCCTGATTGCCCACCGGTTGGTTATTTGTGCCGGAGAGGATCCGGTCCAACGTCATTCGGTGGGGTCATAGTTTCAATGTGGTGTGTCATCCTAGAGTTGGTCGTACCAGATTTTTGGTCAAACAGCGATTCTGGTGGCCCTCTATGGCTTGTGATATTCAGGATTTTGTTTTGGCCTGCTTGGTATTCTTGGCAAGACTTCCAATCGACCCCCAGAGGGACTGCTTCAACCACTGTTCGGTCCCTTCGAGACCCTGGTCCCGTATTGTGCTATAGAAAAAACTATAGATTTCGTCACGGGTCTCCTACCCTCCCAGGGCAATACGGTCATTTTGACTGTAGTGGACCGGTTCTCGAAGGCGGCACATTTTATTCCCTTGCACAAATTACCCTCAGCCAAGGAGACTATAGAAAAATAGTAATAATGTAAAATTGTATGTACAGAAAATACAGTAAAAAAATGGTAATAATATACATTTGTATTATGATTTAAAACATAATGATTACAATATATAGAAAATGTAGCATTGGTGCATGTTAATTCAGAGTTTGTGTCATCTAAAGTCCTCGCAGGAGATTGTGTCATCCCTTCAGGTGTTGGTTCATCTGAAATCTTCATAAGACCACCAACCAAACTAGAGCTGACGTACGGGATGGGCATCCCGAGATAAAGATGAAAAGCAAATGGGAAATGATTTGCGTCGCTGCTGTTCATAACATTAAGCAAAGATAATCGTGTACATTTGATCCTGAGTCGGCTCCAGAGCAGATCTACTGGAGGGGCATTGGGTCATCAGCGGGGGGGCACTGCCGTTTGAGAAATATTTTGACGCAAAAAAATGAAACACCTTATTATTATTATTAATAATAATAATTATTATTTGCGAATTTCCCCACCACTTTTTGCCAGGGTCGATATTGTCACCACCACTTTTAAACATCTCTCGGTATGGATGTACCAATACAAATAAATAAAACATATCCAGTTAACTAGCAGAGCATTCATTTGTTATCTATAAGAGACGATCTAGCACGCTGAAATGTATTGTTTTTGAAATCAAGTGATCAAAGTGCTCGTTGACTGCGATCAGTGGTGCTGATAAAGCGTTCTCTTGTGGCTCGCGCTGCCGCACAGTCTTCACACGGATGCGCGTTTTAATCCGTTGCGAGAAATCTCTGTTCGTTCCGGTGAAATCACAAAGTAAAATGCACACAAACGTGTCCCTGATTGATATACAACCACTGATAAACATAATCGGTGTAATGAGGAAAAGAAACGATACGAGTCCGGATTAGAACCCAGAACCTCGGGCATGCATGCCAAAAGTTCTGCCCCTGGACCATTAAAACACATACAAAAAGAGTCGGACTGGATATATCTATTTCTTCTCGTGAAAATTCTTGGCTTGGATTAAATGACCAATTAAACACAATGTACTATTTAGATAGATTGCTGGACATCGGTATTGTATAGCCTACATCTGATTTATGATTTAGCATGTATTAGCAACTGTGGTAGGAGGGGCATCAATGACCGCTAGGGGGGGGCACGGCCCTCGAATGCCCCACCATAGCGCCGACCCTGATTTGATCTGATATAACTGGAGTAATAAGATTATGAGATACATTATATGAATGCTTGGCTAAAGAGATGTGTCTTTAAAGCTAGATTTAAATTGGGAGAGTGAGTTTACAGACCCCAAACTTTTTAACGATGGTGTATGCTATGCTATGCTATGCATTTTTATTTTATTTGTTTAACATCAGGCATAAAGAAGTGAATGATACACATCCATGTTGTGTAACATGTCTAGTTAAATTAACTACACTTGTAGTGACTCTACTAGGGCACCTGTGTGATCTTGAAGGCAACTGACTTCACACAGAATTATTTATTGATTACATTACAAATAGAAAAAGTGTCATGTAAATCTTACCCGTATTCTCATGTATGAAGCAAACAGAAGGATCTGACTCAGAGCCTTTGCCAGGACTTATTTACTGTCTGCCACTTGATCAAAATTCAAAATTTACTGCTATTGTGTGTGTGTGTGTGTGTGTGTGTGTGTGTGTGTGTGTGTGTGTGTGTGTGTGTGTGTGTGTGTGTGTGTGTGTGTGTGTGTGTGTGTGTGTGTGTGTGTGTGTGTGTGTGTGTGTGTGTGTGGTGTGTGTGTGTGTGTGTGTGTGTGTGTGTGTGTGTGTGTGTGTGTGTGTGTGTGTGTGGTGTGTGTGTGTGGTGTACTGTCGCTTGGCTGGTATCATATGAGACACTTGAGACTGATATCAATACTTAATCACCAACTGATACTGAGAGACTAGAGAAGGACTGGCTGACAGAAGTGTAGAACAGGGAAGAGAAAAACAAAGAGAGATAAAATATGATCAGTTTCATGTGTGAATCAAAGTCAATATAGAAATATAAAACAAAAAGGGTTAATGTAAGAAGAAAATAGTTTGGAGTGAATATTTGAGAGAGTAAAATAGATAGAGAGAGAGTGGTTTACAAGCTGCTTAATCATTCACAGCCACCATGAAGGATTACGTTTCTCTGTTATCACATTTAGAGGCAGCTTTGTACAAAGTCCAGTTTGAGGTCCATAGAATGTAAAAGAAAGGAAGATAAAGTAATGTCTTGTTGGTTTTGGCGTGTTCACGCCATGTTGGAATTACCATAATTACAAGATTCCACTTGTAAAAAGCATAGAGGTCCTCGCAGAACTAGTAGTTAGGCCGTACAATTATTGATTAATTGTATGATTGTTGTTAATTTAAATAAATATAAAAATACAACAAGTATTGTGTTTAATCAGACTGCATTATTATATTATATTATATTCACCCACTGTCTTAAACTGATACTCCACTTTTTTGGAAATAGGCTCATTTTACAAGAATATCAGTAACCAGACAGTTTCTGGTCTCATTGACTCCCATAGTATATTTTTTTCCTACTATGGAAGTCAATGAGACCAGAAACTGTCTGCTTACTGATATTCTTCTAAATATCAGAAAATCGGCTGAATGGATTCAAAAACGGTAAAACTGGGGGAGTTGTAAAATGACCCTATTTCCAAAAAAAGTGGAGTATCCCTTTAACTTGATAAATTCAGAACAATAAGGTTTGACACAGATTTAATAAGCACAGGAAACATAAGAGATAAATGCCAGCACAAAACATTAACACAAGACAAAGAACTGAAAATAACTGGGGCATAAATGCACAGGGTGATGAGTACCAGGTAAGACCCTGTTAAATGAAACAATGGATAACTATGGCAACTAACAAGATTACAATGAAAACAAGGAAACATGAACTACACCACAGAACACAGGCACATCAAGACAAAAGAATATCAAAATAAAAGTCCAGAAACATAGGGGACAGGGAATCATGGCCAATCAATTTACATTATATTATATTATATTATATTATATTATTATTATATTATTTATATTTAATTATATTATATTATTTATATTTTTTATATTATAATTTTCACATGAAAGTAAATCATATTATCTTACCGTATATTAAATACAATTTCAAGTAAAATTAAAGATAACATATTAGGCTTACACTCTAAATTACGTGAACAAAACAGTAAAAAGGCTTGGTTTCCATTTAATATTTACAGTAATTATGTTATGGAACTTTTATTCGGTCACCTTATATACAGTACAACATTGAAGTTCAAAGCAGCTTTACAGAAATCATTATATCAAAATGTATACTATCTTAATATCTTCATGACTTAGTCACATTTATCAGATTAGAGCTGGACGATATAGGTTATGTTTTGTGAACCTTTATACCTTTTGTGTAATAAAGAAGTTCAATGGATGTTAAAGGTTCTTTGTAGAACCATAAATGTCAATAAAGAACCTTTTATTTTTAAGAGTGTACAACTTTAGAGCTGTGCGATATAGATAATAGTTTTCAACTATATAAACAATCATGCAGCTGAGCTTTGCTATATATATATATATATATTAGTATAACTTGTTTTACGTGAATGTGTACTATATGTATGCAATTAAATTTGTATTTACTATACTGATTGCATTTATCTTAACTTTTAATATATCGACATGGCCGATTATTTAGTTTACATTTTGCAACAAATAATATAAATCAAAATCATTGTATCAATCACTCCACTGTCACTATCAGCGTTACTGAATATGATCAAATAAATAAATAAAACATGAAATGAGCAAGAGAATTGTAAATAGATCATTGTGCTGGACCTGGGACAAATGCAGTTGTACCTGTTGGTACAATATTCAATTACTATCAATATTTTAACAATGTATTACATTTTTTCTTAGAGGAAGCTTTAAGATAAACAGATAAAAATATGATTTCAAACCAGATTTCATGTACACATATTTATTTGCTGAGATAGCCATTTCATAAGTGGTACAGTTAGCCAGTTATTATAATGAATAACTAGCTGTAAGATTATTTATGTAATATTTTAGACATATTATGGCCAGTTATTTTGTATTTTGTCTAACAAAAATAGTTCAAGTGAAGTCGAAAAATGTCGGCAAGCAACGAAAATGCTAAACAAATACAAACACAAACACAAACACAAACAAGAGTGATATAAATGGTGATGTGTCCCAGTGCGGTTTTGCTAAAGATCACCACACTTAAAATGTCACCTGTCACACTAACTGTTACATTAATGGACAATTTTTTGTCCTTTTTGTTGTCAGCCTTTTTTCCCTCTCTCTCTTTTCATAAATAATGGCATTGTTTACCAGCAAGCAGACATACTTGTGTTTCTCTCCCAAGAAAGGAGAACACATTGACACAGAGAACAAATGGCAGAATAAACCTAGTGTTTTCATTTCATCACACACCTGGACAACTTAACTTATATCCTCTTAACAGTGTGTTTATTTTCAGGGTAAACCTACATTCAGAAAAACACATAAACACAATCTCAGGATCATCGGCGCTTGCTCACCTTTCCACTGTTGTTGGATAAACATAAAACTCGTGATTTTTGATGCAGAGTATCATCAAGGATTGCTATCAAAATACACCCTCTGACTTCACTTATGATGTGCTTGACAACTGTATTATCAATGTGTAAGTGGACTGAAGGTACAGGAAACTTTCATGACGTCTTCCATAAATGTTCTGTATGCAAAGCATATATATATATACACACACACACCACACACACACACACACACAACACACACACACACACACACACACACACACACACACACACACACACACACACCACACACACACACACACACACACACACCACACACACACACCACACACACACACACACACAAAATGTGACTAATAAATATATTTCAACATTTTTTATAAGAGTCATTTATAGTCTTATTCTGCAATGTCTTAAACAAAGGCAGCATTACCTGAGCTGTTATGAATGTCATTTGTAGTAAAGCCTTGATAAAAAATACTAATTGTAAGAAATGGAAAATTTGAATCCTTTTAAATATATATACTGAAATAATCCCAGACCATATGGCACCAGAGGCCTTGTCTGCAATTGTCAATTACAGTGCAGCATTTAAAAATTACTTTATAATGAACCATTTTAATAGCAGATTTGAGAAGTTCTAGAGAGAGAGTCTGTGAAACTCAGTCTAAAAGATTAATTGTCCAGTTGCGTTTGATTTAACATAGAAGGAAGTCCAGACAAATTAATGTATCTGAACGTTTTAAAATTGCATTTGGAAAGTGCAAGACTTGAATGTCCTTCCTAGTTACAGCTCATAAATAATGAGACTACCCAGGGTACATTTTCACTGAGCTCAGACATTAAGTGGAAAAAGTAGATTATTTGAAGAGTAGCAGATGTATACAGCGTTTTGTTGATAATTATATATCAAGCATATAAAGTTGAGTCTTATTTAGTTGGTTGCTTATGCTATACAATACTAGTGTCAACCGGAGGTAAATTTGAAAACTGCACTGCACTGTACTGTTCATGACAAACCAGCAGAGGGAGACATATCCATGAAGATTACTAAGCCGTTTCATTTTCCAAGCTAAATAGTAGCCTACACCCCATTTAATTGTTGGATCTAATGTTTATGTTTCAGTTAATATGCTATTTAGTGTATCAAAATCATATTTTCAGCAGCCATTAGGCCTACTCTAGTCTTCACTGGTGCTTAATATTTTTGTGGAAACCATGATTTTTTTTTCTAGGATTCTAATAGAAAGTTCAACTTAACGTTATTTATTTGGAATAGAAATATTTTGTAACATTATACATTTATTTACTGTCACTTTTGATAAATTGAATGTGTTCTCGCTGAATAATAGTATTTTCTTTTCTCTTTTTCTTTTTAAATTGGCCTTTGTAGATGGTATTGTAGATGGTAGAGTAGCTACTGTTTTACAACAATTAAAAATTAAGCTTTGATCTCAAATTAGTAAGCACGTACTGAGTGATATATAGCTTACTTAAAACAAAATTTGCAATCCTGTTTCTTTAACACATTTCAGCTACATTTCACAAGCCTAACATCATAAGAAACAGCCAAAAGTAGGCTATCATGTCTGTCTTTCAGCACGGACTGACCATAATCTCTTTTGCGTGAGAACAACCTTATAGACTCGTACACAAACACACTCCCCCACTCACACACACAGAGAACAATGAGTGTTGATAATAACTAAGTGTAGAGTTGCTAAAAGATAATTTTTTTCCGTTCATGTTGTTCACATAAGTAGGGACACATACAGGCTGGGCGTCCTGAGATTTCACTCTTTTTAATCTGAACTCTCACCTTCCTGCTTCCGTGTACGTACGTTTTGTTTTAGATTGTTTCTAATGGAACCATTTCACTATTTGTGGCCCCCCCCCCCCCCCCCCCACACACACACACACACACACACACACACAGTGTGAAATCGTTACACTTCACCTAATACTCAGTCGTGCCTAAGGCACATCATGTCCACTGAAAATTCGATTTAATTAAAGATTTATTCATTTACTTTCTCTTCCTCTCAGTAGGCAGGTGCACAAGGACAAACTTGTCATGCGTAAAAAGCCCTCTGCGTTGAGATAACCCATCATGCATTTCTCTTCAGGCTCTTAATCTCTCTGTTGAGCCTGGTGGCTATAAACTTGCTCTCCGGTTTCGCTGTCTTTCTCATTCTGTCTGTAAGTGTTTTGTTCTGTTTTGCCTCTGTATCCCCTCGTTTGTTTGTTTTATTTAACATTTTAAATGAATGGTTGAGCCAAAAATGATTCTGCCATTATTTACCCACATTTGGTCATCCATTGCAACTTAAAATGGCATTTCACAGTTTACATTTTTAGCATGCATTTCCTGGGAAATTAACCTTGATGCATGACGCTATGTTGGTATCTATATGAACCATTATGTTGTTTCAAACTTACATGCTGTCTTGTAAATCCATACAAGTCATTTTCACATTCAAATCAAATCATTCATGCAAATCATTATGCAGCTCTAGGTGAAGTGAAATGAAGTGACACCTATGCAGGTTTTACACGGTCTGTTTTTACATCCAACCTGAGCTGTACAGAAAGTGCTACTGTACATAATTGCATAATGAGCATCATGATAAATGGAGAACACCTGTTGTGGCAAAACTTCTGTTAAACATCATCACTGCGTAAGAGAAACTCAGAGTCAAATTAATAAAAAGAGAAATGTTTATTCTTGCAAGAAGGCCCAGTCGCCATCACAGCCGTTACATTCTGTGAAGTGAGTGGCGCGCACCAGGAAGACATGAGACAGCTTTTATACTCTTTTCAAGGTTCCTTCTCACCCGCTGTACTTTTCCACCCAGATAAGGCCCCCACTTCTGTTCAGTTTCTACTTAATAACACAAACTGGTACTGGAATAAACCAGCCAAATTTGACCATTCCTAAGGTCGAGATGTCCTGTCCCATATATTCCTGAAACGTCACGCACAAGCATGTACACACATATACTTTTACACATTGAATAGATTAGGAATAAATGACTATTAAAATTTCTACAACAATTCCACACTTTTTATCATTCAGATTACCCATAATCACAATAATAAACAAAAAGACAAATTTTAAGTCATATCATCACACTACTCTTCATCTCTGTTTTCACATAACTGATCACTCTTCTTAAACATTTGTGAAAATAACATTTTGAAAAGAAAAAGCTTAGGCTGTTTTTGTAAGGATAGTCCCTTAAGTATTAGCAAGCAGATAAAGAATTCAACTAAAGCCGGGCTAGATAAACAATCACTGTTGTTGTACCCCAAGCATAGCTTGACCCTCAGTCACCTTAGTTAAATAAGTAATAGTGTACAGACTAGTTAGAAAAACAACAAATCATCAATCCACAGTGGTTACATCAAAATATAAAGTATAAGAAAAGTATAATAAAACCCTTCATTTCAAAACCCTCTCCTTGTACCTTATCACATAGCGGATAAGCACAGCTTTTAACCATCTGTTCATAACAAAAACATTCATAGGAAGAAGAAAAAGAAAAGAAAAGCAAACACCAAATGTCTAACACATGTCACTGTAGCTTCCACTACTAGAATCATCATCATCACATTTCTTGTCATTGTCATCATCATTTGGGTAAAACTGTCATTTTTACCAATTTAACTGAGCTGGAAACACACAATATTTACAATCCTACCCCCGAAACCCCAAAGAGTAATCAAACAATCCATTCATTTTCCTAAAATACTTTCTAATTAATCAGTGACCAATCAAATCTCGTTGGCGTTGTTTAAGGTGAGATGTTTGGACGGTGGTGTTGCAATCTCCATCCTTGCAACCTTGTTTGTGGAGTGGACCATAGCCTCTGTCACCTGTGAATGGAGATCTTAAGTGTTTTGTTAGTGCTGCTGGTCGTCCTTCTGGTGTGACCTGTGGAATTTTCACCATTTGTTTACTGATTATATACATTATTAGTTCCAAATTTATTCTCAAATCTGGCCACTCCAACAACCTGAAACTCATTCAACTATTACATTAACATTCAACCCGCTTTACTCATGTCAACAACACAATATTTATACATTTTGGAACAGAATCATTCTGTTAGCTGCAATCCAATCTGACATTCTGTGAAAGGAAAATTTTAAGTTATGCTCTGCTCCATTCTCTGTAAAGAAAACAAAATGTCGAGGTTATTTTCAGATAGTAAAACTACACGTAGTTTCTTTTGTCTACTGTTCTGCCGTGACCTTCGCTGCCACATCTGCCCCGGCGTTTCCTGTTGAAACAGTCCTGCAAATACATTTACAGAAAGCAAATTTTGTTTGGGACGGCCTTTTACCCAATTAGACCCAGTGTCCTCCCCACATATATTGTCCCTTAGTAAACCATATTTGGCAATTGTTATACCATCTCCCTCTTGATGCACGACACAACTCGAGCATCAATTTTAACATAACATTTAACATAGTGTTTTGATAAAGTTTGCATCAACACTAACCCAAAAGTTGTCCTTCAGACAAATTTCCTCCAGACATCTTTATCTGCCTCTGAAACAAAAATATTACATTCTTCACTTAAAGCCACAATCTCATCTGCTCAACGAAGTATTTGAAGGGCAAAGGCCCTGAGCCTCACAGCGTATCCTGCTTTTCGGGCCTGTTGTTTGGTCTCTTAAATCAGTCATCTAAAAACATTTTCAAAGTCATCAATTGTTTCTATCAAGTCAGGTCGTGGTGTACAGACTTGGTCAATGTCAGTCAAATAACATTCTCATCCTTCTGCCCACAATAATCATACATTTTTAGGGGCTCTCTTCATATTTGCTATTGACTAAGCCAATGTGTCACTTTGTTGTTGCCATCAAATCTATAACATTTTCATTTATCTCAGCCCATGCCAGATGGTGATCTACAACTCCACAATTCCAATTTACACAAATACTTAAACTGATCCAGAACGTAATTCAAATCAACATCATAAAAGACTAAAGTAATTAATACCAGACAGAGCTTGATGACCAATCAATTTAAAGCTCGTCCTATGTTCTGTATCATCTTTTCATCCGATCCACTCACAATTATCGCCCTCTTTAAAATTTGTCATTTGCCTCAATCCATCTGTAATGATGAAACAATATACTCACTATTCCGGCGGAATATTAGTACCCTAAACTAATACATACAAGACCTAAAGTGCTGTCACCATCACACACACTCATACTAGACACACATATCTTAACTGCTCATTTTCAATGTTCGCTTTTTTCAATATTAACTCTTTCTTTTATATATTATTGCTAAAAAGATTTAAATTTTAAATAAGATTTTAAACTTCGCATTTTCTGTAGCTTTTGCCTAATTTTACATGGTCTCTTAACCAGTTCCCAAGCATTTCTGTTCATTATTCATTAGATTTTCAGTCTGCTGGGTTGCTTTGTTTAATTTTCCCTTATCATTATTTTGCTTCAGCTTGCTCTAGCAGGCCGACAACAGAAAGACAGACACAGTTTACCATCCCTTCCTCCACTCAAACAGTTTCTCTCTCTTATTAACAAATAATAATTACATTAAATTAATCACTATCCTTTTACCATTAAATTTTGTTATCCAGACTTTTCTCAAATCAAAAACTGTCTTCATCTTTAGCCACCCACCATGTCAAACGACCTCCAGGAGTTAAAACATATTAGTTCAAAATCAACACTTCTATAAATTTTCTTATTCTTGCCCATGAGGCAGCCAATACATAAAAAGTTTTGTTCCTGTCTCCACAACAAACAACGGCAATCCCCTCATTTCTCAGCTGTCTCTTGAAAGCCCATTCCCGTTAGCTCTTTATCTATAATTTTCTCTTCAGGGTGTTGCCCCCTGGCATAATTGCAGATACTTGTCACAACCATTAATGCGGTTTCTTCTGGCAAGTGGTATAGAGGAACTCACATTCTCTTGGGTCAGACTGCCGCAACTCGTCACAGCGCATCTCACCTCTCAATGCTCTGCTGACCCCAGTGGCCTCCAGTAGTCAGCGCTCAACTCTCATACCTTTCTTGCATGTACCACACCCCCGTCCTGAGGTGCCCAATGTCCGTGACCCCCTGCGTAAGGCTGTCCCCTGGCCAGGAAGATCATCCTGTCATTGAGTAGCCACGTACACACTGGTACCGCTCACAAACTGGTGACCGCTCTCTCCCATCACACAATCAGTTTCCTTTAACAGAACTCAGCTGCTTTCTGGAGCTTAGGAAAGGCACGTTCAAGAGTCACCAGAGCCATTCTGATTGCCTAATAGTGTTTACACAGGGAGACAGGTTAATAACAGCAGTATTTAATCACTTAAATCCATTAATCATCTTAAAATCATCAACCTAGCTATCTAGATTACCCTCAGTGAATTTAGTTCACAACCATACATTCAGTGTACTGTTACTGTACATCTGTAGCCGTAGCCTCCGGCCCTGTTTCAATGGTGGAGACTTAAGATAAGACAAAGAAGTTACTGGTCCTAAAATAAAATAATCAAAAATGTTATTTCTATCATTTAAGGTCTGCATTATTATTTTAAAGACTTCTTTAAAGTCGTTCAGTTTTACTTTTAAAACATTCACAAATACAAATTGCCCTCTTCATGGCAATGATTTCTTTTACATCTCTGTGTCTGATTTTTTCAACTGAGACACTGTGCTTTTCCTATAAATAGCTTATTATTACTTATGACACAGGGTCAGATAACAGCCTGTTAGCTGACATTTGACTGAGAGAGACTCTGAGACATTCAGGACAGGTAAACTGTTCTCTCAAATATTTCTAATCATCAAACTTTTATCTATAATCTTTTAACTATCCCAGCTTAAGGCATCTTTGCCAGAAATGACATTTGTTTCCAAATAAACATCATTTTATAGTTGTCTTTTGCCCATACAGGGAATTTAGACATTACAGATTTCCACTCAGATGTGTCTGTCGTACTGGCCGTTTACAGCCACAGCAGACATCAGATTCAGATAAGCAACCTGTTTTATTACAGCCAATAACAAACTTATCTTTTGAAAGCAAAACATCAGCTTCTAGTTCTTTCATGGTCAACAGTTTTCAAGCTGTTTGTTTAATCAGATGCCTTTCTACACATTTTACATTTATCAACTGTTAATTCAGTAACCAACTGCTTCTGCTTATTTGATCTTAAATAATTATTCTAGTTCTCAATAACATTTCACATTTCATCTCAATTTTAATTGTCAAGTTCTCAATTACCATAGCTTAATATGTCTTCAAAGTTTTTTTTTTTTTTTTTTTCCTAGGAGTTTATCAATCTCCAATTAGGATTCACACTAAATTTGACAAGGCTACTCTGCATCTTTCACAGTTATTATAAATCATCCGTGAGATTTGTCTCTCTATATTACCTGAATCCTTTTTCAAAATGTTGCATTAAAACACAATCATACTTTTAGTTACATTTCTGCAACTCCCATTTGTTGGAGTCATTAATTTTACATCAAACTGTATTCATCAATTCACTTATAATAATTACTATTATAGATATATTCAAAGGATTCACTTTAAGACTTCAATCTTTTGACCTTGTTTTTTTTCTCTTATTCTTTCTCAGACGAAAATGTTAATATCGTCTTCCCTTAAACACTGATCTACTTTCAAACCCACATTATTACCAGAAATGTGTCACTATCACATTTTCAAACACTTTCTTAGTGGGCATTTACATGTTAAATGGTCCTTCTGACCACAATTTAAACACTCTCCATCTGCTCTAACTTACTGCACACCCTTGAAGCAGTGTGTTCCATTGAGGAATGCAAACAGAGCCACTGATAAGCAGTGCTCCATATTCTTTTACAGTCCACCAATGGCAGATACAACAATAGCCGAATCATCATTATTACTGGCACAACATACATTATTGATTTCCGGAATCTTTGGACATAGCTGTCTTTACATTTTACTAATTTGCTATTATCATCAACACTGATTACAGAACAAGTGCATATCTAACATCCAAAAGCCGGGCTGAATAAGAAGACTGCTCCTGTACTCTCGACCTTGATCGAACCCTCAGTCACTCCTCAGATATTAAATACAGACATTGTCTGCAATCATAAACACCAGGATATGCATTCGTTTTTTTTATAAAACTATAATTTCCAATTCCTTTCATAATAAACGAAGATGGATGGTAAATCCATTCCTTTCACTACCCCCATTAGACCCTTTAGGTTCAAAAACAATGTTTGTCAAACTAAAACTAAACCTAATTTCAATCTTTATTTTACCATTAAAAATATAGAATTGTTCCCCATACTGCTTAAAACATTCTTCATGTCATGTTAATTCCTGTCAATCATACAATGCCTTATTTTATTCTAAAACTGTATTTTCATACCAATTAAACAGTTAATTTGACTTAAATTCTGTCAGACATTTTATTTTCATCACATATAGTTTTTTTCCCTACTATATTTCATCTCAATCTTCCCCTACATGCCATTTTCATTCTGTATCCTCTCCTTTCTTTTCTCAGACATGCCAGTTCCTTCATTATCTAACCAGTACCTGATTGTTTGCACAATCCCCACATAAACATATCTCACACACCAACCTTCTTGTTTTTCACTTCCCTCTTCCATCAAGTTTCTCACTTACAGTTCTCTCTTTTTCTATCACTCTATCACTCTATTTCACACAGACAGCCTTATTGCTGCTTGCTACTTCAGTCCTTATCGTATACTTTAAGTTCTATAGACATCTAATGTCATGCATCCATTTACTGGATGAAGAAGTAAAAACATTATTTCTCCTGGCAGTTCGACATTTTATCTTCAAGCCAACATTTCCTTATCTGTTCACATTTTTACACACATGTTGAACGCAGACACTTTTATTTCTCACTGCCCTGTTCAACTGATTCCCGCACCACCTTTAATCTTGTGGCGCTCAATATCATACATTTCTGCCCTTAATTTTATCTCATTTGACAGAAAACCGGTATACCAAATTTCGCAAGCTTGCTTTTGAGACATCCCCATACTGCTGCTTCTCTGTTCTCTGTGGATTTCTCTTCAACGCGCGTTTTCTTTAGTCTGTTAGGCGTCCCCAACAAACCCGATTCTTTTCTTTTAACCCAAATCGGTCGGGTTGCACTATTAGTGCCCTCCTAACTATGGTTTACCAAAAAATCTGTTACGATTGTTCTGGTTCCCCCTAATTAGCCTCAGCACCTAAAAACAAATTGCTCCGTGGTGGAACAACTCATTTTCAGGTTACCTATCTGTTTGAAATCTCTTGATCTGTCACAGTTCTCAATTAATCCAGATTATTTATCTGCTTGAAATTTCTTGATCTGTCACAGACCTCAATTAATCTCAGATTATTTTCCCTCGTATCTGTTTGAAATTTCTTGATCTATATATAGATCTCAATTAATCTCAGATTACGTACCACAGAAACAGCCCTCAGCCAGTATGGTTCAGTTTCACTCTTTGAAAAATATTTTAGCCCAAAAGAAAAATATTTTAGCCGTCTCTTACCAGAGATGTCTTGAGTTGCCACGGGTTCGTTTTCATCTGATTCCAGTGGAGCTTCTCCTGGCCCTGATAGCGGTCGGCCCCTCTCTCTGAAACTTACGAGGTAGAGCTGGAACTGCTCAGTCCAGGTGGCCAAACACCGTCCGCTCTCAGGTCCAGGAGGCACTGCCAAGGAATCCCACTCTGACACCAAATGTTGTGGCAAAACTTCTGTTAAACATCATCACTGCGTAAGAGAAACTCAGAGTCAAATTAATAAAAAGAGAAATGTTTATTCTTGCAAGAAGGCCCAGTCGCCATCACAGCCGTTACATTCTGTGAAGTGAGTGGCGCGCACCAGGAAGACATGAGACAGCTTTTATACTCTTTTCAAGGTTCCTTCTCACCCGCTGTACTTTTCCACCCAGATAAGGCCCCCACTTCTGTTCAGTTTCTACTTAATAACACAAACTGGTACTGGAATAAACCAGCCAAATTTGACCATTCCTAAGGTCGAGATGTCCTGTCCCATATATTCCTGAAACGTCACGCACAAGCATGTACACACATATACTTTTACACATTGAATAGATTAGGAATAAATGACTATTAAAATTTCTACAACACACCTGCACGAGGTGTTAATTTGACTACCTGATTTATCATACGAATTAGTTATGTTGATAAATGGATGTATTTAGGTTGATTCATTGAAAAAAATACTTGAATAAAACCAGTTTATTTAGAATTGATGTTAATTTCTAATTTAGATTTGTAGAATGCCTTTTATGTGTATTGTCAATTAAATGTAATACTGTTGATAGCCTACAAATATAGATATTAATGTCCCTGCTGTCCCAGTTTCACAAGGTGTGTCCCTGTGCCCTGTCAATGCACTAAAAATGTTATATGTCCCAGTTCCAGCTGTTGGCTTAAATCCTCAATGCCCTTCTATCATCTAATGACATTTGTGGTTTTCAATAGGATGATAATGAGAAGGAAACATTTTGCCATCACTGATAAATACTGGAATTTTCTTTCGTCCACAGAGGTAAATCAGCCATTACATCACATTCAGATTCAGGTAAATTTTTTTTAAAAAATGACTCGCTCCATTTTTTTTATTATTATTATTATTTTTTTACATAAGAGCTTGAATTGTCATCTGTTTAATGCATTTCATAGTTTTGTATTTTAATAATGTGACTATTTTATAAAGTTATATGATGAAAATATACCTGCAAATTTACTTTTCAAAAGTCACTTTAAATGGTCACTTTAATAACAAAACATTGTGCAAATTGCAAACCACTGCAAAAAAAAGAGAAGTTTTGTGGGCCTGGTGTCTTTTGTGGGCTTCCTCTTTGATTCGTCTGGTGAGCCATCTGTTCACACACTATAACATCCCTTTTAATGGAAATATATAAGGAGGGCATACGATTACACATATTGTAGAAAATTAAAAAGAATCAAAAATTTTTGCAAAGAACTAGATACGAAATCAGTCACTTCCTCTGAAAACTCCCCTTTAAACAACAACAACAAAAAAACAGAAAATGTATACCTTCCTTTTCTCGCCTGCCCGAATACACATCGTAAAGGTGGTAAGAGAGAGAGAAAGCAGAGGTGTTGTTTGTGTGCGACCAGAAGGAAATTACTCTTTGCTACATCTCGAGCCCAGTACTGCATTTTTAAACATGCTTTAAATAATACAGAACACGCCATGACCAGAACACTTGTCTTTTGTCTAAAGTGTGTGTGTAAAACAGCAATACACTTTAATGTAATTGTTTTTATCCAGCTTTCATCGCTTTATGTTTTTGTGTATGTTGGCACACAAAAGGTATTGTCACATTTTATTGTCACATTTTATCTCTATAAGTAAAAAAAAGTCATTATCTAGAGGTTTTGACTTCTGCCTCAAACGGCAGAGGGCACAAAACCCGGCCTTGTTTTGTTTTTTTCCTTCTCTAAGAAAATAGTTCTGTCACACATTAAAAGCTTGTTCTATGTTACTCTCCCTCATGGATTCAGGTGACCTACTAGCTCTTAAACCATTTTTTTCTGCTTTAAATATTTCAGTAATATTATGCCCAGACTCCTTAATTTCTTACATGCTGCAGTTCTTTAAATTTACTAGCCCAATGAAACTCTCAACAATCCTCAAATCCTGACAACAGAATCTAAGAAAATACTATGCTCACTTTTTTCTTCTGTGGAACAAAGAAGAAATTTTGAGAAATGCCTCAATGTTTTGTTTTGTTTTATTTTCCATACAATGGAAAATGTCACCAAAATGTACAGTCTTCAAAATCTTCTTTTGAGTTCCTCAGAGAAAAGCAAGTCAGATTTGAAATTACATGAAGATGAGTATCTAATGACGAATTTTCATTCTTGATTTGCTTTTAAGGCCTGTTAAATAATGCACGCACAAACCGTGTGAATGCAAAGTGGTAGTGTAACTGCAACAGCAGCCAAAACAATGATGTTTTTGTGCTCTTGAAGGGCACACGGGGAAGGGAACGACATTTGTAGGGCCATTCCAAATAAAAGTAAACTGAATCCCTTTATGAAGGGCATTTCCACAAGTCCATTAGCGAAGGGTACAAGTGATGGTCAAGTGATGGTCATGTGACCCAGGGTGACAAGTCCTCACAATTCATTTTAAAGCTAATTAGATGGCTGGAGATTTTTTGTTATAAACAGGATAATTTAAGTTGTTTTTCTTTGATATATTACGCACATATTTAGTCCAGTATTTCATATGAAGTTTAAATCATTCTGGGTATGAAATGTTTTAATAGTAGATGCATTAAATGTGACTACCTGCAGTGTCCAAGGAAGACCGCAAGTTTTATAAAGTTGAGAGCAGAGAGGAAACACACACACACACACACACACACACACACACATATATAAAGCATATTTTTAAAAACATATGTGGTTTAATCGAAAGCCAACACTATATTGTGTTAACTTTAACAACCCTCAAGTTGTTTCAAACCTGTATGAATTTCTTTCTTCTGCTGAACACAAAATAAGATATTTTGAAGAATGTCGGTAACCAAACAGTTGATGGGCCCAATTGGCCCCATTGAAAAAATATCATGGATATCAATGGGGCCCATCAACTGTTTGCCTATACCAACATTCTTCAAAATGTCTTATTTTGTGTTACAGCAGAAGAAAGAAATTCATACAGATTTGAAACAATTTGAGGGTGAGTTAATGATGACTGAATTTTCGTTTTTGGGTGAACTATCCCTTTAATAGATTTATAGTGTTTTTTTCCTGCTGAGTTCAGTGTGGCAAACAGCAAAAACAGGCACAGCACGAAAGTCGACTTTTTGTTGCGCGCCAGGGAGGCTTCTGAGGCGCAATTCTGCTCACACGTGCAGTGGGAATGCTGAGTAACCTGTTAATATGGGTGCTGAAACAAATACCCATTGGTCACATGTCACAGACACTTTATGTGTGAAACAGGCCTATAGTGAAACTGAGCAGCGATAGAGAGAAATTGTGTTTGACGCTGTGAAAGTGTATTGTGAATGCATGTTTAGTCAGACTTATGACCCAAGGATTATGCTATAACTTGTACAGCTTATGACTTATGAAAATGTAAGGCTGAATGTTGTGTAGGTCTGCATCAGGACTGATTTAAGATCCATAAGAAGAGCTTCAATGTGATGCCAATCTAGGGTAAATAATATCTAAATATTTTTTGATAAATTAGATTTTTTTTTCAAGAAGAACATAAAGAGGAGTTAAAGATAATGCCTGACAACAACAGTAACAAAGGATATTAAGATATTGAATAAACCTTAAACCTGAGCCAAGACTCTCATTTTTTCTCCATTTAATGAGATTTTAGGAACACTGACAGATGACTCAATATGCCTATTCATTTGCACAATTAAAAACAAACAAGTTCTATTAATAGAAATGACTAATTGCTGTTCTGTCTTTAAAAAATAAATCCCAACAATAGGGGATGCTAAAAGGAATTAGAGTTGAAGAAACAATGAGTATAAATATTTAACATGCTGCTCCAAAAAACAGACCTTGAAACAGACCCATTAAAAAAACAATGAAAAGAGATATTTGTGGCTCTAATAATTTTTTGTGGAAACATTTACATATGCATCGGGCACACACTGTTTTTAATTCATTTAATTCAAGGTCTGAATTTTTTCATCAGTTCATAAATCAAGATTAACAAAAACACGACACAAAATCGACAGCATCCTGTGGCTTGCTGATGATTCCATATATTCTCATTACTCATCTGCAAAAAAAAGAACACTAAAAAAAGCATAAAAGTGCAGCTTAATTGTTGTTGTTGTTGAACCACATACAAAGCCATGTGCCCTATACAAAGACACGTGCTATTTGAGATGAAAAATTTAGAATCTAAGAATCTGACTCAATTTCAGTTCAATAGTTGGAATTTCAGTAGGCCGTAATATATAATGTCACTGCTATAATAGATAAAAGATTCAAGCATTATGTCACACAAAAGATGTAAAAAACAAACTGTATATTTTTGTCCTGCATGGGCAATTTTTGTAGTCTTATAATTTAAAGACTTTTAAAGGTGAGACTTTGTCGTCAGTTAGGAACCTGCTATACCAATCTTTCATTTGAAAGCCACATTTCTAGCATCTGTAAACCGCATTTTTTCATCTTAAAAATATGTCGACATTTCGACATACTGACTGTATGTTCTCAATGACAAATGTGGAACAGTTAATTCATGTGTTCATGCCCTCAAACTCCATTTGGTCCAAAATGCAGCAGCTCTTACCAACCAGGAAGTTCTGTCAACGCTGCATTGGTTTCCTTTTAAACATCACATACATTTTAAAATCTTGTTGATTACTTACCAAGCACTACATTTTTTAACTCCTCAGAACTTAAGTGAGCTTTAAAGACCGAAAGACTAGAAGTGTTGTGAACTTCTACAGGAAGTAAGTTCCATAAATGGGGAGCCGCATAACCAAAAGCTTGTGACCCCATGGAAGTTATCCGAGTGCGTGGAAGAACAAGTGCAAGTGCAGAATTAAGAATCTTAAAATGCGGGAAGGAGTATGTATATGAACAAGATCTAGAAGATATGAAGGAGCCAAGTTGTTAAGTGCTTTGTTAAAAGTAAAATTTTAAAATGTACACAGAATTTAACTGGGAGCCAATACAAATTATTTAAAACAGGAGAAATGTGTTCAGAAATGGAAGATTTGGTAATGACTCAAGCTGCGGCATTTTGTACCAACTGTAATTTATGAAGAGATTTGGAAGGAAGCCCATAAAACAAAGCATTACAATAGTCGATTTGTGATGTTACAAGGGCATGCACAAGCTTGAAAGGACAGGACGCAGACGATTTAGCCTATATTCCTAATATAAATATACTTGAGGTTAAATCAAAAATACTTTAGTATTATTTTTTATGGAAACATTTTACTTTAACTTCACTACATTTGAAAGACAAATATCATACTTTTTACTCCACTACATTTCTGTCAATGTCCTTGAGTAAAAAGTAGTAGCGTCAGTAAGGGGATGATTTTGGTTGCAGGGGTTGCAGGAAAGTCGAGTTGACGTTAGAGCCCGCCGTCGGATTGAAGTCAACATCCAACGTCGGACAGACGTTGGACTTTGGTTCGAAATGAAAGTCGGTTGACGTCAGAACCCGAATGATGTTGGTTTCTGACGTCAACCCGATTTTCATTTTCAACCACAATACAACGTCTGTCCAACGTTGGATTCTGACATCAACTTGGTTTTAATTTTCAACGAGGTTTGGTCTTCTAAATGCAAATTTTGTCATTGTTTTGGAGCACACTAGAGAACAGTAAGGCTAACATATTCATACTAAAAGCCCAAAAACTTTAAATAGGGCACTATTTGAGGGAACAGCCATTTGGGTGTCCGAAACCATTGTGGACATTATTGAGTGCATTTATTCAATCTCACATTCAATCCCACTACTGCATGGAACTGCGTTCTAGAAATAAATTTGATAATGATATGAGGGTAGGTATGCAGGTATAGATTCAGAGGCATAAGGTACTGTAAGTATATCACATATACAACACTGCAACAATAATAAAATAATGCATTGACATTTACTTTTTATACTTAAGTACTTTAAAAACAAGTATTTCTGTGCTTTTACTTAAGTAAAAATCGGTCTTTACAGCTTTTACTTGTACCCGAGTAATATTTGACCAGTAGTATCTGTACTTTCAGTCAAGTAAGTTGTGTACTTTGTCCACCTCTGCCTATTTAGCACCTATTGGGAGTCTTCCTAGCATTCTTAGAGAAGTAGACTCTGTCAGTTTAAATCTAAAAACACATCTCTTTAACCTGGCATACATGTAGAACATTATCAATTTCTAATAGTCAAATCAGTTAAATGATTGTTAGGCTACATAAAGTCAGACGGATCCGGGCCGTGTCCAGATTAGATGGTGGACCTGCGCCTAGATATGACCACAACGCATGATGTAATCAGCTGGACCCGGGCCGTATCCAGATCAGATGGAGCGCCTGTGACCACAACACATCCCTGAAGTGTCAGCAGAGATTCAACCCTCCCCTGTGAAGGCCTCATCGACACGACAGCCAGTGGCACTGATCCTCATCAACCCTGTCTCCGTACCGGCATCACGGCGTGATGACTCCAATCTTCAACCAGATAGAACTAGATAAATATTCTGACTGTTCCGATCCAATTTGATTTCTGACCTGTAATGCTGCCTGAATCATAATCATATTCGTTTGTTGGCAAGAGGAGGACTGGCCCCCCGACTGAGCCTGGTTTCTCCCAAGGTTATTTCTCCATTTTGTCACCTGATGTCGTTTTTGTTTCTTGCCTTTGTCGCCTTTGGCTTTTGGCTTGCTATTTGGGGACACTTATTCAACAATATTATTAATCAACCTGCATTGACACCATTATGATAACTGAACTGAGCTGGACGATGACATCACTGTTTTCACCAGAGCGGCTGTATAGATAAATAAACTAAATTAATAATGTTTTTACAACAGAAATGAACCATCGCTGAATTTACTTAAGCTGGAATAAGGCAATATTTTCTTTCAGATCTGTTGTACAGCCGAAACAAACTTTGTTGCATTATTTTCCTGTTAGCTATCACTGTAAAGCTGCTTTGAAACCATCTATATTGTAAAAAGCGCTATAAATAATGGTGACTTGACTTATACAGTAGGCCGCTATACATAGGAACAAGGGAATTATAATTATATTTTTATGTTTTTTTTGTTTTGTTTTTTTACAAATTATATAATATTTTTGAATGTGCTGCATTTACTTTCGTCCCACAAAAGTTTGATCTTTAGGCATGAGTTCAGTCACCTCTGCACAAATGAGACAACTAGCCCCACAACACAGTTGTGTTAAAGTTTAATGCGCTAACTTAAGTTGAATATTGATAACTTATTTACGTATTTATACATTTAATGTGTAATCGTAGTTATAATTCAGATGGCTACGGTTAACTATGGGGGGGGGGGGGGGGGGGGGGGGGATCAATGTTAAATGGGAAGATAGCGCGCGCCCACGTCCGCCTTCACGAGCATACGCTTGAGAGAGAGAGAGAGAGAGAGAGAGAGAGAGAGAGAGGAGAGAGAGAGAGAGAGAGAGAGAGAGAGATTGGTGAAGATCAGTTGAGTCTCGTCACGGAGATCTTCAGTCAATGACAGCGCTCACATTCTCCTCTTGAAGGTGACGCATAAGGAATTATTGCAGCGGTATTTCGGTATTTCTCTGTCGTTGTGTTTATCTGAGTGTAGTGTGTTGATAGCTTTATCTATCTCGATGCAGATGCTTGTGCTGGTCGGTGTGTGCGCGCTGCTGATCGCCGGGGCTTCTGCCCGCAACGACAACGGCAATTTTTTGGACGACAAATGGTTGACCGGGAGATGGGACAAATTCAGAGATGTGAGTCCTGCTCTGCTTCCGAATAGTGGCTCATTTGCTAAGTCTGGTGAACTGCCTACATAGACGGCATTTTTTTGGATATCATAAGCGCGTTTGAATCCATGCTGACTAGGTAGGCAGCTCGATCGGTTTTGAGACACAGCATGCTATTTGGGACTGTGTTGAGTGCGTGTGTAATGTATTTTTACTGAAAGATGCAAAATGTTTTGGAGAGAGGCCGCATTAGATTTCATAATTCGCAAATCCGTATTTAGTGCTCCGTGTGGTATTAATACAATATTTTACGGAAGACAGTCACCAATCAATTAGACTCAGTGCGTCACTTCTGCGCCGTTAAGTGGGCTTTGGTACGGCTATTTTAACCATGCACTGGCTAATACACTTAAGATGAGATCTGAACTATATTAACTTCGTGTTTATCAGGCCGAGCACTTGCAATACACAGAGCAAAAATGAGAGTATCTTACAAACAATAACAAGTATTCTTTCACCTGCGGATGTTGCGATGCTTGATACGTGTGCGCGTGCGCGCATGTGTTAGTGTAGTGTTTTTTAACCTGGGTACAAGTAGTCTACCCCAAGGAGAGCTTAACCTGGTTTCAGTGGGTACTAGCTACTAGCAAAGATATTGCTTTGTTAAACCTATAAAATTATTTCTTATTTAAAAAGTTATAGTCAACTCTTTTATTATTATTAAAACTCAGAACCACCCATTATTGTGATACTGATTTTATACAACCACTAAAAAACAAAAAGTCCGGGCAAAAAAATAGGATGGTTAGCTTGTATGTTTTTCTCAACAAAAATAGTTCCAAAAGAAGGCAAAACCATCACGCTTTTGCATGTTGTTTAGCAATGCAGACTGAAAGTTATAGGCCTATGTGATTTCCGCTCCCCACTCAAAGCGTTCTGTAATCACTTGGCACCGCTTTTTCTTTTTCTTTCCTCTCTGCACACTTGTTAGAACACCATAGAACAAGAAAATCTGCAGTTTCTTTAAATGCCGCTTGGCTAATTAAATTCAATGACAGGGCCTAACAATTGTGTAAACAACTAAATTATATTCAGTGTAATAGGATGTAGCCTAGATGGAACTAATTTCTGGTTTAGTGTCGATTAAAACATAAGACCGGGAAACATTGTGTCAGACCAAGAAAATCTCCTCTGACCTTAGGTAGCCATGGCTGTTGTATAATTCAATAAATAAACAGTTTTTTCTCCCAAAAGAATCTTCTCTAAATCACTGTGATATTGTTAGCAATGAGTCATTAAAACATGAAGAAAACTTCAAAAATAGAGACGCATGGAACAATATAAAAATGATACATTTACTGGCAAACCAAAAGTGACAGCTCTTGGAAGCCCTTATAGTTTGTCTGAATTCACATCAACATCAAAACAACAATCACGATGTGTCGAGGTAAATAACAAGGTCCTTTATAAACAGGATGTTAATTGACAGTCTACACTCAGTGTAATGATATCATCTGGACCAGAGGACTTCCATTTCCTCCTGCACGTGTGTCTATTTGTGGTAATGATGTTTATGTAAGGGATGTAGTTAAGATGTCACATGGGTGGCATAGGTCTCCCACACAGGGCATGACAACTTAGAACTGTTTCTCTACCTGATTATTCAATCTCTCTCTCTTACACACACTCTCATTTCAGCCAAATATTTAGAGGTAGATACTTAATGGGAACACCAGTAAAACAAACACTTTTAAACTAGCAGAATCAATAACACTAATGAAATGAAGTGGATGAGTACCTCAATATCAAGAACATCAAGGCCACCGAGTCACACTTTAACAAAACAATCATTAAGAAAAGGAAAAAAATGATGGAAGCATGATGCATTTTAATAACTGAGATTCCCATGATACTACGTTCTTTCAAACAATTAAAATCTTATTATGCAATAAATGCCACTTGTTTAATTAAGCCAATAGTTCTTGTTCAACAAATTATAATTAATATTTGTCTCTGATGAAAACAACCTTTTGCACAGCAAATATATTACTGTATGTTCAATAGTTTTAGATGGATAACATGGACCTCAACAATTATAACACAAAAAGCTGGATGACAATCAGCAAACTTCATTAAGAAAAATACATTTAAAAAACTTAATACAAAGAACAACAGCATAAAGTCCAGAAACATTTAAACAATAATCATATAACAGCAACCACGTAACTAATTCATGCTGCAATGCATGCTGGGCGCTTACAAACCCTTAACATATCTGCAGCATTGCTCAATATTAAACTTTTTATTCATGTAACTCTAAGACAAGTTTATGGGGAATTTTGTGTTATACTGACAAGTCAATTTAATTCACATTTCTTATTCTGCGACACACAAAAAAACACATATGCTGGATAAAACGTAATTCCTTTTTATTTTACAGTCCATGCACACTTGCACTCTGTACCCATACTGAAAACTCATCTCAATCTTGCTTCTTTTCTTTCCAGCTTCACAGCTGAAGGCACATCAAAGATTACTTAGACTCTGCATGTGACACTTCAGGCCATCAGTAAAGAGAAAGTGATTTATGCAGATTAGTTGTTCAGCAAACACGGCTTCCACAAGATGTTTTTCCCATAATCAACTGACCCTTACAGCAAAGCAATTACTGAAAGACTCTGAGCCCTAAAAATCACAGACCCCCAATCACATTTAAGCTTTGAGACACTGCACATGTACTGGAAGCACAGGCTGTCAAGCTTTTGTTTGGTGAAGTGTGTGTGTGTATCTGTGTGGCTTTGTGAGATTGACAGGCTGAAAATGGCCATCAGTGATCCCCCTGCAGTGTCAAACATCTTCTGTCTCTCTCGCGCGCATACACACACACACTCTCTTGACTTTACTGTCAGCTCTGCTTTAGTGACGTTTTTAACGCTCTATCAACTTCAGGCTAATGCTGCCAGAGGAGGTAAGAAAAGAGTATGGAGAATTTTACGACTTTGTGAGAGGCTTGAATGAGAAACACAGCCAATCTACAATCATGTGTTTGACTTCGGTATAAAGGACAGATCTGGGAACTACCATAGTGACAGGAAGGACTAGATGTCACAAAAAGGAAAAGCTGCAGTGTGTAACACTTCAAGATGATAGAAAAAGGGCATGTTTCATATGTTTACATGCACTAATTTTCATCAATCCGAACGTATCCAATCTGATTTCAGATTCTGAAAGTTCTGCTTAAAAATAAATATTATATTAACCTGAAACTTTGCAGTCTGATTGACATATTCATTAATTTACATGTGCATAACATTCCGCGCTCAGAAGCGGATAAATCCACCATAATGTCACCAGAGCTACCGTGAGTAGGCTACTATAATTTTAATGTTTGATATATCTAAAAAGAAAGCTTATACTGTACTGTATGTCAGAAGATCCCTTTTTTTAAAGCAATATTTAGTAAATATTCAGTTTTTATCTACTGGCCAGTTTGTAAGTTGTAAAAAAAAACATATGACCATTTGTAAGACGTAAAACGTACACATACAGCACTGCACATGCAAGGTATTTTTAAAGTAACACCAAGTAACTTTTCCTCTTCGGTCGCCCTACTAAATATCTTTACTGTCGTAAATAATTGAGCCTACCGTCGCACGCACGCTCGCTGTTTATCCAGCACCGGCTTTAGAATGAACGATGTCCACAGACAAGGTAGAGTATGTTACATGATTTCATGAAAGGATTATGTATTGCGACATCAGAAACGAAGAAAAACGAAATAATGACTATTGTAGCGCTTGACGTCGTAAAGCAGTCGAATTTTGTAGTTCTTTTTGTGGTCGGGTTCCTACCCGAACCCTGAAGTTACATAGTGCCAGTAAAAGCGATACAGACCCTGTCAGGCTATGGCAGAAGTGCCTTTCACCCTGTTACGACTTGATGAACCACTGATAAGATTTTGGAAACACTATTTTAAGGTAAACAATGTTACATAGTGTTGCTTTAAATCAGATAGAGAAAAATGCAGGTGTTTACATGCTTATTCCTATTGATCAGATTATTTCAGGTCTATACCACCTCATCCAATCTGATTGAAATTTCATTCTGATCGAGCTCAGTCAAACCGATTGAGGCGAGCACTAATGGATTATTTGGTTAACTTCGCTAGAAATACCAAAATAAAAGCCACAGTTACTGATATACCTCCACTGACAAAGTTTATCAATAATATTTCCAGGACAAAGATTTGAACTTGTGACCTCAAACACAGAAAGGAAGTTTACTTAAAAACTATATTTTTATATGTATGGGAACATAAAATCTTCAAAAAATCTTTACACATTTCTGTACAACACTCATAGTGACCACATCTTTCAAGCACTAAAATTTCCCCAAAACTATTTTATGTACCATTGGAAAAATATGTTGTATGATGTTATATTCCTATTTATTCATTTGCAGGACTGTTGATCAATTTTGAATGGTGCAATAAAAATGTCCCTCTGGGAAATCACTATTAGATCTTCCCCACAAAGACATTACCAATATTATTGCGAAATGACAATACAATATCACAGAGAATGAAAATGTAATTTACAGATATTACACTAAGGTCAAATGACCGCGTTTGGTTTTTGGACATTTGTGCATTGTTCATCCATTCGGTAATGTTCCTAACTCTGAATTCCACTACGGTTTCATAAACTCCTGTACTAACATATGGAGATTTTGTGTCAAAGAATATAGATTAATTGAAGATAAGTAATTCATACTCTGTACTCTGAACTGTATCTCTTTATTTCTCCCTTTCATCCTTGCAGTTTTGTCTCTGTGCATAACGCTCTGTTCTCTCATTCACCCTCTTTTCTTTGTCCGCTTAATGGAATGGAGGTTGGCAGTCTGCTCCAGGCCTTGAGCTAATGGAGAGAGAGGAGAGAGAGAGAGAGAGAGAGAGAGGAGAGAGAGAGAGAGAGAGAGAGAGAGAGAGGAGGAATTATGCCATGTTTGTGAAAATAGCCCTTAGGACAATCAATGTGGACACACAAACACAAGCAAACTTGTGTCTGAGTGATGTTAATACTGTACATTCATTCTCCCTCAACAAAACACAGCTGATACTAATCGCTAACTGAACTTAGCTTGCTTTGCAAGCTAAAGCTGTTGTGTGGCATGACACAATTACAGCCAGTCCGAAGATATTTGATGTTGACTATAAAGTTATGTGAAGTAATTTTGCACCAATGAGATTTTATGGTGGGCGGGGTTATGCAGCCCAACAAAGCAGGATGAAAATATATTAGATTTAAAATGTAATGCTGGTCACACTGATTACATATCTCCGACATTGATTGCAGGTATAATAATATATTAGCTACATTTTTGTAGCATGAGAGTCATTTTTAAAATAGTAGCTTTGCAGAGACAAACTATAACAAAATATGCTAAATACTTGTGGATATATGGAGACCTGTAGATAGATAGAAATCATAACATGATTACAGGATCTTTTTATAGTAATTTAGTGCTTGAAATAACTAGGAAAAAATAAACGTATACTCATTATAGACTTTTCACATTTTAAAAATTTTAAGCATATTTATAGGTTCTCCAGGACCTTCATTCTTAAATGAAAAAGCCAGTTTTTGAGGCAACAAATTAAAATAAGAAATATTATATAATTTACATCTTGTTTAGCTGTTTTAGTTTATTTTAATGCTTGTTTTATAATATATTTATTAAAGGGCACACCTATTATGGCAATTAAAATGTTCCTAATATTGTTTTGGAGGTCCCCAACAACAGTTTTACATGCATGCAATGACAAAAAACACATTTGTTATCTCATAATATGCATTTATTTTTACCTGATTTGCTCACCGACTCCCAAATGATTCGTTCAACCACTCATTTTTCCAAACTCCTCCTTTGCGTGATGCTAATCGGCGGTGTGATTGGTCAGATGACCCAGTCAGTTGTGTTTGTAAAGCAATCGTCATTAAAATGACGATTAAAATGAACACAGCACAAGGTTCGGGCTATACTTGCTACTAATTATTTACATGCTCGTCCCTGGGCAGTGAAAAAAGGTCGCTTTTGATTCGCACTTCAGAGCACAGCGTCTTGTTGTCGACATGATGTTTTCAAGTTTCCCTGGTGTCTGCGCGGCGCGCGCAATGAGTGGGCACGGCCAACTTGATAATTTTTTGTCTTGACGTCACAACGAAAAGGAAAATGACTCATTGGAAAAACGATTCATTAAATTGACTCAGAGTCGACTTTTTTTACGGTGAACTTTCATATATAAAACTTTGCAGGATGTTTTTGTTCACTTAGATCTATGTTACACACTACATGAAAGGTAATTTTCAAAATTCCATAATAGGTGCCCTTTAAGATATTTAAACCGACTTGCGGCCTCCCTGAAAGTGTGCTAAGGCCCCCTAGTGGGTCCCGAGTCCCGACCCTCTGGTTGAAAACCACAGTAGATACTTTTTGTTAGCTTGTGGTTAGCTCACAACTTTTTCAAATGAGTAGCTTAACTATAGTCTAAAATAGTACTCTCATTAATATCTTTCAAATTAGCTTCAACTGTGCAGTGATCACAGTCTGCAGCCCCAATGGGAGTCGCTCAAATCGGTTCTCATTTGCATAAAGCATTGGCAACAGTCGCTGTCACTCATCTTGCCGGAAATCATCAACTCGCTTTAAACATTAATGACTTCAGGCTGCTTTGTCACTGTAAATTGCTGTCAGCTTAAAAGCCCCTGAAGTGTTTGCTTTTATCGCTTATATCACGTATAGCATCTGGTGTTAGAGTGGCATGGACGGATTCTGTTCTGATTGTATGTAGCTTCTGCTGCCTCTGTAGGTTGCATGTGACTGTTTGTGGTTCCCATGTGAATGTGTGTGTGGATAAAGACTGGACAGAGAGCGGGGGGGGGGGGGGGGGGGGGGCAGAGAGTCATAAAGAATGAATGATGTCAGAAGGGTGAGACGCTTCCGGCACTTTCTGCATGAGAGAACAGCCGCCTTGCTGTCATGCTGGCCGCCCTCACACACACACCACACACACACACACACACACACACACACACACACACACACACACACACACACACACACACACACACACACACCCCTGCTCCTCAATATGCTAAATATATATATACTCAATATGCGTTGTATGTCTCTTAGTATTAACAGATTAATGTTGTTGTGCTGTCTCTTTATTAGTTATTCATTTAACATATGCTTGAAAGCCTTCTGATAATACCCAAGGAAATCCCTCTGTTTGCGGAGAAAGCCCTTAAAGTGATTATAGTGGAACTAAACATGATTTATTGTGCTCAGAGTCAGACTATGGTAATCTGTTTGTGTATATGTGTTTGAAGCATTGGAACTGTGGTGATAGCGAGTATATTTAAAGGAGCTGTATGTAAGAAATGTATTTCAATTAATCATAAAATGGCCCTGATATGTCACTAGACATTAAGAAATCATGTTAATTTCAAATACTTATATCCCTGACAAGAGTAGTCTGGCCAGGATATTGTCATTTAACCTCTTAACCTTCGCCAGAGCGAGGGCGCTCTGAGCGTTTTTTTTTTTTTTTAATCGTTCAAAGTTTACTATCAGATTCAATGTTATTACCTTGACAAACTATACATCATTAAAAAGATATAAGACTGAAGGTTTAGTATTTGACCACTATTGTATTCTGAGAATCTTATAGTGACAGTTATGTCTCAATTTGTGTCTGGAGTTATGTAATCAAAAAATGAGTCGATACCTTTAAATGAATTATGAGCGTCAGCCGCTTCCATTCAGAAAAAAACTCCAGTGAGATCGTCATGACAGCGCTTGACAAAACAACGTCCATCAGGGCTTTTAGCTCAAAAGTGTACAGATTTGGAGAAATATTGATAGATTCTCATAGGTTGACATCAGATTTATATAGACAGGAATCATATTTATTTAATATCTACCCAAATGCGTCGATTTAATCATTATGAGCGCTGGAGACTCTGATGTACTGTGTTTTCAATACATACTGGCACATATGCGCCCTGTACACATATGGACTCCATATATGGAACACGAAGAAGAATCATATCATGTGACATTTCAGGAAGTCCATCACGACGTAAACACTAACAGAGATCGCTGTAACATGCAGATAAAGATGTTTTGAAGACAATAAACATGATTGCAATGATATTTGGTTTACCTGTGTTCTTCGAACCATGTCAGGTATTTTCATAATAATAGATTATATTTATAATGTAATGCTAATCGATATAGACTTTATCATGGTGAAGAATACTATAAAATACTATATTTTCTGTCCGATTTTTTTTATCTGAAGCCAAATCAGAGCACAGAAGGTTATTTAAAACACTCGACTTGTGCTATAAAGTAAGTTTTAGAGCTCAAACATGGTTTTAATCTCATAAATTGTCGTGTATTGATGGTGTGCTAAGCTAACATGCTAGCTAGCCCTTGGTGCACCTGCTACCTAGCTGTTATATTTATGAATATTTCTAAATAGGACTGCTTGCTGAAATGTTTCTTTTTTCAAGAAGGTCATTTTATATAGTTTCAAATGTAAGGTGAGAACTTTGAGAACTTTCCCTAAAAGAGATTAGGGGTTGAAACAGTGTGAATAGCCAGGCATTAGTAATTATAATGCAGACAAAAGAAAGCATATTTAGAGCAATAACCAGAGGCTGGAGAGGTGTGAATGTGTGCAGGGGAGACTGACACTGAATGGAGATCGTTTAGACCACAACACAATAGAGAAAATAGACTGAATAGATGCTTAGAAAATGACAATAAACATCAGTTTGCTTTTTAGAGTCTAATCAAATATAAAGTCGTTTGACATGATCTTGAAAAACATTTAACTAAATAAAGAGTTTTAGACATATCATCTTCAGATTTTAAATATAACATGGTCAGACATGTGGCTTTAGCTGCAGTGCATTTCTAGATTGCTACAGGGCCAACTTCAATTTTATTTTCATGAAAATATTTCATAAAAATAAATTTCTAATAACTTGACAAAACTTTGAAGCTATTTATAACATTTATTTTTCATTATGACAATAATTAATTCTACATTTGCAATAAACTGTCAGGTGTCAGCTTTCAAATGAGATCATACTTGTGCTTTTAGAACAAATGGTTCATGAACTGTATCTGTTTCAGTTTGGGTATGCCATTTCTGGGGATTTTTCAAAATTGGGGGTGAAGCTTAACAGGTTAAAAAGTGAAGTTGCAGCCCTCAACTGATGTTGATGTTGTCATGTTGTGTTTTGGTCTGATGCTCCACCCTCCACCTATCTACCAATCACAAAGTCAGTAGTGTTGCGGCATCCGGGTTGCCAGCTCTGCTCTAGTTACCACAGCTGCAGCTACACACACTCCTGCTGGATCCTGCAGCCTATCTGGCAACCTCGAGTCAGGGAGGAGGGGGAGGGGATGCAGTAATTTGAAAGTGATTGCAGTACCAGTTTTGGCCACAATCTTACATACAGCTCCTTTAAATTAAACCAATGATCGGTATTGCACACTATAATTATTCACTATAGATTTAGATGGATTTACAATAAAATATAACGTGACTTTATAAATCCCCGAAAAGCAATTTAGTTTTGGCACAGGGAAGTTCGGACAAAGAGACTCTGGGTTACAGGTGAATACAGAAGATTTATTGGGAATTCAATAAGCTGAGATGGGAGTGTTATAAAATCTTCCAGTACAAAAATATGCTGCTTATATATTTGTATTACAAATATAGTCATGATAATATTACATTTCTTTCCTTATGAGAAGAACTACACTTTAGCATACTTTTAAAAAGATTTGGAAATAATGTACTTTAAAAAAAAAACTTAATTGTAAACCGAATGTAATGTTTTTAGACACTTAATTGCATGTTAATTGCAATTCAATTAAAATGTATTGTTTTAAATTTATATTAAATGCAATTAGCTGAACTTTAGAATGCTTTTTACGCTCTTACCTAGGATGTAAGCACATCTTTATATTTAATTTAATATTTATTTGAAATATGATTGTGTACTGCTGAATATACAGTACTAATAAGCATTTATATAATAAACTAAATGATCTTTAACATAATTTCTATTGACATGTATGTCATGCATTTAAAAATAGCCTATGTGTAATTACACATTTGTAATTATGATGAAGTTGCTGTTTAGGACATTTAAAATATATTAACGTGCAACTGTAATATTGAATAGCACACAGTTAAACTGATAATCAAGTACAAGTACATGTTATGTAATATGTTTGTCAACACATCAAAATAAGTATTGTACTTAAAAGCACTACAAAAAAATGATTAAAACAATGATACAAGTGTTGTGCAAAGTGAATGTATAAAATTGTACATTCAGTACAATTAAGGTTATCATTTTTCATAAAGTTATTATTTTAAAATCAGATAGTATTAATAATGCCCACTTTAAAAAAAATAACTGTATGCAGTTAACTTTGTTGTATTGGGATTAAATAACACCCTCAGTATTCTAAGAATAAATTATAGAAATAAAATATCTTACAAAATATGCTGTGCAATAATGTAAGTGGAATAACAACATATAGATATTCAACAAAATATATGTACAATACAACATAGTATACACAATCATCTGAATAAAATTAATAAATTGTTATAACTATCACACTATAATTGTTAGCAGCTAAGAAGTAGTCTGGTGGTGTTATAAGGGCATCTCTCGTAACAGCTCAGAGCAATCATCTTTAAAGGGCCTCTTCTCCTGGTTTGCTCTTCATAGCATCTAGACTTCGTAAACCCACTCCAGTGATTTCAGAGCAGATGTTTACTATGGTTTGGAGGCTGTTCCTGCTCTTGATCGTGAGAGATGTGAAGCAGCAGACAATGGAGGAGTACAGATTACTCTCAATATCAGAGCTGTAGAAAGGCTTGATGGCTTAATGGAGCATGCATCATGCGTGCACGCACTCACGCACACACACACACACGCATGCATGCACGCACGCACGCACGCACGCACGCACGCACGCACGGCCAGGAAATATGTAAACATTGCCATGTAAACAAGTTGAAATGCTGTTCAATTCAGGATTCAATAAATATTTACTTGAAGGTCAGTATACGTTTCCTACTGAGCGTTAAGTATACCTTTAAATAAATATATAAAATTTTAATTGTTTGCACTTAAATTCTTGGTGAGTTGAATTCATGTAATTGCCTAATTTAATTTAATTTATTTCATATAGGCAAGGATTAATTAGAACTGAGCAGGAATCAAACTCTACTTCAAAACAGGATCAGAAATATGACCTAATATATTACTTGCTATAAATATTTTTGGGGCTTTTTTTGTTGCTTTTTTTGCTGCCATACAAAATGTAATAATACTTTTTATTTAGTACTAAATTATATAAACAACGTGGACAGCTGCCATTATTTTTTTTTTTTAAATTTGGAATAATTTTCAATGTCTACATTGAACAAGCGAGAGAAAAAAAAACTTTTTTTTATTTTTTGGAGTGCGTTCTCAAATTTTGCGTCACTTTCCTTTCTGGTGAAAGTATGTGAATGTTTGTGTTTAAAGCATCAGCGATACAAGCAAGAAAAGAGGACTGCAGCTGACCCGTTCTTTCACACAGTCATGCTATCATATGACTTTCATATAAAGGATGCTTGCAGCATAATGGAGGCTATTCTATTTCTATCCTGTTCTCCCTCACATTCTCTATGTAGGTCTTATAAGAATATAATAATCTGTATGAAACGAAAGACAGACAGAAAAACAACTGCACAAAATCAAGAGAGATCTACGTGTAGATTGGGTGGCAACTGTATTTAGCTGCTGAAATAGAGGCACAAACAAGAGGAAAAAGAACAATGGAAGTGTTTACACACAGTGAGGGTGAGAGCTATAAAGTTCTTTGTGAACGGGAAAAAAGGGAAAGGATATTATGAATGAGTGACCAGCGGAGACTCTGTAATGGATTTCATGTGGTGTTGTTTATACCAAGATGCATTTGCATGCAACACACGCAAACACACACTTAGAGGAAGGAGAGAGATATGGCAGTCATCAAAAATGTTTAATTGCAAAAGGACCAGACAGTTGCCATTTCATATCCGTGTGTGTGTGTGTGTTGTGTGTGTGTGTGTGTGTGTGTGTGTGTGTGTGTGTGTGTGTGTGTGTGTGTGTGTGTGTGTGTGTGTGTGTGTGTGTGTGTGTGTGTGTGTGTGTGTGTGTGTGTGTGTGTGTGTGTGTGTAAAACCATTTGGTGCTATCAGTCTTCAGTATACCTATGATGGAAACTGACATATTAACTTAATTAAGCATGAATACAAGTGCAGACCAATTACTGAATGTGACAGGAAACAAACAGTCCAGTATAAACGGGCACAATGCCAAGTCATACATATGCATTTCATTATTATTTCTGTGGTTATGGCATATTCTGTTGTTTATGGCATCCATTTTGTGTTGTTTTGTTGAAGTGATCTGTGTTTAATGTTCTGTCTAATGTTTATTTGTTTTCTCCACAATGCTTCCTCTACAATCAGGAGGTGGAGGTTTGTATGATTGTGCCTTTGTTTTTCCATTGAAACAGAGTCTTGCTAATCTGCCTGTTTGTCTGCAAGGAAATCCTTCCAAGTTTACTTTATGTGCTGTAGTTGCATGATAATATGTGCAACGTACATTGAATGTAACTGCTTGTACAGTACACGTTGAGCTGAATGTGTAACTACAAGCCAGGCAATATAAAAATATGTTAAAAGAGAAAAGATTACTTTATGTACAGTAACATAGAATTTCAGAAAAGAAAACAAATGCAGACTGTTGATTAATTTTGTTGATCAACTTCTGTTTTAGGAACCAGGAACATGGAGCCCAGGAAAACCATTCGATCAAGGTAGGACTGTCTACAAAAAATAGCAACATCATTGTGTTTTTCATGTGTTCAGAGTTTAAAATCAAAGAAAACTATAAAGCTTAAGTGTGTCATACTTTGTTCAAAGAGTGAAGGATTATGGAGTGTTCATTATTAATGCATTTTTAGAAATGCAAAAGTCCAAAGTCAGTTATTGCACTTTGTTTATCTCAAAATAAGTTTTTGGTCTTAAAAATGCTTGTGCACAACTTCTTTCTAACATGACGGATTAAGCAGCCTAAAATGCAATTACTAGTTTGAAAGCATTACCCAAACCCACGCAATTTCTAAGCAGTTATTTGAGTAACAAAATTCCCTTTCGAGGGAAACTCCCCTTTGGGAACGCCCTGCGTGTTTGCGTCTGAAGCACATGTGTCAACTAGTCCAATGGCGAGAATGAGCGGCTTGGGCAGGTGACGTCATGACCAGGAAAGGATAAAAGCACATCGGGTTTAGAACCGTGCTAGCTTCTGTGCCTCAGCAAGCGCTCTGTATTACAAACTGTCTGTCTTATTTATTGTTTTCTGTCACGATATATATATATATATACAGCTCAATTAAGATATTATGCCGCTTCGCACTCTCCGCTCTCGCTTGTCACTCTTTGAGGAGGGTGTTCAAGTGAGCGTTCCCTGCGACTCGTTCGAGAACTACGTCGGGCCACAATCTTTCTCTCCGAAAGAGACCTCTCGTGCTATTGGGTCTATGGCAGCTAATGTGCCATCGGAGAGGCATCTTTGGTTAAATTGATCAAAAACATCAAAGATGAAGATAAATATTTCCTTTTGGACGCCCCGCTATCGCCTCCTGGCCTCTGCGGTGATGCAGTAAACACTATTGTTGAGAGGTTTCAGGAGGAAAAAAGCAAGCGAAGGCGTTCAAACGGTATCTCCCTCGCCGTCAACAGGCCCCTGGAGCACAGCAGAAGGAGAGTGTCGCTTCTCGCGCCCCACCCCAAAAACCGTGGGGTGTGGGACGGCACCCTCAGCAGAAGTCTTCCAAGCCGCAGACCGATCTGATGAACGTTCTTGAGAAGAAGGCTTCTGCAAAGAAGAGGTCCTGGCGCCTATGGCGTCAGACTTCTGAGGGCAGCCTCCTCCGAGTGGAACGGTGTTTACCTCAGTACACGGAGCCCGCTCCACACCGGTGCCCTCAGGAGGCCGCTCTGCCAACATGGTTATGTGATAATGAGTTGATGAGTTGAATCAGGTGTTTTTGATTAGGGAGACAAAGAAATCGTGCAGTGTTGTGGGTCCTTCAGGAGCAGGGTTGAGAACGCCCTGAAATGGGCTACGTTCACACTGCAGGGCTTAATGCTCAATTCCGATTTTTTGAAAAAATCCGATTTTTTTGCAAGGCCGTTCACATTTCCAATTAAATGCGACCTTTTGTGATCTCCTGTGTGAACGTGAAATGACCCAGAAGTGACCCGCATGCGCAGAAGAGTACTCAACGGTCAACGACGTCACTTGCTGTTTGCGGAAGTACCTAAACATGAATGTCAACAGGGGAGCTCGTTTAGCAATATTAAAGTTATTTTCCCAACAGAGCCAGCACAATTACAATCTTTTCGTTTTAAGAAGAAAATTAAGGAGGAGAGCGTTTGAGCGCCTTCGATTAACTCACGGGAAGAGACACGTCTGCGGCGGACCATAACAGTGCAACACGTTGGAGTGTATTGACAGGTGCGTGCTATCGGTGCTATCGTACGATAGCTAACTTGTTTATCTTCTCATTCCCGCCTACTTCAACGCATAATTATGACGTTTGTCGCATATCAACGGCGTGCGGGTCGGATACATGCGACCTGGCCGTTCAGATTGAGGTCGCATTTCAAAAGATCGGATACGTATCGGATTTGGACCACATACCCAAGTGGCCTGGGTCGCATTTGAAAAGATCGGATCTGTGTCGTTCAGACTGTCATGAAAAGATCGGATACAGGTCGCATAGGGGCAAAAAAATCGGAATTGGGTCGTTTCAGCCTGCAGTGTGAACGTAGCCATGGAGAGTTTTTATCTCTTGGTATTATCTACGACAATGGGATCCAATTAATTGCACTGTGGGTTCAATACTTGAGTTCCTGCAAGATCGTTTTGCTTAAGTGTTATCTCCTTCCACACTGAATGTCTATATTGTGGCTATTTCTGCTTACCATGCCCCCTTGGGGGGTTTATCTATTGGAAGAGATCCTCTCATTATATGTTTCCTTCGTGGCACCCTGAGGCTGAGGCCTGCAGTTCATACCAGAATTCCAGCTTGGGACTTGGCTCTTGTTCTTGAAGGTTTATCTGTCACTCCGTTTGAGCCTCTTAAGTCTGTATTAGAAAAATGTCTGACCCTCAAATCTGTGTTCCTTCTAGCCATTTCCTCACTAAAAAGAGTAGGAGATCTCCAAGGCCCTGTCAGTATCTCCTTCATGCCTTGAGTTTGCACCCGGGATGGTCAAAGCGTTCCTCTATCCTAAACCCGGTTACATACCTAAGGTTCCAACCAATGTACCACGGCCTATCGTACTGCAGGCATTCTGTCCGCCTCCCTTCAAGGATTTAGACCAGGAGAAACTGAATCTCATCTGTCCAGTCAGAGCACTGGATACTTATGTCCAAAGATCTGCCCAGTGGAGAAAATCTGGTCAATTATTGGCGTGCTTTGGGCCCCCTAAGAAAGGCCTTTCTGCATCCAAGCAGATGGTTAGCAAGTGGATAGTCGAAGCTATCTCACTTGCATATGACGTTTTGGGCCAGTCTTCACCTTTGGCCACTAGAGCCCATTCTACTAGGGGTATGGCGGCCTCCAAGGCCCTAATTTCTGGGGTTTGTTCAAGAAGTTTGTGATGCAGCTGGCTGGTCTTCGCCGCTTACGTATGTCAGATTTTATGACCTAGACATGGATACCCTGGGGTCCGGAGTTCTTATGCCTTGACAGTTTAACACGACAGGTTCTTGGCTGTATGGCGTTCGGGCATTCTCGTTCCCAAAGCTTCATCGACGCATCGCAAATCCCATTGAAAGGGAATGTCTCAGGTTACGACTGTAACCCTAGTTTCCTGAGTAGGGAACGAGACGATGCGAGACTTTGCCATATTTCCTACATCCCTGTGATCGACTTGCTTCAGCCTTTTTCGAAGCTAGCGCAGTTCTAAACCGGATGTGCTTTTATCCTTTCCTGGTCATGCCGTCACCCACCCGTGACGCTCATTCTCGCCATTTGACAAGTTGACACATGTGCTTCAGACGCAAACACGCAGGGGCGTTCCCAAAGCGTCATCGACGCATCGTATCGTTCCCTACTCAGGGAACTAGGGTTTCAGTCGTAATCTGAGACATTATTTGTGTGTGTGTGTGTGTGTGTGTGGTCCAGGTATGCCATTTGATAGTAAAACCTAACAAAAAAAAAACAGTTCATAACATGTGTACCAATTATTTTTTTGAAATTGTAAAAACGCTAAATGCTTTCTGTAAGGGTTAGTTTTAGGGTTAGGAGATAGAATGAAAAGACTGTACAGTATTAAAATCATAATGACTGCTGAAAATTAGGCTTTCCGTTACTAGAATAAATGACAACATTGTACATATTAAAATATATTAAAATAGTAAAGTTATTTAAAATTGTAATATTAATTCACATTTTGACCGATTGGATTTTTTTATCAAATACACGCAACCCTGTCCTTGTAAGCATGAGAGACTTCTTTCAAAAATATTTCAACAAAATCTTACAAACCCAGAATTTTTTAATAGTGACATATGTCTTCTGAAATTAACATGCTTTCCATGTATTCTTTTCCCAAATTTAAAAAAAAAAATGTTTTGCTAGGGTACCTGCTCTTTAATTAAATATTTTTAAACTTTAATTTCAGAAAGAACAAACATCTCTCAAATAATCTGTATAAAATATTCAACTGTCCTGTGGTACCTTATGTATGGGATTTGTGCTTATAGGCAGTAAGAACATAAGCCATGAAATTTCAACATCACAACTTTTTTTTTTTTTTTTTTTACCATTTTATTATTAGTAGAAATGGCAGAAGAATTGCCTTAATGATGATTTTTTTTATGTTATAAGCTACTCATTTTATTGAGGTCATTGGAAATGGAAAGATCTGTATCTCTTCGCCTTTGAGCCATATGTTGAGTGGATGTTAATCAGGCATGTTGTGTGAATTCAGTCACATGCTGTGGCCTAGGCTAATACCCATATCATCACGCTACATCCGTCTGAGAAAATGAGGAAACTGCTTTTTAAGACTCTCTATCACATCAAACTCTCAGTGTGCAGTAAATCCTACGAGATTATGCATATTCGAAAGTCATTAGAAGCCCCTTGAATATTCATCACGAGTTTACATGCAAATGACTATTGATAGAGCATTGAGTGAGTCAAAAAGAGCAAGTAGAGCAATTTAAAACGGATTCTGATCATACTCAGACATGATGATGCACAAATCAATCACAAAATTTGTCACACACACACATACACACACAAACTCACACACACACACCCACGGACAATGGACTCAGAGTGTGCTGAGGAGATTGGGATTGGATAAGCCCTAAAGCCTGTGCAGGATTTGACTAAGGCTCTTACCATGTGAGGTCAGAGAGCGTTCGAAGTGTGGTTTGTGTGTGTGCGTGTTTGTGCTTTGACAAGGGGCAGGTAAAGGATGAGAATGTTTGTGAGATATTGTCTTTCTTCCACTGTGCATGTGTGCGAGCCTCTAAGGACTATAAAGGCACTTAATGGCATTAGTCGTCTTTTTTTCTTTCTCTCTCTTCTTTTCTACTCTCTTTTCTCTCTCTCTCTCTCTCTCTCTCTCTCTCTCTCTCTCTCTCTCTCTCTCTCTCTCTCTCTCTCTCTCTCTCTCTCTCTCTCTCTCTCTCTCTCCTCTCTCTCTCTCTCTCTCTCTCTCTCTCTCCCCATCTCAGAGCATTAGCTTCAGCCCCATTTTAAGGCTATAATAGAAATAGAATCCTTATTTACACACACAGTGAAATCAGACAGATCATACTTAGCCTATATATACAACTGTGTGTTTCTTTCATGTATTTTTGTTTGAATGCTGCATCTGATTATACTGATTTTTGGAGTTAAGTGGTTTTAGTTAAGAAGTTAAGGGCATATGCTGTTCAGTGGGCAAATCCACTAAAGAGTTAGGCCACTTTTGCATGCTGTAATTCAGTGCAAAAACCTGCGCATTGTTTACTTACCACCACCAATCCAGCTTAACCAGGTGCTAAATGTGCTAATGTAGAATTCTAACGTTTAATGTCTAAAGTCTAGTTCACCCTTAAAGTCTAGCTCACTCAAAAAAGAGAATTGCTCATCCTCGTGCCATTCTAAACCCATAAGTTAATCTTCGAAAAACAAATTAAGACATATTTAATTAAACCAGAGAGATTTCAGTCCATCTTTTGAAAAAATGTCAAGCGTCAAAAAGACATTGGGATACTGTAGAGTTGAGAATTGACTCCTACTGTAGACGGTTTTCAAACTGTGGGTCGCAGAGTGGGAAAAGGTGGGTCATGCAAAGTCACTTGACTGCAGCTAAATTTGCGTTTCAGTGAATGACACACACACAAAAACAGTTAGTCTAGGGCTGCACGATATACCAACATCAAATAGAAATCGCAATTTCCTAATGTTTTATAGTAAAGCACACATGATGCGACTAGTAAAAACCAAGTTATCTGCGTCTCAGAACGGCTCGTATCTTTATTAAGCAACTTAGTGTGCATTATTAACAAGAAACTTGTTAGAATTCAAATGTCTCAAAACACTGTTTCAGGTCTGTTCATTAATCTCTGTCGTCTGTTCAACTCAGCGCTGTTGTCTTTCAGAGACATGGTATTAAGAGTTCGTTCTTTGCATTCCCTCATGTGCATTTGGCTACCTACCAACACATAAGGAAAATATGTCTGTAATATGTCTGTGTGAGTATGAGAGCGTGTTCTGCACTGAACACCGCGATGATTAACACACTGTTTACAGCACGGATGAGTGAACTCAGCATGGATCACAGTTCATATCCAGTTCAGAGTGAGCATGTCCAAACGTGAACATGCACGTGTATGCGCACATATTCAATCACGTCTTCTTAAAATTAAATATATTTGCATTATACAGTGGTATGTCTGATCATGAATGCGATGACACGATGGATTACTTACTTAAACAGAAATTTGTTGTCATGGGTTTACCTCATTTGTTCTGGTGGAAGCTGAAATGTGCTTGCATCACATATGAGTACAAACCTCATTGTTTCTTGTACCTCAAGCAAGCATGTTTGAGCTTTCATTAACTATATTTGATGTGCTCTATGTATGTGTGTTGATCAGTGTTTCAATTTGGGAATATAAATGAAATCTACTTTATCAAAAGCGATCATTCATTTTCAGAAGACTTGGATTAAAACCATGAATCATATGGATTACTTTTACGATGTATTTATGAACATTTTGAATGCGTCAAAAGTTTAGATGCAAAGGACTTTTAATGAAGGATAGAAATCTCAGATTTCATTAAAAATTATTCCGTTGTGTTTCAAAGATGAACAGCAAAGTTTTATAGGTTTGGATTGGAACACCATGAGTGTAAATAAATTATGACAGACTTTTCAATTTCTTTCTTCTGCTGAACACAAAAGAAGATATTTGAAGAATGTCAGTAACCAACCAGTTGATGGACCCCATTGACTTCTATAGTATTTCTTTCATACTATGGACAATGGGGTCTATCAACTGTTTGGTTACCAACATTCTTCAAAATATCTTAGTTTATGTTCAGCAGGAAAAAAAATTTCATAATGCCTTTATTAGAGTTCTCACAATAGAATTTAAAGTTTTGGGTGAAATATCCCTTTAAGTCATGTAATTGTTTTTAGTACAAACACACCTCCTTTATATGTAGATTAAGCCTATTATAGATTATGCAATGCTAACAAAACAATTCATTTCTTGTATCTCAGGTGCTGAAATAACGTAAACAGCGTGTGCATCAGTGTGCACAATTTATTCTTAGTTTATTAATTCTTAGCGAAGCATATAGCTATGACAAATATGTTTATCTGTTTGTATACATATACCTGTATATATATATATATATATATATATATATATATATATATATATATATATATATATATATATATATATATATGTGTTTATGTTTGCATGTGTTTCAGCTCTGGACCCTGCCAAAGATCCGTGCCTCAAGATAAAATGTGGCCGCCATAAAGTGTGTGTGGCAGAAGATTACCAAACACCCACCTGTGTTAGTCAACGCAGGATGAGGTAAACGTCTGACTCACAGTTATAGCTCATTACCGAAACAGTAGTAAAAACAGTGTACAGGCATGGACAAAAAGATTGGCACCTTGCTGCCATGCTTGGATATGTGTATAACATCTTGAATTACATATACATTTTGGAGCATTAGAAAGCTGCATATTGATTGAAGATCAACAGTTCACCAAACACCCAGGAAGGGTTTGAAAACAAAACACTGAGGGCCCTATCTTACACCCGCTGCAATGCAGTGCCAAGTGCAACACAAGTGTTTTTTTTTTTTTTCATTTTCACGTCCCGTTGTTGTTTAAATAGCAAATGCATTCGCGCCCATGGGCGTGCTGGTCTGATTGCTGGTCAACTCGCATTGTTGGCATGTTGCTATTTTGAGGCAATCTGCGCCATTGACCAACTGAAACCTGGTATAAAGTCATTGGATATTATTTTTGTTATTTAAAGAGCACGTTAGTAATGCGCGCCTATAGGCGGGTCAACTTTGCTTATTAAACACAGGGACGCACAGCAGTACACAAACATGCCAGATATTAAAAATAAAAGGAATTGTGCCCTGAGTGGAAAGCAGTGAGTCCAGAATTAATTTCTACTGAATACCATTGGAAAAGTCTGAAAATAGCAGTTTTGAATAAACTGTTAACAAATGCACTGAATGTCATTAGAGGCTTTGGAAATGTTCAATAGCTGTTCCACCAAATATTAAATCAATAGTGCCAATAATATGATCCAGCTTTCAGTTTGTAATAATTCCATATTTTTTCCATGCCAGGTCCACTGCAAACTAAACAAATACATATGTGGATAACAAAGGATTTTTTATTTAGAAAAAGAAATGTGCTAATAGTTTAGGTCACAACTGCAATTGATTTTATTATGGAGTATGTCAGTAAGTTAACATTGCGGTAGCAATATATAAACATATTTATATATTGATTTTACATGGTACATTTTCTTGCACATTTGATGTTAAGTATGTCAAAGGTTGAGAGGAACAAGGTGTCCTGTGTTCTTACCCAGTCAACCTATCCTGGAAATAACTGGGCAAACTTGCCTGCCAAAATCTGGGAATTAGTTGTTCTGAGAGAGAGCGAAAGTGTTTGTGTGTGAGGTGTGTGTGTGTGTGTGTGTGTGTGTGTGTGTGTGTGTGTGTGTGTGTGTGTGTGTGTGTGTGTGTGTGTGTGTGTGTGTGTGTGTGTGTGTGTGTGTGTGTGTGTGTGTGTGTGTGTGTGTGTGTGTGTGTGTGTGTGTGTGTGTGTGTGTGTGTGTGTGTGTGTGTGTGTGTGTGTGTGTGTGTGTGTGTGTGACCGAGGTGAAAATATGGCACAGACTGACCTGGATTTTTGCAAACAGTGATTGTGTTATGAAACTAATCATTTAGTGAATTGGGGGTGATAGCATAAAACAAATGTCTTTTTTTAAATGGCCTATTGAAACATAGACAGAGAGGGATATTAAAAAGAAGTATCACAGAAACCAACAGAAAGAGAGAAAAACATAATAGAAGTATGGGAAAAAACAACATTGGATTCTCAACTATTGGGTCGCAAGTTCTCGCAACCCAAAAAGGGGTCACAGGTACTTTAATTTGTTACTTGGTAGAAGTTAGACAAATCAAAGAATCCTATAAATGCATTTTTAATAAAGTACTGAATGAAAAATTGTTGTTGATTAAATCAAATTATGTAAAGATTGAATCACTCTGATTTGGCATATAGCTCTGGAATTCAAATCTAAAAATCAGTTTGCTGTCAATCCAACAATTCCTTCTTATTCATTTAGGAAGATTCCAACATGTAGAGGTTCTTAACACCTCATCCTCAAAAAACCCATGAACAAAACTATACAAGGGACAATAAATTATGAAAATATTCACTTAAAGTGAGAATAAATATGATTTGTCTTGACCAGACTGAGCATAGTGTGCTTATTTAAGACCATCAAAGAGAATTTCTTAGAAGCAAAATTTCCAATTCTCTCTGTCATATAATGGTGCATTGGTTCTATTTAAATAAATTTCATTTGATTTTATGTACATTTTTGTTTACTTTTTTGTACTGAATTGGGTAGCTACTGGATTTGCCATGTTAAACTAGGTAAGCAAACCAGTGCAGTAGATGATAGTAGGAAGAAGACAGAGGAAAAAAGGCTGCATTTCTGCAATATTGTTTGGCTTCTTCATTGTTTGTGTTAGAATAGCAATCTCTCTTTCTGTCTGCAGTTTAAAGGACATGAATTTGAATTCACCACTGCTGAAATGCAAAAGATGTCCAGTTGTGCACCCTGCACCTGTTTGTGGAACAGATGGGCACACTTACTCCACCAAGGTAACACACACGCTGCCTGTTTATGAGAACTGTCACGGTGTGTGTGTTTTCTGTATGTATACTGTCTGAATTGCTTTTCATAATGCTGTGTCACGGAGGTATTCAACCAAGAGATTAATCCTCGATCAACAATGTACTTATCTAATCTAAGCTTTATGTGCGTGTCTGTGTTTGTTCGTGTTGTAGTGTAAACTAGAATATCAAGCTTGCATCTCTGGGAAGCAGATTTCTGTGAAGTGTCCAGGACAGTGTCCCTGCCTTTCAGGAAATACAGCAGAGAAGAGAGGTACATGCACTTTATCGATACAGTTCATTTCTATTAGGCCATAAATACTTGCCCATAGGCCCTTCAGAACCAAAGTTGCCCTTTTCTGCTGTACAGTATTGCATTTAATATGAATTATGGATATGATAAACTTACAGGTCAATGACTAATACTGTAAGAATGTCCACAATAAATGTTTTTAAAATTCTAGTTTAAAACGCCTGCAAAGTTCTTAGAAATATATTTTTATATTCATGATTAATTTTGAAAAACATTTGAAAGAAAATGTTTAATGACATTTATGTGGTGTAAACAGCAATAACATTTTACCCTCAAACCTTAAATACATAAGAGTGTACATACCTTATAAAAGTTTAAATATGCACTTCCCTTCAAAAGATGAATACATTTAGTGAGACTTTTTAAAAGATATTAATACTTTTATTACAGCAAGAATGCATTTAATTGATCAAAAGTGACAGCAAAGACATTTTAAACGTTACAAAAGATTTCTATTTTAAATAAATGTTTTTTTTTTTACATTTATCAGTTTCTTATGTTATTAGGGAGTTACACCACGTGACATTTTACAACCTGAACTAATTGCCTTGTCATTAAAAGGTACACTTATACTTAAAAATAAATATATTTTTGACCTTGACAGACTTTGATATAATTTCCTGCTTTACTAATGAATTAATATAATTTCCTGCTTTACTAATGAATTAATAATGAAAGATTATACTAAAATACTTGGGGTTTCTTTTAATTATTAATTTTTATTATGATATCAGAACAGTTGTGTCACTGTTACATTTTATGCCCACCAAAACATCAAAATTAATTTTAATTTAGAAATTAAAAACATGCTCATCATAGACTAGGTATATGAAAAGTCTTTGTGTGCATGAATTACATTTTTTAATAATTTAATAGATCTGGACACTGTCATTGACCCACAGTTGCTACATTATGGTCACATGATCTCATTACGTTGATTGCTTATTTCAGCGAGTGGGGTCAAGTTATCAGCTTGGAAATCCAATGATGTGTAAAAAATGTGTAATAAAAATGATTATTTCTCCTCAAGGAGGAGAGATTACAAAATCAGAGCTGATATTACTTCTGGTGCATTTGTCACACTAGAAAATGTACAGTATTCCATATTTGTTGTATATTGCATATTTTAGCTAATTTAGTAGGTCATCCATGTATTCTATACTTACAATTTGTACACTGCACACAATATACAGTGCATACTACATCTCATGTCATTACAAGATGAACCATATTATTCTATATATAAAACCAATATTTCATCTCTGCAGCTGTGGAAAGGGATGTGTACCCTCTAGGGTGGATATTTGGCTTGTTTTCAGCTGCAACGAGAGCAGCAAAAAGAGATTTCAATACACCAAACTAGTCTTATTTTGTGAAGATTCTCAAAGCTGAATCCCTTAGGAACTTATTAAATGTTTGCTGTTCCAGATTGTTTCTGCGTGTACGTGTGAGAAAGACAGCACGGTAATATTAGCTTTTATCATTATCCCAATGAACATAAGTTCTGTCTTCAGCTGCTCTGCTTCAGACTATAAAGAAAATTCAATCACCTTCGCCATCAAAAGATTGTCAATGATAACTCACAGCTCAAATCAATGCAAACTAAATTCAGGATCTTGAAACTGAAGTCACAATAGGGGGTGAGAATTATAAATGTTGTTGTTTTTCCAGTTGCCAAATATCAGCAAGACCAAATCTCTTCCTTTTTACACTATCATTCAAAAGTTGTGTTATCAAAAGTTATCATTCAAGAAATTAATGCTTTTATTCAGCAAAGACACATTAAACTGACCAAAAGTTACAAGATTTCTATTCCAAATAAATGCTGTACTTTTGAAATTTCTGTTCATAAAAGTATCTATCCTGAAAAAAAATATATCACAATTTCCACAAAAATATCAAGCGGCACAACTGTTTTCAACATTGATAAGAAATGTTTCTTAAGCACCACATCAGCAAATGAATATTCAGCTTTGCCATCACAGGAATAAATTACATTAAAAAAATATATACAAATATTCTACGTTATTCTAAAGGGGACATATCATGAAAATATGACTTTTTGCAGTGCTATAATCGGGTCCCCGGTGCATCTACCAACCCAGAAAACGTGAAAAGTGACAACCAAGTAACTTTGTTTTGGGAAGCCTTTCTCTGAAAGCATGTCAAAAAATAAGCCGATCTGATTTTGCTCCCCTTCTGATGTAGGATCTTATCGTAATATTACCGCCCCTTAATCTGCACGTTTCCACCCAGTCAACCTATCCTGGAACTAACTGGGCAAACTTGCCTGCCAAAGTCTGGGAATTAGCAAGCAACAACAGTGTTACCAGAGCAATGGTACAAATTCGAGCAAAGAATGCAAACTGTTTTGTCGTTGGCTGCACAGACGAGCACAGATCGCTATTTGACCAAAACATTTCACAGCTGTCTTATAAAGACCTCATGGAACTGTCTCAACTTTAGTAAAAGTTAAACATGACGGTACATGCAAGTCGACCAGATAAATCAATGTAACTCCACAACAACTACATAAATGTATCCACTAACCATTCAGAAACGTCCAGGTGCAGTATAAAAGTTGCAACCTCTTCCTGAGTCTCTCTGTAAGGCTGCACTCCGCTACCAGTTATTTTCGAAATTAGACAGACACTTTCTGGGGACACCAGAAATTTATATTACATCTTGTGAAAAGGTGAATAATATGTCCAATAATTGCAATAATATTTCACAATATTACTATTTCCCTTTCGAGGAAACTCAACATTGCATCAGAATGTTGGCGATATGGGAACGCTTCTGTGCAGAGCCGATCCGCCCTATACGCTCACTACGCAAGCTGCGTAGGGCCCCGCAAATTACTCAAGGCCCCGCCTCCCTCTCGTGTCATAGCGCGTCAATTAATGTTTACAACATCAATGACAAAATTAAGCGAAACTATCCTTCTGGTCACAAAAAGAGAGAGAGAAAAAAAGAGAGTGAATTGCGGGAACAACAATCAGGTAAACTTGTGTTCTCAACTTGTGTTCACAAGTTTGATGTCAGCAAAGTAAAGTTAAGTTTATGTGCATTTCTATTGTGTTTTTTAAAGTGCAACGGCTCGGATAACCGCGTCGCGTGTGTTATCATGCGTTCATATGCGCGTGCACGAAATGAAACGCGCATTTTTCAAGCAGAAATATATGTGGAGACCAGACATACTACACAATATATGGGCGTGAATGATGGCACTCCTCATCAAAGTAAACATTATACACACTTTTAAAACAAGACACTGATTATAGTCTCAGTTAATGTGTAGTAAAAACTCTAAACAACTGCACTAATTATGCAAGATGAAAAGCAATGTATTGACAATTTAACATTGATTGACTTTGATTTAAAATGTTGATTAGCTGGACATACTGGTCAATATGGATGCACATCCCTCAGTAAATAATAACTCAATGACTCAATAAATCAAGAATTGCTTCAACATGCATAATTTTTATCTACCAATGTCTATTTTTGATATCAGGAATTACATGTTCACTTGTACAAAAGTTAATTCTTGATATCAATGATGTCATTCACTCACAGGGATTATTGATATCTGCATCACAATATTCACTTGTTATCTTAATATTCTATAGAAAGTACTCTATTCAGTAAATATCATTCTGTTCTATATTGTTGTACTTATTCTTTGACTGTTTTGTTTAAAGGAGGGAGGATTGTATTGGGAGCACTGAAGTGTCAGGTGTGAATGTGGCAATGGCAAATGGTTTACATATCTCACGGCGTCACGGGTCAGGTAGAGGGCCCCTTAGCAGAATTTTGCTTAGGGCCCCAGGGAGGTCAGGATCGGCACTGCTTCTGTGTAATTGCGTCTGAAGCATGTGTGAAATTACTTCAAACTCATTGGTGAAACGTCATACCCTGACACATGACGGCGTACTACAGGAACTATAAAGGATACCTGGACCAAACATTGTCAGCTTCTGTGCCTTCAGCAAGCGCTCTGTGTGAATCTGTCTGTCTATATTGTGTTGTTTGTCCTTTAGGAAATTAGTATGGACATACATGTGCAGAGCGTGGATGGGACAGAGAAAAGCCAGGGCTAGGTCTGCCTCCTCTGGGGAGGAAACACTCTTTGAAGTTAAAACACTCTCAGATAAGATTGCAGAGCAGGAACAGTACAACCTCTCGGCTCCGAAGTGAAAAGCAAAGATGCGACGCACCTGCTACACATTATATGCTTGCGCTGCGAGGCAGAGCAGCTGATGCAAATATCGCATGCGAATGTGCTTTGACTCTTTTTTTTTTTACACTCAAAGTAGATTGGTCTCTCAAAGTGATCCCAATCAGAACGGTATGTCCGACTACGTAGAACGTGACCGAACTGAAAGGGAACCAGCTTTACAGTTAAAACAGAGATGTTCTACTGTGTTTTGGATAAAAAAATTCAGTCTTGGTGGGCATAAGATGTCTTTTAAAGCATAAAAAAATTATTTATTTTTTTGTAAAAAAACAAACAAAAAAACAATCCCAAACTCTTGATTAGTAGTGTAATTTTACACATTTGAGAGGCGTGTAGAGCTAAATTTCTCTGATACTTGGTTTGCATAGTAGCCGTTAAAGAACAATTCAAATGTTAAAACATGTCTAAATTCAACAATGGTTTTAGGATCAATGCTTTTTGTTTATCAAAATGGAATTGCTTCCATGTCTGGCTTCAGCAGTAGCTGTAATTATTTGACTGATTTGTGATTATTTTTTTTTTTAATCATCAGTCCTCTCCACCAATAAGCTTGTGTGTGTGGTCGGCAACTTCAAATGCCGCACATTGGTGGTAGTTGAGGAGATTCCCATATTCCATGTGAAGCACATTGAGTGCTGAGAATAGCGCTATATATTCTATGATAAAACATTTTTTTTTTCAGATTTATTTATACCATTCTTTCTCAATTACTTCACAGAAAAACTTAACTTTCAGTGGTATACTGAACATTTTCAGAGGTATACTGAAACCATGATCTATATTTACTATGATTACTATGTCCTCCTTCATTCTAGTCTTTGTTTGGCCTAATGGAAAAGGTTGACCATATTTGCTGAAATATGACTTTTATTAGCAGGTTAGTCTTTAAAAATCTCATTAGATGACCCTCTGTGTGATCGCCCTCAGCAGGGATCGAACACTAATGTGCTTTTTACAACATATTGCTAGGCAACTGTAAACAGCCTACAGTTAGGCAATGAGCTGTTACTGGTGGAAGAATTGTTTTTCTTTTATTAGTATTAAAGTTAGCCATTTATTGAACATTTGTCTCTTTTATCATATTGCTGTAGGCATGGCACTAAAGGGAGGGGGGCATGGGGCCTATAGTTAAAGTCTTTTCTCATGTTAATTGTGTGTCCACAAGGGTTGAGATTTTAATTGTAATCTTGTTTTTTAGCAATCGTGATGCATTTAAAAAATAAGCATTGATTGTTTTTTTACACATACTCAAACTCATACTGCACACTTTTGGTATGGGTATTGTGGTTTGGCATGCCTGTGTTGTTTTAACCACTACATGTTTGGAACTTCTCTGTGTGTGGAACGTAACTGATATACAGTAGAATGGAACAATACCGTAAATATAGGTATACTTTGTTGTTGTAAATGCATCTGAAAAATAATAGAGGACACAGAGTGAGTTGCTGTAGGAAAAGTACATGATCCAAGTAATATTAAACTTGAGACGTGCATTATATTAAAGTGCCAACTTACGGTTACGTCCCTATCGATAATTGCTAGAAAGTCATGCAAGTATTTAGCCTGGCAAGCCAGACCTACATGCGTTTTCCCACCAGCGGAGCTAGTTGATATATTAAACTTTTGCCGTATCCCGTCGTCAAAACTCCGAACACATCTTCCTTTAAGTACTTAAGTTACTTTCTCTTAATTCCAAGTCCTCCAGAGTCGCGGCCAAAGCTGATTCGAAAGGCCGCTGTTCGCCAGCAGCATCTTCTTTGTTTTCAAGTAACGTTAGTAGGGAAATCCCCTTTGGAAATTACACGGAACCGTCACAACTCTGCCGTCATTATGTTAAGCCCGCCCACCAACTCTATACATGATGTGATTGGCCTGACCAGAGTTTGGTTTTTCCAGCTCAAAAACCAACGGAGAGTTGCTAGACCACACTGGCTGCGAAATAATTTTTGCTGCCACTAGGGTGCGTCTAGATTTCTAGGCTAGCAAGTATTTCCTTTTTGCATAAAGGATCGTCCTGACAGCAAGTGAGTCTCTGTTAAACTTCGGACAGATGAAGCCCAATAGAATGCGATCATAATTATTCTGTTTAAAATATTTTAAAAAATTGTTGTACTGAAAACATACCGAACTGTGACTTTGAAAAAGCACGTACTCAACATGACTCGTCATTTTTGTATACCGTTACATCCCTACTATTTGTCCAAGACATAATTATCCACAGTGAATTAAAGGGATAGTTGAAAAATGAAAAATAAAAATGAAAATTCTGTCAGTAATTACTCACCCTCATGTCGTTCCAACCCCGTAAGACCTTCGTTCATCTTCGTAATACAAATGAAGTTATTTTTGATTAAATCTGAGAGCTGGATCACTCCTCCATAGGCTTCTAAAGGATTGAAACTTGACAGCCCCGAAAAGTTATTAAAGAAATCATTAAAAGAGTCCAAGTGACTACAGTGGCTAGATCTTAAGTTTATCGAGCTACGAGAATACTTTTTGAGCGCAAAAAAACAAACAAAAATAGCTACTTTATTCAAGTATTCTCTTTGGGCCTGGAGATTTCACGTAGTGTTATTGCGCAACGCTTCTGGTTGAACGTCACACACATCATACACATGACCAGCGTCGCCAACAGTGAGCCTACGTGTGACATACAACACAGAAGCGCTGCGCTGTTACACTACGTCAACAGCTTAGAACAGACATGGAAGAGAAGAGATGGTTGAATAAAGTCGTTATTTTTGTGTGTTTTTGCACGCAAAAAGTATTCTCGTCGTTTTATAAACTTAAGATTGAGCACTGCAGTCACTTGGACTCTTTTAACAATTTCTTTAATAACTTTTCGGGGCTGTCAAGTTTCAATCCTTTAGAAGCCTATGGAGGAGCGATCCAGCTCTCAGATCTAATCACAAATATCTTAATTTGTGTTCCGAAGATGAACGAAGGTCTTACGGGGTTGGAACGACATGAGGGTAATTACTGACAGAATTTTCATTTTTGGGTGAACTATCCCTTTAAACAAGCAAAAAAAGCTACACATCTTGTATACACATCTATGCAAAATGGCAGAGGAAACATAACACAGCCCGATGTGTGTCTCTGCGGAATACTTGAAACATTTCATCCAAAATTAGAGAATGTGAATAAAACCCCTGGCAACTGCTTCTAAATACAAAGCCCCAGCCATTCCTTCCTTCCAGTACTGCATCTTATGTACAATCAACACAGATTTCTGGTGCATTATTCAATCAGTCAAGAATTTAATCAGTTACGCTCATTAATTACTTAAAAACAAAACTAGATTTATCAAATGCCCCAAACAATATACACAGACTATTAAATCTAATAAACACATCAAAGCAAAATACATTGGATGCAGAAAATCAAGTAAATTGGAAATTATTTATACATTGGATAAGTACAAATCTCACCAGCAGACACAATAATTGCTGATGTTATCCAATATATTATGTTTTATAGCCTGCAGTGTCACCAGGCAGTATGTACTGGCTACAGGACAATAATAGTAGGCATTGTTCTCCTCACCTTGAGGGTTAACTGGACTTCAGTATCTTCCTTAAGGGCACAAAGATGAGAGATCTCTTGGTTCTTTCTCCAGTTCATTTATGAGCCTTAATAACCAGCAATGAACCATGAAAATGTTATCTATTCTTAATGAAAACACTAATCAAGTTTACCTGTGATCTGTAAAGATAGATGTGTATACTTTACAGTTTCTCATCAGACTTGTGCAATTGTCACAACGGTATGCTGGAACATCTGGAACAATCTATTGCATGTCTGCAAAATGTAGTAACTTACACAAAACATTTAAATGTATGCTTCAAAACCTAGTTATTGTGGCATTAAATTGGCCAAGGTCTTTCTATTCTATACAAGACTGTCTTGGTGGGGGGCAGTGTAGTCTTTCACATGAAATTAGGCAACTGAACAGTCATTTAAAAAAATAAAACCACACTGAAGTGTGACTGCTACAAAAGCATTTCATTGTTTAAGGCTAGAAAAGCAGGCGAAGGCAGGCAAAAACATCGGGGTTTTTTTCACTGGTCAATTTTGAGATTTTGGGCTATTTGTCTTCAATAACATGTTTTCTTTAGACTTGTGCTGAAAATACACATTTAGGTCTTAATTTTACTACACTTTGTCTGTTTGCGTGTGTAGATTTCGCCTAAATTCATCAAAAGTTGGTGTTCTAAATCACCCCGCTGCCCCGCGATCGCAGTCTGCACCCTGTCATTACAAATGCCGTTAGAAAGCTCTCTCTCAATGTTGTCGGATCCAAATATGGTAATTTTCTGTTTAATCAGCAACCAATCATTTAGTAAAATGGGCGATTTAACTCGAAATGCGCAATCACATTGGCTAATGCCGAATTCTGACAACGTGATTCGTTCAGTCGTCACGTGATGCGCTCTGACATTATATACATACATCACATATACTATACTTTACACATATATATACAAAACAATTACATTACACAACACATTTCAGTTTTTATATAATATACGTAATTACTATATAATACTGAACAAATCTGTAATTGTGGGATCCTAAAGTGGTTGTGAGTACGTCAGGCAGAGACATTCATCTGTGTGATGGACTGTTGATGTGTGGTTTTGATGTGTTGTTTTGGATGTTATGATCAGTGATGGATGAAGCAATAATAAGTCTTGGATGTTAAACAGTGTGATACATGGATTTTACTTGGACCTAAAGCATATTTTGTCTGTAATTCATGGCTTTCAATAGAAATTAGTGGAATTTTGCCATAAAAATCTTTAAAGGCCGTTTTTCTCAAAATGAGTTTTTCTGTAGCACCTACATACACCAAACGTTACAGTCTTATTCCTAACTATATTGTGAAGGTTTGTCCAGAGGGATTTGTTGATATATCCTTCTTGGCCTGATGATGTATATGTCATTTTATGCCTAAAAATAGAGTGGAAATAAAATGAAGGCTATTTGAAATATTTTCTGATTTACAGGGTAACAAAAGGAGATATTCATAATCCCTTCTGATAATGTATTTTCATTGAATATATCAACAAAATGCAAAAATAATTTTGAACCTTGTTTTTTTTCAATGGTCAGATTTGTCACTTCAAAATATATGCAAATGAGTGCATATTTAATTAAATATAGCCTGATTAGCATATTTAAACATAAAATTACAGAAAACTTGCAATACATTTTTTTTCTCCTTTTCATGTGAGTAATCAACTGGTAAAGTTTCATGGTGATATTTGTAAGGTAAAAATTTTACCCTATTCACCTGTAGTGTATCGCCTTAACCTCATTTCTTTGAATAAAATAATTTTTGATTGATTTTTACTTCTTAAATTCTACTGTTGTGCTCGACTGAAGCTGTTTCATTTATGAATGTTCTGCATTTATTTGTTTTGTAGAGTGTGGTAATGCAGATATGACTGAAGTGGTTAGCAGATTACGAGAGTGGATCACAGTTCTTCATGAGAGTGGCAATCCCAGCAAGAAATATAAATTCCAGAAGCCAGAGAGAAGTGAGTACACACACACACACACACACACACACACACGTCAAATCAATGAAAAAATTACACTAAACACCTTTCTACAACCTCTATCTGTCTGTTTAGAGGTGGACATGAGTAAGGTCCCCCTCTGTAAGGACTCTCTGGGCTGGATGTTCTCCAGACTGGACACAAACTTTGACCTTCAGCTCGACCAATCAGAGCTGTCCAGCTTGAGCTCAGAGAAGAGTGATGTGTGCACTAAAGCCTTCCTCAGGTCATGTGACCCAGACAGAGACAGGCTCGTTTCCAGCCAGGAGTGGTGTTCTTGCTTTCAGAGATATCAAGGTACAGTAAACGTACTGTAAACAAACTTTTCCCACATGCTTTCTAGAATTTATAGATAGAGGAGTACTTTCTCTCAGCCAAAACCAAAAGACTATTTCGGACAGGGCATAATAAACCCTGACGGAGATCAGGACCTTGACGCAAAGAAAGTAGAACCCGTATGTTTCCATGGACAATTCTCAAATATGTGACCCTGGATCACAAAACAAGTCACATGTCGCACGGGTATATTAGTGGCAATAGCCAACAATACATTGTATGGGTCAAAATTATAGATTTTTCTTTTATTCCAAAATCATTAGGATATTAAGTAAAAATCATGTTCCATGACGATATTTTGTAAATTTCCTACAGTGAATATATAAAACAATTATTTTAGTGAGTGAATGCAGCAAAATCACGAATATAAACTGACAACTTTAAAGGTGATTTTCTCAATTTCTCCATTTTTTTTGCACCCTCAGATTGTATCTCGGCCAAATATTGTCATATCCTAACAAACCATACATCAATTGAAAGCTTATTTATTCAGCTATCGGATAATGTATGAATCTCAACTTCAAAAAATTGACCCATGTCACTAGTTTTGTGGTCCAGGGTCACAGTTTAGAGGTAAAAAAACAAAAATATTTCACCAGTCATAATTTACTAATGGGAATTAAGTATTCCAGAACATATGTAATGTTATATTAAGATTGTACATGTTGAAATTAGATCATTTGTGCTGAAATAACACTTTCTTTTATGAAATTTATATTACTTAATTTATATTTATATTATTTAATTAAATTACACACACACACACACACACACACACACACACACACACACACACACACACCACACATATATATATATATATATATACATACACAATATTGCTTATCTTTTTGCTTAATCCAATAATGGAATATTGCTTAATCCATTAGCTATTTTCTAAAAGTGTATTAAGCACAATGGTAGTGGTTTTTTTCTCACTTCTGATCTGAAATCAATGCGTTTCAGAAACTCCCTGCCAATCAGAGATCACCATCATCCACAAACAACAAGCTGGGAAGAAATTACTGGGTGAGTCTAATCTCACGTCTCGTGTGTATCATTTATATATGTAATTTTCGCAAACACAGAAAAAAGGGGTCCATGTTTGTAATGCAGAATCATGTTTAGTGACAGACCAGTATTTTGGCTTCATGTATTTGGCCATTTTGAGATTACAAGCATTGACTGATAATCATTTTCAATTGGCTAAATAAATGGAAGGTGGAGTAAGAATTTCATGGGTAATTTTATCATCTATATTAGCTAGATTAATGAATCAATCTTATGTTGTAAATTCGTTTTTTGTTATAAAACTGAAGAAAAAAAACGATTGACCTAATACATTTAGTTACAATTGTCTACAGCATACTTTTTAAAAGTAATTTTTCATCATACATTTTGAACCGATTCAAAATGAAGTGGCGAAATGATTCCATGATGCATTACATGATACTTATTAAAAAATTGCATCATTGTTATTTAAACCTGAATAGACGGACTGTCTGACATACCTTATTGAAAGTGCATTAAGATTACACTAGAATCACAGCTGTAAACACCAGACTTGTGTTCCATAGTTTCAAATCTTCAAAACTTTTTTCCTCAGCATTTTACACCATGTTCATATATAAAGCACTAGCATTTAACAATCATCTCAATGTCATCACAACCTAAACACAGTTACAGTAAAACCAGGGTGCCAAACAGCTCTCAAGCCAACATTAATTCTATTAAAGCTAGAAATCACTCAGAGTTTCTTTCCCTCGCTCTGAAGGTCGCGTGTTTAATTTGAGCAGGGGAATGAGATGAGGGGAAATTGGACATGAAAAAAAGGATATTTTTAACTGCTGTTTCTCCCCTGAGTGGAACGCACAGTGACGGCTCTATGGCTTCCGGCACTGAATTATAAAAAGACAAAAAAGAGAGAAAGATAAAAAAAAAAGCTTGACTGTGGTGATTCTGTAGCAAGAAGCTGTGAAGTTGAAAAGAAATGAATGTGAGCGAGAGACTAAGAGAGAGAGCAAGCTCTCGGAGGGAGGTGACAGTTATGTTCTCTGACATTGAATATATCATCTCCCTATCTGTGTGAGTGTGGCTGGGAGACACTCTCTGTGGCTGTGTATAATCTTGTCGGTGATGTAATGTTTCCTGACATTAGGACTGATGCTGATGTGTGTGTGTGTGTGTGTGTAGGTCCATACATCCCCTCCTGTGATGAGAATGGCTTCTATAGGCCTCACCAGTGTCATGGTAGCAGTGGTCAGTGCTGGTGTGTCGACCGCTATGGAAACGAGGTCGCGGGGTCTCATACCCACGGGCCTGCTGACTGTGGTAAGAGGGGCTCATCATACGTAACCTCATATCTTTATTATCTAGTAATGAGAAAAAAGTCAAATAAGTAATCTGTTTAATATGTAAAATATAGGGATGCAATGAACTGCACAGAATTCTTGGCTGATACGATAACCAATCATTTTACATTTCGCATTTTAGTCCTTCCAACTGGAGGGGCAAGTTAATTAGCTAATAAATTAGAAAATAATCAGTTGACATTATAGATCATTTAAAAAAAATAAACTTCCAATCTGGAATTTACAATGCATATAAGTATTCTGACGATTAAACTATAGTAAGTATTTGAGTAAATAATCAGGGTATTAGTTATTGTGATCAATAACGATTACACTAGATAAAACGCGAGTCCTGGGTTTCAAGACACGGTGTCTTAAAAACCTGTATGCTACGGGGCTGTTGAATGCTTGAATCTGATTGGTTGACGAACGTTCTAAGGTGTACAACTATTTTCAGAGAAACGCACAGCTAAAGTAGTTCCAGGCAGGTCTTGACCGCATTACAGTTCCATATCACTTTGCGTAGTTAACAATTACAGAAAATAGGATACAATTCATAACCAGAAAAACCGCGCTTGATCTACCATTTTCAATTTCTAACTTCACAATCAATGGAAACGTGGAGTTATTTATAAATAAATTGATAATCCTGCTGCACGGGTTTTCGTTATTACTGCAGATAATATAACAAATAAATAAATAAGGATAGGCATACTTGTTAAAAGGGCTTTGTTTTTTATTTATTAAACTTTATTAATTTATGTCAATAATAGAAAAAAATTAATTAACGAATTAAAAATAATTAATAAATAAATAATATTGACGCACATGCTTTTCCGTCTCATTATTGCAATCTCTCCCCCTCTCTCTCACTCTTTAATAACTGCATTAATAACCGCATTAGTCTGCATCAGTGGCTCAAACCTCCGTTACTAGATCTAACATTTTTGGAATTAGCAAACTATAAACACCACCTCGGGTGTGCATTATTTTTCTAATAATTCAACGGCCCGTCATCAATTATTCCTTACGTTTTCATAGCGTGAGATGCTGAAGAAAAAAAAAAGTTATCTGTTATACAGACAAAACAAAAAATCTGTGAACTGTGTGAATGACTACAGATGTAGCTGTTTGCGGTTTTGCATATTAACTCATTAAACTGAAAATGGCATATTGTTCGATTATTTTGATAGTTTAAATTAATATTAAAACATTTGACGTTAAATTGATAGTAAAAAATTTGACATTATTACTACACTACCGTTTAAAAGTTTGGGGTTGGTAAGACTTTTAAATGGTTTGAAAGAAGTCTCTGATGCTCACCATGGCTGCATTTATTTGATGGAAAAATACATTAAAAACACTAATATTGGGAAATAATACTCTTTAAAAGAATATAAGAATATATTCCTTTGATGGCAAAGCTGGATTTTCAGCATCATCACTCCAGTCTTCAGTGTCACATGATCCTTCAGAAATCATTTTAATATGGTGATTTGCTGCTCAAGAAACATTTCTTCTTATTATCAATGTTGAAAACAGTTGTGCTGCTTAAGATTTTTGAGGAAACCGTGATACATTTTTCTTCAGGATTCTTTGAATAACAGAAAAGTCAAAAGGACTAGCCTGGGTTTCCCCATACTGCCTTACCGCAGCGCGATTCAATTCACACTGAAAGGCAGTCTGGATACCATGGCCAGATTTTTCGCCTCATTTAGGGAACCAATCACAGAACGGGGAGGGAGCAGCTAGACGATGACGACATATATGCGACACACAGAAACAGTTTGTTTATATCGATTTAACATTGCTGAAGACGCGAAGCTACTCTTTGATAAAAAACTTAACGTCATTGTTTACAAAAAAGATCTTTCCCATCGTCTTCTTCCTTGTCTAATTTCTGTCGCTCTACATACGTCATCTGGTATAATCGAAACGATTGGCTATGAGCTACGTACAGGCATATTTGATAGACATTCTTAGCACCCAATAAACTGCGACGGGCATTCTGAAACCACGCCTCAAATACAAGAAATTGCGCATGTGGTTCCCAGACCCAATTCTCAACGAGATTGGGTCTGGCTTTAGCCAGGCTACAAAAGGACAGCATTTATTTGAAATAGAAATATTTTATAAAATTATAAATGTATTTATTGTCACTTTTGATCAATTAAATGCATCCTTGCTGAACAAAACTATTTTATTTCAAAAACAGCAATGAAATGTGTTCATTGTAAGAGCTAAAGAAATTAAAGAGCTACTGTATTTCCTTTTAGCCGCGGAGTCTTCCGGAGATTTTGGCAGTGGCGACTCACTGCTCTCAGACGATGAGGATGGTGATGTTGTAAATGATGAAGAGGAGATGGGAGATGATGATGATGAATATGAACAAGTTGATGATGAGTATGGGTACCTGTCATAATCAGTTTTTTGTTTTTTTTTGTTTTTTATTATATAAAAACATTTAAAAAGAAGGAACCAAATAAAAAAAGACTTTCATTTGGTCTTAAAGCACGTTTCTAGGTGACCTCGGCAGAGTGCAGTACTAACATTACTAAAGGGTCCATCTACCCCTTGTGCTGTATAACATTTGTACAAAATTAATAATACTCAATAACCACGTTTCATTTTTGTTACATTTCTTATATTCATCCAAAGCGAATAAGTGTATTGGCAGACCTAGAAGTTCAGGAATTCATAGGCGGGTTTGATGAAAAATTAATGAGGGTTTAAATGTTTGCACTTATAAACATGCACACAAATACACATACAAAATACATGCGTACACACACCTGAAGGCATGATTCGCCATAATCACATGCCTACACTTATTTATCATCATTTTTTTAATTCGAAGAATGAATACTTAAACTACTGATGAATTATCAAAATGTATCAACATTTGATATTTATTGGTCAACATTCTAGAGCAAATTGTTTGACGCGGCCTGGATTGACCACACTTCAGACACACAATAAAATAGATGTGACTGCAGTTGATGTTACGAGAGGACAGAGTCATGCTATTTACAGAAGCTTATACGCGCACACACACACGCTTATCTTGTGAATAGTTTGGCAGTCCTTGGGCATGAGGTGCCTTTGACGCAACACAGAGGAACGGGTGGAAAAGAGGTCTGGGGAAAAGAGAGAAGGAGATATTTAGTGTTAGAATGTAGAACTCGACTGCCATATGAATAAAAAATGAGAGCTTTTTGCATCACGTTCTCTGTTGTTTTTGTCTATAGGAGAAAGTGGACATGATTAGTTAGTTTGCATATGTTACTGTAGACAACAAATCATATGATAGATGCTGCTGCTGTCACTTATTCTCCTCGTCCTTCTCAGTGCTTTTGCATTTTCTGTCAGATTTGTTTTCATAATGTGCATATGAAAATATTAATTTCCTTCTATGGACATTGTGGTGTTTCCTGAAAAAAAAAAACTTATTTGGTTGAATGAGTTTATGATAATCATTTACAGAGGCAAAAGGAACTACCTTTATCAGTATTGTCCAGCTGCTGTCATAGAGATAACACTTTTTGGTTTGTTTGTTTTTTACAGTATACATATAATTTGCTCAAATAAAGTTACACAGACCAAAACAGTTTTTTGTACAGTTTTTTTTGTGTGTGTGTGTGTGTGTGTGTGTGTGTGTGTGTGTGTGTGTGTGTGTGTGTGTGTGTGTGTGTGTGTGTGTGTGTGTGTGTGAGAGAGAGAATTCTGTTGTGTCTGTTTGGTTAGTGCTGCATTATGTATAAATGCAATTTTAATATTTTATATGCCACAATTTCTCATCTAGACACACACACAGCCTCAAACACACACACACGGCACACTTAAACTGGGGCATCTGTGGGGTTGAACACTTGTTTAATCATTTAAACACAATCATGTGCCTGTCAACGTGTGTGCGCGTCTGGATCAAATTTAGACTGTAGTTCTGTTGGATAATTTCTCACTGAATTAAAATAATACATAGGCCTACCTAAAACTAAATTCAAATATGATGCAAAAATAAACCAAAAACTTGGAAACAGTTTTTGTTTTTACTAAAACACATACTAAATATGTTTGTGTATAAGGTAATAATAATATGTGTGTAATGTAAGGATGTGTGAGAGTGCTTTTGTTTTAACGTGTGTGTATTAGTGTGTGTCTGTCAGCGGCTCTGTACTAGGAACCAACTGGATAAACAGAAAGTGTTTTCATTCAACTTTCCCCTTCCTGTCATAGAAAATCACACTACTGTTGGCTTTGGATTGAAGTCACACACATGTTAATGTCTACCTTCACAATCAAAATCTGCTTTTCACTTAAAATGTATTGATAACCAGTGTTGGGGAAAGTAACGAGTTTTAATCTAAATTTATATTTTAATGGGGGGGGGGGGTTGTTTTTTAATAATACTTAAAAAAAAAGTTATATTTTTGCCAAATGTAAAGTTCCTTTCACACCAAAAGTGGAAATGTAAGTGGAAATTGCAAATGGAAATGCAAATTCACTCCTGTACAGTAGAGGGCACAGCTCAACATTTCAGCTGTGCTGACGTTTTCGATAGCAAAACAAGAGGACGTAGAAGACGAAAGTTCAAAACTCTTACTTCAGCAATAAAAAACAACAAATGTGATGTTTATCTAAAGTATTGCATTAGATAAACCAAATTTTGCTTTGGTTGAATTGGATCATCAAAGCACTCAGCAAAGACATTGGTTAATAAAGTTAGATTAAATACATATTTTTATTCATTTGGAGGAATAGTGAATCTGTTTTTATGTAAATGTTCACATTTAGAACAAAAATAACCGTCATGTTTACACAGCACACAACCCCTTGGCACTTCACTCCTCATGTCTGATGTTACACAACAATGACATCGTACTGTATTTCATAGTTTTTACTTGTTTCTACGTCCACGAATTGGACAGTAAAAAGTAAAAGTTTTAAAGTAAAATTACATGAAATACATTAAGCCACATTAGACCTATGTTCAATAATTTTATATTTTTCTCTGTGTAGGCCTATATTTTACAGTAATATTTTCTGTAAAAATAAATTGCAGTTTTTTTTAAGGGGTCATCAATCTACAGAAAGTACAAAAAAGCATCCTAAAAGTTGTGCATATGATTATAAGCCTTGGTATATTTATATTATTTAATATTTATATTATAATATTAGCTTGTTTGTTCACATTTGTGTCCATACTTCAAAAAAGGAAATGTGTTCGGTTACTAGTTACACACCCAGTGCAATGTGCCATTTTATTTTGAATAAGGATAAGGATAGAAGTGAGCTTTGTCAAAGGTGAAGATCAGTAAGTGAATTCAATCTGTTCTCCGCACAAAACTATTGACTTCAGAAGACTTGCCCCATGAAACTACTTTGTGTTTTTTTGGCTTTTTTCTTCTTCTTTTTTTTTTCATTTTATGGCAAAAACTGTTTCTACTTCAAGTTTTACTTTTGTGTTCCACAGGAAAAAGCAGCAGCTAAGTGTTTTATTTGAGGGTAAAAAAAAAACATTTGTGTGAACTATTCTTTTTAGGATTTCTTTTCAAATTTGTCAGTAAACTATCAAGTCATTTTCATGACAGGTTGAAATTGGACATTCACATCAACACCAATGTAAAGTATTTGGTTTTGCTAGGCCTGCGTTGTTAGCTAACACACTGCTGCTGGTTTTATCTTCCCGTGTCATTTCCACAGCAGGATTAGAAGAGGAAGGAACATTTCCCCATCCCACCCCCATCCTCGCTCTCTATGACTCTTTGTCTCTGTCCTTTCCTCCAATTTAATGTGAAAATCATTAGCTTCGATCAATGACTGTTCCACCTCCCTTATCTTGTGTGGAGCAAGCTAGCGGGTTTTTTTCTGCCCATATCAGCGTTCAAGAAGCCCATTAAAAATGAAGAAGTCACATGGCAAACACAACTCTTCGTGCTGCTCATCGATTCATAGTTTCTGTTATTAGTGCGATGTGCAGTTTTTTATCAGAATGGTTTTTAAATGGGTTTAAAAGATTTTACTGTAAATGCAAAATACTATCTGTAACCTCCCCTAGGGGTCATATTGATCTATTTGTGTGCATGTGTGTCTACAGTTCCAGTAGAAAACTGATGGAGGTGGAATTGCATTGTGTGATAAACTATTTCCAGCATCGCGTAGCAACCAGAAGACCGGGGAGAGTTATAGTTTGAAACTATACTTGATGGCACACTTCAAGCAGATGCCATTTTGTCCAATTCTGAATCTTTACTGAGACAGATACACACCTCACTGATACTTTCTGAATTCAAAAATTAAATGGACAATAAGCATTTTCTTTTTTTTAACAAAAACTTATTGCAAAAAACCACACATCTCAAAGACCATGTGAGCCACTGGATGAAAGGAACTAATATTTGAATATACAATTGGTTTATGCACATTAGCCAGTCCATCACAGCTGTGCACCATTCATAATTGAATTGAGAATGTCTTTAAAATTCCATTTAAATTTAATTTAAAGAAGTAGAATAAAAATAAAATTGTGTAGTTTTAGTAATAGGCCTGCATTTAATTTTTCAGAATGAATTACCCATAAACATTTTAAACACAACATGAGTTCTCTAGAAACTAGATTATATTGAAATTATGGAAGAACACATCATTTTCAAAACATCCTCTGGTTCATGAAATTAATATATATTTTATTACATTCATAATAATATATATTAGATATATATTATAAACACGTGTTTAAATATATCTAACAATTATTTTCCCCATTTCTCTAATGCAAATCATCTGTTGTGTGAATTTCTTTTAAATTGCATTTCAGTAAATTTACTTTTCCAGTCATTCTGATTCAAATTCCAACCCAACATCCTGTGTTGTAGTTAATTCAATTCAAATTCAAAGACATGAAATGAAAGTTAATTGTTACATTTAAATTGTACCCAACAAATGTGCAGCCACAATCATTATCTGTAATCATGTAAAGGCACAGGAAGTTTGTTCTAATTTGTTTAACCTCTGAAATAAAACCACTGTTTTTTTTAGGGTACAGTTAGGTTTATCCATAAATTGAGAGTGTAAAAAAGAATTAGGTATGCGGCTTAGCAAAAGAATTACGAAACCTATGACAGGTGTGTGCAGAGAATCAGCGTGTGTTTCCTGGAATTACTGCATGTGTGATTGTGTGGGAATAATGGGACTTTCCAGTTATCTGAGAGGTGGGTGATAAAAGGCTTTTACTGGTAGACAAAAAGAGTGTAATCATCATCATGATTAAAAGACGAAAGTGTTCAGAAAGGGATGGGAGGAGGGAAAGCAGAGAGGTTGTTTTCCTCTGAAACCGTGTTGTTTATGGAGGGGTGTGTGTGTGTGTGTGTGTGTGTGTGTGTGTGTGTGTGTGTGTGTGTGTGTGTGTGTGTGTGTGTGTGTGTGTGTGTGTGTGTGTGTGTGTGTGTGTGTTGTGTGTGTGTGTGTGTGTGTGTGTGTGTGTGTGTGTGTGTGTGTGTGTGTGTGTGTGTGTGTGTGTGTGTGTGTGTGTGTGTGTGTGTGTGTTGTGTGTGTGTGTGTGTTGCAAAGATCAATGCAACTCATCCACTTAAATCTCCTGATCCATTCATCAATACAAACTAATGAAACAACCAGACACAGACAGACACAAATAGAGAGATGGGGAGAAAAGCAAAGCAAGAAAGACGGAATGAAAAAAGGAACTATTGTTACAATTATACAACATAGCATTAGAACAATTACACATGTTAAATCTCATGCCGTTGCATTGAAGGTTATAAACACGAATGTAATTAATATATAGCAATATCACGAGTGTGGTTGTAATTCGGGTGTATACAGTCCTTATGATATTCAGACCAAGAGAGCACGGTTGTAAGTGTGATATTTATACAACTCTTCAAAAAACAAAGTCAATATTGAGTCTATTTTTACTCCCACAAACAAAAATAGTTCCAAACAAAGCCAATGCATATTCAACTGCTATGTCTCCAGCAATATACAGCAGTGGTGATTCGTTCCTGAATGACTCCGTGTTATTAAACAAATGGTTGAGTCAATGATTCAATGGTACTCAACACCACCTAGGCCTACTCATGCAATGAGATAACCTGTACAAAGAGTCACTGGAAAATCCCCTTTCTGGAATGCACACACACACTGGCAGCACCTGCTGGTCAAAATGGAACAAATAATTCCAAACATGCACAAAACACACCTTTTACGAACCAATTTCAAATGTTTTCTTGAAAGTAATCTATTCTGAAGTGTCTGTATAATAGGTGTTCTTAATTTGTAGGGCTTGTTTTGTGTATTTTATGGAGGGCTTGCTTAAGCAGGCCAATAAGAGTAACTGCTATGAATCATATGATCATATAGAGACACTGGTTCATGGTCTAACTGAGTTTGCAGAGACAGTTTTGTTTGCAAGTTAAAGGTGGGGTATGTGATTTTCTTTTTTGACCATTTTTTCAAAATCACTTGAAATCCTATTCCTAACCAACTTACTGGCTGTAAATTAGAAGCACTGAAATGAAAATTAAGCAATTTAATCATTTGTGGAACGGGCAGGACTCAAAAAACTCCATTCAATCATTTTCAAGACCGTCTTGAATCATTGGACAGAAAATGCGTCACTCAAACGGTTGTATCATGCACCTCCCCACTCGCGCGAGTGTCCCATTCGTGCGCATACTCAAAGCTCGTGACCCAGTCACAGGAAGTGCAAGTCGCCTCGGTACAGAGGAGAGGAGAGAGAGAGAGAGAGAGAGAGAGAGAGAGAGAGAGAGAGAGAGAGAGAGAGAGAGAGAGAGAGAGAGAGAGAGAGGAGAGAGAGAGAGAGAGAGAGAGAGAGAGAGAGAGAGAGAGAGAGAGAGGAGAGAGAGAGAGAGAGAGAGAGGAGAGAGAGAGAGAGAGAGAGGAGAGAGAGAGAGAGCATCTGAGTTTTGGCTCATGCTTGATTGCGCGTCCATGTTTTTCGAATGAGTCAGGGCCAGCGTTGGAGAAGTGAAGGTAGGACCTTATGAGTTGTGTATTTTCAAAATCTGCCGGCCGTTTTGCAAATCACATACCCCACCTTTAAAGGGATAGTTCACCCACAAATTAAAATTACCCTATGATTTACTCAACCTCAAGCCATGTTGTATTATGACATTCTTCTTTCAGACGAATACAATCGGAGTTATATTAAAAAATATCCTGGCTCTTCCAAGCTTTATAATGGCAGTGAATGGCCGTTTATGCTTTGAAATCCATCAAAGTGCATCTATCCATGCTGAAAACGCTCCACACAGCTCTGGGGAGTTAATAAAGGCTTTCTGAAGCGAAGCGATGTGTTCCGTGTAAGAAAAATATACATATTCAAAACTATCGACAAAAATAACTAGCTTCCAGCAGACGGCCGTACGCACCGATTTACGGCGAAAGATTAATCTTTGACATGAAGCGTACGCATTGACGAACAAGGAAGAGCAGAGGATAGAACAAAACAATACACCAGTCACGAATTAGAAGTCTAAAACGAGAATTTTTAAAGGAAATGTTGGAGAAGCTTGAGTTTGTTGCCCAGCCCTGTTTGTTTGAACCGCGAGAGGCGTCAAAGCTTACGCTACTCCTACATCCTATCCGTCATACATACATCATCTTTACATACATTTAGTCAAAGTTTTAAATATGGATATTTTTCCACATTCATTTTTCCAAGGCCTTTATTAACCCCCCAGAGCTGTGTGGAGCACTTATATATCATGGATGGATGCACTTTGATGGACTTCAAAAAATAAATGGCCATTCACTGCCATTATAAAGCTTGGAAGAGCCAGGACATGTTTTAATATAACTCAGATTGTATTAGTCTGAAAGAAGAATGTCATATAGACCTAGGATGGCTTGAGGGTGAGTAAATCATGGGCTCATTTTGATTTTGGGGTGAACTATCCCATTAATCTATAAAAATCTATAGTAAGACAGAGTTCCAATTGGCATTAATATTTTATTGTCAATTTGTTGTAAAAGTAACCCTAATAAGTAGAATAATTTAGACCTAAAGTTTAAGGAACTAGTCATTGAAAAACATTATTCTGAATATTGTCTACGGTGGTTATTATAACCCTGCATATTGTAATCGGGGGATAGGCGGCCTACTAAAAATGAAGAAGAAATTTGACTCTTTTCTAAAATGGTCTGTTGGCGCATAGTTATCAAAGAGGCCTAAAAGGCTAGTGTAGAGGGAAAATCCAATTAAAATCACAATATTATCTCTGAGCAAATACCTAGAAAGAATGAGGGTAAGAAAGAAAGGAAGAATCCTCAAGTAGGACAACAGAACAAACACAATCCAATCAATACAGCTGACACATAACAGCTATAAAAAGACTGACGAATGAATTTCCTCTTGATGATTTAGCTACATTTGACCTGAGGTCCATTATGTAATGCTCAAAATTCAAATTCAAACCCAGATCACACTCACCTGATTCTTAAAAGCACAAATACATAATTAGACAACGTTTGAGTAACTCCATCCGTCTCAGAATCCATTTTAGCCACGTGTTAAAAGTAAAGAGCTTGCTGCCATCTAGTGGTAGTTTTCTGATATTACTACTACCATACATTTTTTGGCCTGTGAATGCAGGCTTCATCGATTGTAATATTTTGCAGGGCAATACTGTCACTGATAAAGCATTTACAGTTTTTTTTCGATTGCTAAACGACTGGAGCTACATGTGCAAAACTCTAACTACAGTCTGCACTACCAACAGTCACCTGAGCTAAACAGTTCACATCACCTGCAAAACTCACTCCAAGCAACACAACTCTTAACACATGGCTCAAAACAGGCTCAGTGCAGCAAACACTACACACAACCCTCACTGAGATAACACACACTGTCACTCAGAACACACTGAGAGTAAAAACACTAGCATCAAACACCAATACAGAAAATACTAACTTTTCATCTTTACAGTTTGAACAATTTCAGTGACTTCATACAAAGTAATATTTTCTTCAAAGAAAAGAGTGGCATTCTTTCACATGATTTATTTACATTTTTAGAAAATAACAATTCTTTCAGGTAAATGAAAATTAGCAGTTTGCTTCAATAGTCTGTAGTAATTTACGGAATTACAGTAACACATGTACATTTACAACAACCATGTCAACAATAGCATTTTCCTGCGCATCTGAAAATATTTTTCCTCTTCCTCCTGTTAGGGGCAGTCTTTAGGTCCTGTTGTAAAAATATATTTTACAGTCAAACTTACTGTAGTATATATCTGTGTAAATATTCTATAATTGCAATACAAAATAAATTGCTGTAATGTTTTAATTTACTGTTAGGATGTAACTCACCTGTTTGTATGATGGAAAATGGTGGATCTTTGCAGATTGGGTTGCACGCTCAACCCTGCCTCTCTCAGTGAGAGACCATGGTTCACGACATGGTCTATAAGTGTAGTGTCACAGGTCGGGAGGGTCGACTGGGTCTACCCCCTCCCTTTAGAATATACCACTGAGGAGCGGACCAGAAACCAGGCGGACAAGGAAATATAAAATGTAACAGGTTTTATTGATTAAAAGAATTTGTGTATCCTAATTAAAATTCCTCCTTCCTCCCCAGCATCCAGTGGCCGCCGGGACGTTGGCTGGACGACAGGTGGGGACTGGGTCCACTCGACCCCCCTCGGACTCTTCGGGTGCCGAGGCTCTCGGCAATGGAAGGAACGCGGACCTGACCAGCAGGTAAGTGCTCTAAGCACGACTTATCCTTCTCGGACTCTGAGCAGACTGTCCTCTTCTCGACCTCCCAAGTACAGAATTTTACGGCGGTGAAGAGGAGCGTCGACTGGACAGCCGGTAGGGACTCCTAGTACGGTAGGTTTCTTTCCTCTGCAGGGGATGCAGAAAGCTTACGGCTGTGGAAGGAGCGTCGACTGGACAGCAGGTGGGTACTTCGAACACGGTTGGTTCCTTCCTATACAGGGGATGCAGGAAGCTCACGGCTGTGAAAAGGGCGTCGACCAGACAGCAGGTGGGTACTTCGAGTACGGTTGGTTCTTTCCTATCCAGGGAATGCAGGAGGCTCACGGCTGTGAAAGGGGCGTCGACTAGACAGCAGGTGGGTACTTCGAGTACGGTTGGTTCCTTCCTATACAAAGGATGCGGAAAACTTACGGCTGTGAAAGGGGCGTCGACTAGACAGCAGGTAGGTACTTCGAGTCCGGTTGGTTCCTTCCTATACAGGGAATGCAGGAGGCTCACGGCTGTGAAAGGGGCGTCGACTAGACAGCAGGTGGGTACTTCGAGTACGGTTGGTTCCTTCCTATACAGGGAATGCAGGAGGCTCACGGCTGTGAAAGGGGCGTCGACTAGACAGCAGGTGGGTACTTCGAGTACGGTTGGTTCCTTCCTATACAGGGGATGCAGAGAGCTCACGGCTGTGAAAGGGGCGTCGACTAGACAGCAGGTAGGTACTTCGAGTCCGGTTGGTTCTTTCCTATACAAAGGATGCGGAAAGCTTACGGCTGTGAAAGGGGCGTCGACTAGACAGCAGGTAGGTACTTCGAGTCCGGTTGGTTCTTTCCTATACAGGGGATGCAGGAAACTCACGGCTGTGAAAGGGGCGTCGACTAGACAGCAGGTGGGTACTTCGAGTCCAGTTGGTTCTTTCCTATACAGGGGATGCAGAAAGCTCACGGCTGTGAAAGGGGCGTCGACTAGACAGCAGGTGGGTACTTCGAGTACGGTTGGTTCCTTCCTATACAGGGGATGCAGAGAGCTCACGGCTGTGAAAGGGGCGTCGACTAGACAGCAGGTAGGTACTTCGAGTCCGGTTTGTTCTTTCCTATACGGGGGATGCAGGAAGCTCACGGCTGTGAAAGGGGCGTTCGATGGGGGACACTCGGAACAGCAGATCACTGGACTTCCTCCGTTCTCCAGACAACATCAACGATGAATCAGAACACCGCAAGCTTTAAATTCCACCGTCGCTTTATCTCTTCTGCAGCGGCTCCAAACTGCAACACAGGGCAAGGCCGATGGACACGTGACAGAATTTGGTATAGTAAGCATGCAGTAGCTTCACTTCAAACACACACGGTGAGCACAGCATCAACTCACGTCACTCTTAACCACTCTGTGAAATATAAGGCCACAGCCCACCTCCTTGTACTGAACAGCAGGGACAGTAAAACGGAAGAATATTTAGCGATCTCACTCGTGCATCATACAGCTGTCTTCACATTACGGGTCTAGACTCCGGTTCCTAGATCGCTTCTCCTCATATGCAGTGTTTTGGTATATAAATCACGTATCAGACGGCCAGTAAAAGGTTTGCACTTATCTCTACCCAGGCAGGGGACTTGATGTTTCCAAGGCAACTTATCCTCTGCTTCTCTGTTCCACTCCACCAAATCCTTCGTAGCGGATTCCCTTCCGCAGATCTATCTCGCCAGTCAAGTTGTCCCACAGAAACTCTCAGCCTTCCTCGACGGAACAAGGTCAGGACACAGCACCCGGAAACCGAACACAGAACACTGCACTGAACTTCACTCCACTGAACTACCACGCCGAACTACCCTCTTGGTCTCCCAAAGCTTGGTTTTTATCTGTTTCAAGCCGCTGTGTGTCCCAATCACCAAACAGCCCCTTGATGCGCCGCACCTGCTGTCACTCTGTCATCAGCGGCTGCTGTTGCCATGGAAGCGACGCATATCAGGCTGACTGGGTGTTGCGTCGAGAGCGCTCCGGGCGGAAACATTCCTCCGTGGAATATATAGTTCCGCTGCTGGTTCGTCACCTTGTGACATACTCCCCCGCCAATCCGTTCTAGTCCCGAGAACGGGTTCCGCTCTCCCAGTCTCCATACCTCACCGGGGGTCGACCTCGGTTTCCCTCTGGGACCGCCTCGGCGGAGACTCGGGTCTCACCGGTCCCGGTGCTGGGCCCAAGCCCCTGGGGACCACTCCCCATCCTACCAGTAACGGTCCTGGTGCTGCCACAACCGGGGGGGCTTCCTCTCTGGGATTTGGGTAGTTCGGGCAAGGGCGAATCAGATTCCGGTGGAGCACCCGTTCTGGGCCCGCTCTCCCCTCGGGTCGGATAGCATACACGGGTTGATCTGGACGTGGTTGTCGTAAGACCACATAGGGCCGAGGCTCCCACCGATCGCTCAGCTTACCCTTCCCTTGGCGACGATTATCCCTCACCAAGACTCTCTCTCCTGGGAGCAGTGGGGCTTCCCGAGCTGTTCGGTCATACAGTCTCTTGCTTTTTGCCCCCGCCTGGTTAATCCGGTCCGAGACCCGGCCATACGCCCAGTGGAGTCGCTGGTGATGCCTCGCCACCCAGTCTGACAAGCTCCCTCCCCCTCTTGGATAGCAGCCCCCGCTACTAAGTCGGCTGGTAGCCGCACGTGTCTTCCAAACATTAGATATGTTGGAGCATACCCAGTGGTGCTATGCACGCTGTTGTTATACGCTTGGATCAGTGCCGGAAGCGTATCCGCCCAATGGCCCTGCTGATCCATCTCCAACGTTCCCAATAGGCCCAGCAAGGTTTGATTAAACCTCTCGCATCCTCCATTCCCTTGGGGATGGTACGGTGTCGTGTGGGTCTTCCTACCCCCGTACAGCTGGCACAACTCATGGACCACCCTGGACTCAAAGTTCGGCCCCTGGTCGGAGTGGAATATCTCAGGGCACCCAAAAGGCTGAATCACAGCCCTCCACAAGGCATTCGCGGTGGTGGTAGCAGTTTGGTCCAAGGTGGGAATGGCCCAGGCATATTTGGTGAATAGATCTGTCACCACCAAGATGTTCTGAATCCGGTCCACCGGCCTTCCCAGCGTCAGATAGTCCATGGCGACCATGTGCATGGGAGCCTTTGCTTGAATCGGGACCAATGGGGCTCGGACCTCCTTCCTGGTCTTAAACAGGGTGCACCGGGGGCATCCCTGAAGGTAGGCCTTGGTAATCCTCTCCATCCCAGGCCAATAGAACTGGCGTCGCAATAGCGAGATCGTCTTTTCCAGGCCCTGATGGCCCAACTGGGTGTGATAGGCCTGTAGCAGGGACCGATGTTGCCCCTCCGGAACTACTATTTGCCAGATCTTCTCGCCCAGGTTAGGGTCCTGGATGGAGCGACAGAGCACCCCCTCCCTCAAAGCCAACCTTTCCCATTGTCCTAGCAACCCTCGGACTGCCTGAGTCTGAGCCCGGCGTTCTCTGGCCTCTGGCCATTTCCCAGTCTGGACCCACTCTCGTACCGTCCGCAACCCTTCATCCTCCGCTTGTCTTGACCTCCAACACTGTGGGTCCCAGCCCCACCCATTGGGGGCCTCTTCCTGCGATGCTCCAGGCGCTTCCACGATCCCCACCATTGCTCCTTCCTCCTCCTCGGAGCTAGAGTTGGGCCCCTGAACTACTGGACCTGCCACCGGAAACCTCGACAGCACATCAGCATTCGTATGCTCTTTCCCTGGCCGATACTTCAGCTGGTAGTCGAAATTCGCCAGTTGTGCCACCCATCTCTGTTCGACAGCCCCCAGCCTTGCCGTCTGAAGATGTACCAGAGGGCTGTTGTCCGTTACCACCAGAACCTTGGTCCCCCACAGGTAGTCCTTGAACTTTTCGCTCATTGCCCACTTCATGGCCAACAACTCAAGTTTGAAGGAACTATAGTTAGCATCGTTCCTCTCTGCCGGGTGTAAGCTTCGGCTGGCGTATGCAATCACCCTCTCCTTCCCCTGCTGTTTTTGGGCTAGCACGGCACCCAGGCCAAGATGGCTGGCATCAGTGTACAAGATGAAAGGCTGGGAGAAGTCTGCATAGGCCAGGATCGGGGCCTGTATTAGTTCCTGTTTAAGCCTCCGGAATGCAGCCTCACATGCCTGGTCCCACTGAACTGCGGGGGATCCCCGGCCCCTCGAACGTCCCGTGCCCCCGAGCAGCTGGTTAATGGGCTTGGCGATTTTGGAGAAGTCCTGAATGAACCGCCGGTAATATCCGACAAAACCCAGGAAGGATCTGACCTGTCGCACAGTCTTCGGCGCCTCCCACCCTTGCACAGCCGACACCTTCTCTGGGTCCACAGCGATCCCAGCTGCACTCACCACATGGCCCAGAAACTTCACCTCTTTCCGGAAAAGCTGACACTTGTCAGGTTGCAGCTTTAGCCCGTATTTGTCCAGGGCGCGGAACGCTTGCTCCAGATGTTGGAGGTGAGTCTCAAAGTCCGGCGAATAGACAATGACGTCATCGAGGTAGACCAGCGTGGTTTCTGTCAACTGTCCTCCCAGGCACCGCTGCATAAGCCGCTGGAACGTGGCTGGGGCGTTGCAAAGGCCAAACGGCATCCGTTCCCACTCGTATAGCCCGAAAGGGGTCGTGAAGGCTGTCTTCTCCCTGTCCCGCTCGTCCACCTGCACCTGCCAGTACCCACTGGCCAAGTCGAGAGTAGAATACCATGCAGACTGTGTAAGACTGGTGAGTGAATCCTCTACTCGGGGCAGGGGGAAAGCATCCCGCTTAGTCACCTGGTTCAGCTTACGGTAATCCACACAGAATCTCCAGGAACCATTTTTCTTGCGCACCAGTACGATAGGGGCGGCCCAAGGGCTACTACTTTCCCGGATAATCCCCTTGTCCAACATTCCTCGCAGGAGGGTGCGGACCTCAGAATACAGGGTCGGTGGCACTGGTCGATAACGTCCTCTACTCGGGGCGGCGTCCCCGGTCGGAATCTGATGTTTTACAATGTCCGTCCGGCCATAGTCCTCGTCGTGAGTCGAGAACAAGTGCTGCCATTTGAGCAGGAAATCCTGGAGCCGCCCAGTCTGTTCCTCTCCCAGTCCTTCACCGCGTAGTGACCCTCCCTGGAGGTGATTAGGCAATTCCTCTCCCTCACTACCCACCGGCGGTCCAGTTCGGGTCAGGGCAACTTCCACTACGGAGGGGCTTACTCGGTTAAACTGCACTTCACCCGGCTCTCTCACTTGTTGCGGGCACACCCCTGTGACTCGGGCCAGACACTGATGTCGATGCAACAGGACGGGGAACGCATTCACGTTCCGTACTTTCACAGAAATCCTCCCCCGCCATGCTGTCGCTAGCCCCCGAGCTACCTCAAGGTTTGGGCCGTCCGGATGGGGTTCCACCAATACCCACTCTCCCGGGCCATAGAGTTGCGAGGGGAGCCTGGCCCACACCACAGCCTCACTCTGAGCGGGAATGGATAACGCGTATCGGCACGCCGTCCTCCCAGTGCCCTCTCGATCTCCTCGCGTCTCGGCAAGGCGAACCCGCCGACAATCGGCCTTGATCCGGTCCCACTCGTGACTTTCCGAGGTCGAGGCCGTCTGCTTTAGTCCACCTTGGAACAGTTCCTCCCAACATTCTGCTATAACGTTCATGCCCAACAAGGCGCGATGGTTTCCCAGGCAGGCGTCACGAACGATCACCACCCCTTTCTGGGGGACAACGACTCCATGGATCTTCAAGTCAGTCACCAGGTATCCCACGTATGGGATGTCCAGACCGTTGGCTCCCCGTAGCGTCAACCAGGGGGCTTCTGAGGTGGGGCAATCCTGGCCCTTAAATAGCTCTCGTGACAGGCTCTCAGAGAACAGAGTGACTTGTGACCCAGTGTCTAACAGGCACTGTACTTCCAACCCGTTGACTGGGCCACTACAATGGGGCAATGCCCCACCAAACATGCTCTGGACTTCGTAATCGATAGGGGGTCTACCATGGGAGTCCCAGCCACTTGACCCACAGTGGCCGGCAACTCTAAAAATCCTCCTGTGATCCCCGACGGGAGCGGCACTGGCGGAAGTAATGACCCGGCTCTCCACAACCATGACAAATGGGGCGTCCCTGTTCGTCCCACCTGAACCGCGGCCCCATGGGCCTAGCTGGGCGTCGCTCTGGGAATCGGCTCCCCGCTGAATAGGTCCGCTCTCGGAGCAATGGACTGGAACGTTCACGCCGGAGCTCTTCTCTGAAGGAGTTGGATAGCTCGGCCAGCTGTTCCTGGACGTCCTTTTTCAACTCCTCTCGTAACGCACGTCTCCATTCCGCTTCGACCGGGCGTGGGGGGTCGACGGGTGCACTCGCAGCCATGCATGTTGAGGGCTCTACCGTGTGATCCCGTTCCAAGGCCAAAGCCTCTTGTCTCAGTTCGTCAAAAGACGAGTCCGGGTTCCGGCGGACCTGTATTCGCAGGCTTTGGCGTACGGGGCCTTCCCGTAGCCCCAGGAGGAATTGGTCTCGCAGCAGGCTCTCTTCACCCCCTAGACCATGGTCTTGCCTTCCTCTTAGCCTAGCGAACTGCTCTCTCAGCTGTAGCGTGAATGCCCGGATGGTCTGTCGCGGCCCTTGTTTGCAGTTGAAGAACTGTGTTTGCAGAACGGCTACTGGAGTGGTATCGCCGTATTGCCCCGAAAGGAAGTCAAAGATAGCTTGAGCCGTGGTACGGTTCGCTTCTGGCGCTGCTCGCACTTCCCTCAGTGCTTCTCCTTCCAAGGAATTCAAGATGAACTGTACTCCCTGAGGGGCATCCAGACCTTGGAGCCCGACTAAATATTCGACCTGGGCCCTCCATGTCGACAGACTCATCTCCGATCCCGGACCTTGGTACTTTTGGGCCCAAGGGGCTCCCATGAATATGGGCATGGCTTGTCTTCGTGCTCCCGGTGCCTCTTCTTCTGCCATAACGGCTTCTGGTGGCTCAACTCAGTGGTAACCCTGCCGACTACGCCAATAATCTGTCACAGGTCGGGAGGGTCGACTGGGTCTACCCCCTCCCTTTAGAATATACCACTGAGGAGCGGACCAGAAACCAGGCGGACAAGGAAATATAAAATGTAACAGGTTTTATTGATTAAAAGAATTTGTGTATCCTAATTAAAATTCCTCCTTCCTCCCCAGCATCCAGTGGCCGCCGGGACGTTGGCTGGACGACAGGTGGGGACTGGGTCCACTCGACCCCCCTCGGACTCTTCGGGTGCCGAGGCTCTCGGCAATGGAAGGAACGCGGACCTGACCAGCAGGTAAGTGCTCTAAGCACGACTTATCCTTCTCGGACTCTGAGCAGACTGTCCTCTTCTCGACCTCCCAAGTACAGAATTTTACGGCGGTGAAGAGGAGCGTCGACTGGACAGCCGGTAGGGACTCCTAGTACGGTAGGTTTCTTTCCTCTGCAGGGGATGCAGAAAGCTTACGGCTGTGGAAGGAGCGTCGACTGGACAGCAGGTGGGTACTTCGAACACGGTTGGTTCCTTCCTATACAGGGGATGCAGGAAGCTCACGGCTGTGAAAAGGGCGTCGACCAGACAGCAGGTGGGTACTTCGAGTACGGTTGGTTCTTTCCTATCCAGGGAATGCAGGAGGCTCACGGCTGTGAAAGGGGCGTCGACTAGACAGCAGGTGGGTACTTCGAGTACGGTTGGTTCCTTCCTATACAAAGGATGCGGAAAACTTACGGCTGTGAAAGGGGCGTCGACTAGACAGCAGGTAGGTACTTCGAGTCCGGTTGGTTCCTTCCTATACAGGGAATGCAGGAGGCTCACGGCTGTGAAAGGGGCGTCGACTAGACAGCAGGTGGGTACTTCGAGTACGGTTGGTTCCTTCCTATACAGGGAATGCAGGAGGCTCACGGCTGTGAAAGGGGCGTCGACTAGACAGCAGGTGGGTACTTCGAGTACGGTTGGTTCCTTCCTATACAGGGGATGCAGAGAGCTCACGGCTGTGAAAGGGGCGTCGACTAGACAGCAGGTAGGTACTTCGAGTCCGGTTGGTTCTTTCCTATACAAAGGATGCGGAAAGCTTACGGCTGTGAAAGGGGCGTCGACTAGACAGCAGGTAGGTACTTCGAGTCCGGTTGGTTCTTTCCTATACAGGGGATGCAGGAAACTCACGGCTGTGAAAGGGGCGTCGACTAGACAGCAGGTGGGTACTTCGAGTCCAGTTGGTTCTTTCCTATACAGGGGATGCAGAAAGCTCACGGCTGTGAAAGGGGCGTCGACTAGACAGCAGGTGGGTACTTCGAGTACGGTTGGTTCCTTCCTATACAGGGGATGCAGAGAGCTCACGGCTGTGAAAGGGGCGTCGACTAGACAGCAGGTAGGTACTTCGAGTCCGGTTTGTTCTTTCCTATACGGGGGATGCAGGAAGCTCACGGCTGTGAAAGGGGCGTTCGATGGGGGACACTCGGAACAGCAGATCACTGGACTTCCTCCGTTCTCCAGACAACATCAACGATGAATCAGAACACCGCAAGCTTTAAATTCCACCGTCGCTTTATCTCTTCTGCAGCGGCTCCAAACTGCAACACAGGGCAAGGCCGATGGACACGTGACAGAATTTGGTATAGTAAGCATGCAGTAGCTTCACTTCAAACACACACGGTGAGCACAGCATCAACTCACGTCACTCTTAACCACTCTGTGAAATATAAGGCCACAAACCCACCTCCTTGTACTGAACAGCAGGGACAGTAAAACGGAAGAATATTTAGCGATCTCACTCGTGCATCATACAGCTGTCTTCACATTACGGGTCTAGACTCCGGTTCCTAGATCGCTTCTCCTCATATGCAGTGTTTTGGTATATAAATCACGTATCAGACGGCCAGTAAAAGGTTTGCACTTATCTCTACCCAGGCAGGGGACTTGATGTTTCCAAGGCAACTTATCCTCTGCTTCTCTGTTCCACTCCACCAAATCCTTCTTAGCGGATTCCCTTCCGCAGATCTATCTCGCCAGTCAAGTTGTCCCACAGAAACTCTCAGCCTTCCTCGACGGAACAAGGTCAGGACACAGCACCCGGAAACCGAACACAGAACACTGCACTGAACTTCACTCCACTGAACTACCACGCCGAACTACCCTCTTGGTCTCCCAAAGCTTGGTTTTTATCTGTTTCAAGCCGCTGTGTGTCCCAATCACCAAACAGCCCCTTGATGCGCCGCACCTGCTGTCACTCTGTCATCAGCGGCTGCTGTTGCCATGGAAGCGACGCATATCAGGCTGACTGGGTGTTGCGTCGAGAGCGCTCCGGGCGGAAACATTCCTCCGTGGAATATATAGTTCCGCTGCTGGTTCGTCACCTTGTGACAGTAGCCCTTATTTCATCTGAAATAACAGCTCTTTGTCTTCTTTGTCTTCCTCCACGCATCCGCCCTCTCCCTGCCACCTTTCTCCCTCCACAAACCTGTCTTCTTTGGTCCATTTCCAAAATTAGTCTTTCTGAGCTTTACCTATATATATATATGTGTGTGTGTGTGTGTGTGTGTGTGTGTGTGTGTGTGTGTGTGTGTGTGTGTGTGTGTGTGTGTGTGTGTGTGTGTGTGTGTGTGTGTGTGTGTGTTCACTAACAAGTCTAAAACAAGACCACTGCTTAGCCTTTCAGCTGAAACTGCAATCGGCAGTGTTTGAAAGGAACAAGGCTGAAATCTATTCTGTTTTGAATGTGTGGTTCACAGTTTTGACTGCAGTGTGTTAGCATTTGAACAAAGTGCTGTAAATCCACAGTGTTGTGCAGGTTGTGGTTAAAGTCATGGTATAAGTGTGTATAGTTTTGAAAACTGTGTTCAAGCAATGAAAAACGAACTAGAGTTTGGTCCATATGAACTGCTGCTGTGCAGACTGTAGTTAGAGTTTTGCACATGTAGCTCCAGTTGTGCTCACTGTCGTTTAGCAATCGAAAAAAACTGTAATACAATAAATGATCATATTATTACATTATATTATAATAAAATTAATGTTATTTAGAAAATTCTAAAATAAAATGACAATAGTTTAACAATGATTTATAAAACATATTACTAATTGTTCAACATTGGATTTTTTTAATTCTTTCTGTTACAGGCAGTTTGAAGCAGAAGGAAAGGTGTTTGTTTGTCTACATGACATTACTCTCACCATATGGCTCATGTGAGGCTCCACAGAGTAATCCACTTTAGCTCCTCGACACAGGCACACATACGTACTTGTTGTTCTTTCATGGTGGGAACTTTCCATTGTAGTAGTTTTAAACTGGATATGTACCCCTTCCCCTAAACCTCACAGAAACATTTCTGATTTTTAATGGCATATATTAGAATGTTTATGTTTAATTTGATTTTGATCACAATCTGTGGGGTGGTAAACCTACATTATTGGGACAAAATGTCAAAACAAAGATGGCAATATCCAAAATCCTTATCCTTGAGGGGAATGTTTTTTGGTCCACATGATGAAAACAGCTTATAAATCATACTAAGTGATATTTGTTGAAAATGTAAAAATGCAGAAAGTTTTCTGTGATGGGTAGGTTTTGGGTAACGGGATAAATATACATTTTTTACAGTATAAAAATCATATGGAAAGTCTCCATAAAACATGAAAACACATCGCGCGTGTGTGTGTGTGTGTGTGTGTGTGTGTGTGTGTGTGTGTGTGTGTGTGTGTGTGTGTGTGTGTGTGTGTGTGTGTGTGTGTGTGTGTGTGTGTGTGTGTGTGTGTGTGTGTGTGTGTGTGTGTGTGTGTGTGTGTGTGTGTGTGTGTGTGTGTGTGTGTGTGTGTATATTAGGCATCATGGTCAGATATTAATTTTTTGGCATGTTATTCTTCAATTTGTTTTTAAATATAAAAATGAATAACTCAATATTAACTTTTTCCGCGCCATTGGCGGAATTTGTTATAGGGTTTGGGGTGCTATTACGCATATTCTGAAAGAGTACACAATCTGAAGATCAAAACACAGGTGAAGAAGAAGCAGAAGCTAGTGAAGATTGCTTGCAGATGCGCTGTTCTTTTTTTTGAGATATTTATATGTTCAGATATTCATATAACATAGGCCATGAAATTTTTGCTTAAATATGACAATTAGATAGTTTATACCGCACTGAACTTGATGACAACATATGTATAGTTTAATTTAGCCAAGTGTTAATAAACCGCATTTTTCGAGATGCATAAAAAGCTTTTAAAGGGTACCTATCATGGAATTTTGAAAATTACCTTTCATGTAGTGTGTAACATAGATCTAAGTGAACAAAAACATCCTGCAAAGTTTTAAATATGAAAGTTCACCGTATACAAAGTTATTGTCTCTCAAAAGTAAGAGTCGACTCTGAGTCGCTGATATGAATTGATAGACAAACGATGCTTTCTCTCTAGCTTTCGTACGTCACTTGTACAAGTTATTTGAATTCTACACGCCCACTCAGTGCGCGCGCCGAGCAGACAGAGAAACCTGACAACATGTCGACGAGACTCTGTTCTGAAGTGCGAATCAAAAGCAAACTTTTTTTTTCACTGCCCAGGGACAAGCATGTGAAGACTCAGTGACTAGAGTTTATATTTACAACTATGCCACACAAGTATAGCCACCTTGAGCTGTGTTCGCGTTATTTTAATGACGATCGCTTCACAAACACAAATGCTTTCAAGTGTGGATTCGCGAGTCGGCTGATATAGGAAGGTTCAATACCAAGTTTATTTGGATCAGCTTCCTCCTCCGAATCACAACCTGTAAGTACTATTAATAATTGTTGCTTTTATGTGTGTGTGTGTGTGTGTGTGTGTGTGTGTGTGTGTGTGTGTGTGTGTGTGTGTGTGTGTGTGTGTGTGTGTGTGTGTGTGTGTGTGTGTGTGTGTGTGTGTGTGTGTGTGTGTGTGTGTGTGTGTGTGTGGTGCGTGTGTGAGAGTGAGAGTTACGCTCAGCAGCTTCTAGGTCTCCAATGTCATTTTTTTTGTTTTTTGAAATATGTGAAATTATGTGAAGCGTATTGTAGTACTGCAGTGCTTTATCAATATGTTTAAGCTTTGGGCTAACGCAAAATATAACTGACTGCGTCATCTGACCAATCACCGCCGATTAGCGTCACGCAAAGGAGGGGTTTGGACAAATGAGTCGTCAAACGAATCATTAGGGAGTCGGTGAGCAAATCAGGTAAAAATAAATGCATATTATAAGACAACAAAAGTGTTTTTTGTCATTGCATGCATGTAAAACTGTTGTTGGGGACTCCCAGAACATTATTAGGAACATTTTAAATGCCATAATAGGTACCCTTTAAAAAATCATTAGTGGTTTATTACTGATGTATTGTATGGGTCACAGAACAAAAGAATGCAAACACTGGTAAATTCCAAACAGAGTTTTATTGCAGGAAACTAATGACATGAACTGGTGATTACTGAATTGAAAGATCAGTGCTGAGATGCTGAAGGTGAATGACGGTTCCTTTCTGTTTGTAGGTGAAAATGACCGATTACTGGATCGCTGGAGAAGACTGAAGAAAGGATCACACAGGTAAGTATCTGAAAGGTAGGTATTCAGGTTGGAAGTTCTGGGTAGGAACAATGAGATCAGACAAAGGTGAACTGATATGTATCTGCTTTTATAGTGCACGAGTGATGAGTGACTGCAGGTGCTGCTGATCAAAACTCTGGTGATTGGGAACGAGTGGGTGGAGTGTAGAGATCTGGTGCTGAAGGTGCGGCTAACTCTGTGACAGTACCAAACCCCATCCGCCCAGCATCTCATTCCTGCTTTTTCAGGGAACAGGGTTACAGTCGAGTAACCCAAGACATTCCCTATCACAAGCTACACTTGATGCTGTGTTTCATTAACGCTAATAGGAATGAGAATACCAACCCGGACACACTAGAAAGTGTCTGGAGAGGTCTCACACATGACCTTGGGATGTTGACTCGAGGACATTTGAGCCAGGAGTAGCATGGACATACAAACTATAAAATCTGATAAATGTGTGCGGAGAGGAGCCTGTGGCATCACATACTTGTTGCAAGGGGGCACCCCCTTCCAAAGCCTTGGAGGATGCAACTCCCCTAGAATGGGCCCTAACTCCTATGGTTGCGGCCCCCATAGTAAATGAAAAGTTGCCCTAACTCACACCACTGGCAGGTGCGGTGGACGTAAGTCTGAAGAGCATGGACTGGACACAGTAAGTGGAGCCTTTCCTGCTCCGCCGTAGTGTCCACCTGATGCATGGCCAAGAATAGAACTTTAGAGTTTTAAGATTGTCAGGGAGAGGGTGAGGTTGCAAAATAGCTTTGACCAATCCGGTGGCAACGTCTAAGCAGGATGGTGAGACTGACAGGGCCTGCAAGTCCCCCAATTCTCTTTAGAGAAGTAATAGCCATGAAAAAAACATCTTTGGAGTCAGAAGCTTGACTCCAGTGGCTCAAAGGGGGCTCCAACCAGACCCTCAAGCACAATGGCTAAATCCCATGAAGGGACTTTCACTCACTTCTTTTCTCCACAGGATCCCCATCAGTCAAACCATAGCAAGCCGAAATGATGGCCACATAAACTCTGAGAGTAACAGGACATGTGCCTACATGTGCAATAAACTGGGTCTGCACGATGTGTAGTACACAACCTTTCAAAAACATGCCATCTAAGGACATAACTTCTTCTAGTGGAGGGAGCCCTAGCACTTGTGGGATAGTTTACACTGGAAGCCAGCATCTCTTAGTTGGTCACCTTAAGTCCCCTGCGCCTGAGATAGCAGCTCTCTCCTGATCGGAATCACCCACAGCTGCCTTCATCTTCAGGCACGAAATGCAGAATCCGTACCCTCGGATCACGAGTTACGAACGGGGCCTACGCCAAAGAACTTTATTGCATATATTGCTTGCTGGGCTGTTAATAAAATGCATAATTTTACAGTATCTTCTCTCCCGAGTCTTTCTAGTAGAACTTGTCCTTGAACACAGTCTGCCTTGGTGATTTATGTAAATGACAACCGTTGTGTTTTCCACCTGCACTAGAACATGGTAGCCCTTTAACTGGTGGAGGAAATACTTCAGGGCCAGAAATAGTCATCAATTTGAATTCAAATAAATCGATTCCGCAGGTATGAAGACATGGGAGGAGTAGGGTTTATTCCATGAATTAGATACTGTAACTTATCATGTAGATCAGGGTAAAAAGGAAAGAGATGGATGCTGAAGTCGCTCCCCTTGGCCACCTGACAGATATCTGTCGTCTAACTTGGATCTGGGGGTCTCTTGTTACGACCCCCAATTGAGTCACCACCTCAATTAACTCTTCATACGCTCTATCGTCTTGAGAGGAGCACTCAGAGGCGCCGCTCTCAAACTGCATGTCAGCAGAAGCAAGAGAACCAACGTCCTAAGCCAGATCTGAAAAAGCAACAGGGAGCACTCTAGAAGCAGGCATGAGGACATCACGATCTGGTGAGAGGACAAGGTAAAGGAAAGGACCCGCCTCCTGTCCCTCAGCCAGATCCACAAGCGAGCCCCATTATCTTAACCAGGACGCACAGACTCACCCCTCCTGAAAGAAAGCTAGCCTAAAGCAGAGCACTATGATGAGAAACACTCAGCACCCTCGAGGGCAAGAACAGCATGAACAGAAATCATGTGGATCATCCTCAGAGATGGGCCTGAGGGATGCCATAACTAGTTGATACAGGAAGTCAGCAGTCTAATAGAACATTTAAGTGTTCTTTGTTCAACCTAGCTAGCCCCAACCCTAAATCTTTCAACGCTACATTCAATCAAATTAAAAGTTTCATAATTAAAGTACTTTAAAACAAGAAGGGTAACTTGGCATCTATTGATCTCTATGCTTCATTACTAGGTGGCGATAGTGAAGCGTAAAAAGTGAGGAAAGTGAAGTAGAAAAAGAGCCGTCATTCAAAAGGGAGGGGCTCTGATAACATTCCCTAAATGGCTGTTTCATTCATTCATCAATTTTAGGGGGCATGGTGTGTAGTACTGCAGGTTGCAATCGGACACTTGTCCAAGATGGAGGGAAATAACGTTGTATACTTTATATATTGTGTTTAATTTTGGCTTAACTCAGGTGCACGGCTAAACAGTCAAATACACACAAACAATTGTGTATAAGACAAACAAAATCTGAATAAGACCAGATAGATTTCAGCCTAGAAATAGAGATTCTTCACTGAATTCCACCATTGAGGGCAAGAACAACATGTTATTCCCCCAGACACTCTAAACAGAAATCATGTGAATCATCCTGAGAGATGGGCCTGAGGCATGCATCTCGTAATGGATTCTCTCTGCATAATTTTCTCTTTTGAAAAAAGAAAGGCTGAATACTTCCTTACAATTCTAACTCATGTTCACATTCCGATGACATAATCGTCAGAGGATATTTTAGCCAAATTCTTTTCGTGTTTGCCATACATGCTTCACAACTGGTTGAACAGAGAACACTTAAATGTTTTTATTAGACTGCTGATTTCCTGCATCAACTAGTTAAGGCATTCCCCACAACCCAAACTTTCTTCCACATGAGCTGCAGCTTTAGGACTCATCTGAATTTTCTGCATTCCTGCAAGGAAATAAGGAATAGGATGTCATGGTCAATTATCCTTTTGAATTAAGATTAAAATAAGACAACATTCAGTTTTTCCTTCAGTTAACGTGAAGGAATAAAAGAACACTGGCAATGTTAAAGGATAATTCCGGTATTTAGCACTTTGAGTCTATTTTCTAGTTTGTTTTGGATGAACTAGAGTGGTGGACTTAGAAATTTTGACAATGGGTCCTGTCTTGACTTTTTGACTATTTTAGGATCACCTCTGACCGCTTCAGAGTGGCTGTCTACGACCATACTCAAACATGTCCTTAAAACTAAAATGTAGCAGAGTGTCTCTGAACAAAGAGACAGACATTTCTGTTGTTTAAAGACATAAAAACCATTAAATATATTTTGTTAAAATGTATGTGTGTTTTCCCCCATGTCACAGTGAAATATCTTTGTTGGCCGCTGCATAAATAGACATTAGAAATACCTTCTTTATGCATTTTAAATACCTCTGTATTTTTCCTTTGACTTTCATTTGATGTTTTTGACACCTCTAAAATGCTCATGGAACGGACTATCTGAATATACACAGAGATATAAAGTAAAGTGTATTTTTAATTTGTTTCACTGCCATTGAAGATTCAAACTGTTAAACTATACACCCTCCTTGAACACACCCCTTTACCACGAGGGGTGCGTTCTCTCAAACAAAGGACAATAGACCGAGGACTCCCGCGTGCAACAGCCATTCCCCGATTGGCTCAGACAACAGGAAGGGGATGGATTTCTCCAAGGTGATAAATGTAGGAGCGTGGCTCCGCCCAGCTCTCTCTTGAACTTTCCAGCGCGTCAGAAACATGTAATTCACGCGGATAATAATAATAATAATAATAATTCATTACATTTATATAGCGCTTTTCTGGACACTCAAAGCGCTTTACATAGAAGGGGGGGAATCTCCTCAACCACCACCAATGTGCAGCATCCACTTGGATGATGCGACGGCAGCCATATTGCGCCAGAACGCCCACCACACACCAGCTTACTGGTGGAGAGGAGACAGTGATGAAGCCAATCAGTATATAGGGATGATTAGGAGGCCATGATGGACATAGGCCAAGGGGCAAATTTGGCCAGGATGCCGGGGTTACACCCCTACTCTTTCGAAAGACATCCTGGGATTTTTTGTGACCACAGAGAGTCAGGGCCTCGGTTTAACGTCTCATCCGAAGGACGGTGCTCTTTGACAGTATAGTGTCCCCATCACTAAACTGGGGTGTTAGGACCCACACAGACCACAGGGATAGCACCCCCTGCTGGCCTCACTAACACCTCTTCCAGCAGCAACCTGGTTTTCTCAGAAGGTCTCCCATCCAGGTACTAACCAGGCTCAGCCCTGCTTAGCTTCAGTGGGCAACCAGTCTTGGGCTACAGGGTGATATGGCTGCTGGATTTGATATGGCTGCTGGATTTGATATGGCTGCTGGATGTCCCCTCAGGGGATCAGATCCTATCCTGGATCTTTTCTCTTTTCTTTACTTTCTAGTCTAAAATCTGTTTTCTGTATTCAACTTGTTTCACTTCCACGAAGTGAAATGAACTGAGCTGAACTATTTCCGTTGGTAACGTTACCTAAAGGACTTCAGGGTTTCCCATACATTCATTAATTTGTGGCGGGCCGCCACAATATCAACGCTGACCGCCACGGATTGATTTTCAGATTTTTAAACTATTTAATATGAGTAAAATTGTATTTTATTGTAGAGCTGCGCGCAGCTTGCTCCCCCCCTCTCTCTCACACAAACTGACAACGGAGGCGCGCGCGAATAGCCCCGCCTCCTCTTCGAGCACAGTCTCAAAACAACCTGAGCATGCGTTGGAGGACGGATTGTTGCGGTCACTGCGGAGCTTATTTTCCCAGCGAATATTCCAGAATCAATCCGGAGTTGAATGGTTGTTAATGAACACTGCTGCAAAACAAATCTGATAAGTTATTCTATGTTAAACGCTGTCGCGTTTCCATTAGATTCAGGGTTTCCCGAAGCACTTTGTAACTAAGGCGGCCGCCTAAGCAACACACGTCTTAACTAACGTTACGTCGTCAAAAAATGTATGAGCGAAGCCTGCCTTGTTACTCTGTCCTGTTTATAGCTTAAATTCTCTGCCGGGGGCAGAACTGTAACAGCTTGAACTCTGTTACCTTAGATGTTATACTTCTCAATACCATTAAGGGGCGCTAATCATCCTCATAGATGAGTACTTAACCAGGTACTATACCTAAAGAAGTAGGCAAGCATGTGGATAGAGGAAGCAATTGCTTTCTTGTGCTATTCCGTTTGAATTTATAAGGTCCTATGATTGAGGAACATGTTTCCTGTTGGGTCAATCTGTAAGTAGTATGTTTTCTTTTCAAATATTACCAAGACCAGAGTGTGTATGTATTTAATGTATAACTAGGATATTGCATGTATTGAGCATTGGGCTTTTATGCTAATTGTGACCGTGTCGTCTATTTAGATGGACCTTTTTTATTCCTGGGTTTCTTACATGGGTGAAAGTACTTGCTTCAGCTAACTTTCGGCTTTGTGAAATGGTGCTTGGATTATGAAGCGTGGACATTAACGTGAACACTAGAGGGTTTGGATTGCACTTGTGGAAGACAGGAGGACTCTCTCCTATTTTTCAACCTTGGGACTATCAAATTAAAAGTACTGACTGTTGCAAGGACTTTTCTTCCCAGCCTTGTCGACTTCACCATCAGCTAAGTTTAATCATTCACATTTTCCAGTCCAGATTCCCTGAACGCATAACTGTTCGTGTTTAATGACTGATGTAACTGATGTTTTTCTGTTTTCTACCTTGTTTATTATTTTCTTTTGTTTTTCTTTTGTATGATGTAAACATTTGAGATTGGGGGTTGGTGAATACATTATAAGCGTAAAGCTTGTGTCTGATTCTTCAGAAGTATAACTGTGTAAACCAAAGCAAACTAGTTTTTTTTACCTATACCTAAGCTGATTTAAAGTCTTGCTTTCCCTACTCTGATATATAGCTTAAGCCAAAAAACAGGTAACGGTTATATAAATGGCGCCCGAACAGGGACTAGGAAGGCTTTAAGGTACTTGTTTGCTACAAATTGGTTTCAATTAAATCATGTCTAGTTCAAAGGCTTTCGAAGGGGATGTTCCTGTACCCGACCCAGACTTTTCAACATCATCGTTTAGAGCACATCGAGAGCCATTAAAGGAGATGATCAATACTTTTAGCAGTTTATATATTTCAGATGAGGAAGATGGAGCTGGTGTGGAAGACCCGGAGGAAGATTTTCAGCTACCACCTCCTCCACTCCCAGAGGTCTATGAAGATCCTGAGACTACAGAACCTAAGGCAGAATCCACCATAATTAATGAGATTAGCAATCGCCTTGATTCTCTGGAAAAAAATGTCAGCAACCTTCGACAGCAGGTGAGAGAACAAATGTCCGTACAGGATTGTGAGGAGCGGTTTAGATCCACCGAAGAAAAAGTGTCATATCATGTTGATCGTGAGTGTGGAAGGGTGAAAAAATACCTAGAGATGCTTGTGAAAGATCTGGGTACATCTATGGTGGATTGTCTAAAAAGGCGAGACAAGCAGATAGATCGTAAACTACAGATGTACCACCCAACAAGTTCAACCCCTCAGCTATCCACGAGTAGACATGTTATACACAAACCTGCCAAAGACATTCATTCTCATACCTACTGTACACCTGACAGTATGTCAGGAAGTCAGTTTAATCCACCTGTCAAGCTTGAATTCCCTAAATTCAGCAATCACCCCGATGAAGACCCACTTGCATTCATTGAGCGCTGTGAGGAGTATTTTGCTGTCCGCCCATTAACAGATGAAGAAACGATAGCTTCCCTTACTGCTGTTTTGAGTCACACGGCCAAAGATTGGTGGACTGCGGAGAAGGAAAGGGTCCGTGATTGGCAGCAGTTTAAAGAGTCTTTTCTTCAAGCTTTCTTAAATGAAGATTATGAAGTAGTGGCCATGAGAAAGCTCATGGAAAGGAGGCAAGGGGTGAATGAAAGTTTTAGGGACTACGCTTTTCATTATCGGGCATTGTGTTTAAGGTGGAAAAAGGGAATGGCGGAAAAGGAGATGATTCAGGCCATATTGAGGAACTGCAACCCTCGGCTGGCCAGTCTTTTAAGAGGGAACCTGCAGTCAGTCCACGAACTGGTTAGGGTTGGAATGCAAGTTGAAAGAGACATTGGTGAGTCAAAGAAGTACTGGAACATGATGAACGCTGATGAGCAGCGGAAGAAGAATGTCGGGAGTCAGGAGTCACAAAGAAGAAACACTCCATCCTATACTAGAGTTGTGCAAAACATTAAAGAGGATTTGCAGCTTAATCCCAGAAACCTCACCATTCCACTTGAAATTCAAGGTAAACGGTTAACTGCACTCGTTGATACTGGTAGTACTTTATCGTTAATGCAAAAATCCCTTTGGAAACAGTTGAGTAAGGAAGAAGTTTTGTTGTCAAGCGGAGGACAAACGTTTCTTCTGGCCAACGGCCATCATCAAGCTGCAGTAGGGAAAGTACTCTGGATAACAAAAGTGCATGATATGCCAGTGGAGGTTGAATTCTACATCATGAACGATTCTGACCTGGCTGTTCCTGTTATATTGGGAATGGATTTTTTGTTGAAGTCAGGAATGGTGATAGATTTTCAGCGTGTTCAGTATATCTTACCCACAGACGGGGACGAGGTGGTTACCCATCCCTTTATTTGGCAGGATACCATTCCGACGATACATACTGTCCATTTCTACTTTGCCCTATCTTTACCATCACGCAATGAAGAGGATCTTCAGGCTATCCACAGTCTGACTGCCCAAGCAGACACTAGCATACCGGGGCAGATTCAGTTGGAAGGTCTGATGATGGGTTGGCCTACAGTTTGTACTCATGACATCGGTCATACAACGTTGGTTAAACATCGAATCCTTACCACTGATGAGGTGTCTGTACGGAAAAGAGCTTATCGAGTGTCAAAGGAGAAGCAAGCTTTCATTGATGAACAGGTAAAGGAGATGTTGGATAAACATATCATACGTCCATCTACCTCATCTTGGGCTTCACCGGTAGTTGTGGTACCAAAGAAAGATGGTGGGACGCGTTTTTGTGTGGATTATCGGGGTCTTAATGCCAAGACACCTTTGGATGCATACCCAATGCCACAGATTCAAGACATTTTGGAGTCCATGCATGGTGCATCTGTGTTCAGTACCCTTGATCTGAAAAGCGGATATTGGCAGCTAGACATGGATCATGACAGTATTCATAAAACAGCCTTTGTGACTTCAGCAGGATTATATGAATTCCAACGTTTACCTTTCGGCCTGAAAAATGCGGCAGCGTCTTTCCAAAGATTGATGGAGCATGTGCTTAGGGATTTGAAGGGGAAGTGCTGTATGGTATACATTGATGATGTGGTGATCTACTCAAAAAACGAACAAGAGCACTTCGAGCACATCCAGCAGGTATTTAATTGCCTATCCAAAGCTGGTCTCACCCTCAATATGAAAAAATGCAATTTTATTCAGAAGTCTCTTAAGTTTCTCGGTCACCTGGTTTCTGGGGACGGAATAAAAACTGATCCAGACAAAGTTTCAGCTATTCGATCGTTTCCCACTCCTCAATCCCTGAAAGAAGTACAAAGATTCTTGGGATTAGCTGGGTGGTATCATAGATTCATTCCTAATTTCTCAGAAAAAGCAGCACCCCTTCATGCACTAAAACAAAAAAATACAACCTGGATTTGGTCAGAGCAGTGTCAGAAATCATTGGATCTACTCAAGATGGATTTAACCAAAGCACCCATTCTGGCAGCACCTGATCTCGAGAAACCTTTTAAAGTCCAGACGGATGCGAGTGAAGTAGGTTTAGGAGCTGTGCTTACCCAGGAAGTAGAAGGAATGGAGCGTGTCATTGCCTATGCATCACGGTTATTGAGGGGGGCAGAAAAAGCCTATTCAGTGTCAGAGAAAGAGTGTTTGGCAGTTGTGTGGGCTGTTGAAAAGTGGCGACCCTATTTAGAGGGAAGCCTATTTGAAATTATAACAGATCATGCAGCTTTGACGTGGGCCTTTCACCATCCTAAGCCATCGTCACGTCTGGTCAGGTGGACCATTCGGCTCCAAGGGTTCCACTTTGTTGTCAAGTACAGAAAGGGCCAGTGTAACATAGTGCCAGATATGCTTTCCAGAATCCCAAATGGGGATAGCTCACCTAATCTAATTGCCCTTAATCAAATACCTCCATCTGCCAACATGCCAGTCGATCTAACTCAGATTGCTGATGCCCAAAATAATGATCAAGACATACAGGACATAGTCTCTACCATCCGTGACCAGTCCCAGCCTCCTGATATTTCTAGAGTGCATCATATACTTGAAAATGGATTTCTTTTCAGAAGTATTCCTGATGGACAAAACAGGCAGAAGCTTCAACTCATCATCCCACCACTACATCGCCAGGCTTTCATCCAGTATGCTCATGATAATCCGCTTAGTGGGCATCTTGGTAAGCTCAAAACTCTTCTCCGACTGTTGGAAACAGTTTACTGGCCAACCATAAGGAAAGATGTATGGAATTATTGCAAAGAATGCCTGATATGTCAACGATACAAACCAACACTTTCTAAACTCTCTGGTAAGCTACAATCTACACCTGTAGTTGAACCTGGTTTCATGCTGGGGGTTGACCTAATGGGCCCTTTTCCTAAGAGCAGCAAGCAAAATGAGTATCTTATGGTCATTGTAGATTACTGTTCGAAGTGGGTGGAGATGTTCCCACTTAGATCAGCGAAAACTCCACAGATTGCAAGAATTTTGGTGGAAGAAATTTTTACTCGATGGGGCACACCAGCGTACCTAGTGTCTGATCGGGGAGCACAGTTTACTTCCCAACTCCTCAGTTTTGTGTGCAAACAGTGGGGTGTTGTTCAAAAACTAACAACTGCGTACCATCCCCAGACGAACCTTACTGAGCGGGTTAACAGAAATCTGAAGACAATGATTGCCTCATATGTAGGCGACCATCACAAATTATGGGATAGATGGATTCCTGAATTCAGGTTTGCCCTCAATACTGCCTTTCATGAAAGCACTGGATTCTCTCCTGCAGAAATAGCACTAGGAAGGAGACTTAAAGGCCCAATGGAGCGTGCGTTTCAGAGACCGCCAGATCCTAGTCACCCTGCCTATACCACACTTGATAAACAAAGTGAACTTCTTAATATTGTCAAGTCTAATGTGGAACGAGCTCAGGCAAAACAGAAGAAATACTATGACCATCGTCGAAAACCAGCTCATTTCCAAGAAGGTGATGTGGTTTGGGTGCGGGCTCATCCCCTATCGAGAGCTGAGGAAGGTGTAATGGCTAAATTATCTGCCAAGTGGAAAGGTCCGGCCAGGGTTAAGAAGAAGTTAGGACCTGTAAACTATGCAGTTGTTTTTATCTCAGACCCTGATAAATGTGACACCTATCATGTACAAAATCTTAAAATTTGCCATGGTTATGACAAATTTTGCTCTGAGCGGAGGGGTATGTAACAGCTTGAACTCTGTTACCTTAGATGTTATACTTCTCAATACCATTAAGGGGCGCTAATCATCCTCATAGATGAGTACTTAACCAGGTACTATACCTAAAGAAGTAGGCAAGCATGTGGATAGAGGAAGCAATTGCTTTCTTGTGCTATTCCGTTTGAATTTATAAGGTCCTATGATTGAGGAACATGTTTCCTGTTGGGTCAATCTGTAAGTAGTATGTTTTCTTTTCAAATATTACCAAGACCAGAGTGTGTATGTATTTAATGTATAACTAGGATATTGCATGTATTGAGCATTGGGCTTTTATGCTAATTGTGACCGTGTCGTCTATTTAGATGGACCTTTTTTATTCCTGGGTTTCTTACATGGGTGAAAGTACTTGCTTCAGCTAACTTTCGGCTTTGTGAAATGGTGCTTGGATTATGAAGCGTGGACATTAACGTGAACACTAGAGGGTTTGGATTGCACTTGTGGAAGACAGGAGGACTCTCTCCTTTTTTCAACCTTGGGACTATCAAATTAAAAGTACTGACTGTTGCAAGGACTTTTCTTCCCAGCCTTGTCGACTTCACCATCAGCTAAGTTTAATCATTCACATTTTCCAGTCCAGATTCCCTGAACGCATAACTGTTCGTGTTTAATGACTGATGTAACTGATGTTTTTCTGTTTTCTACCTTGTTTATTATTTTCTTTTGTTTTTCTTTTGTATGATGTAAACATTTGAGATTGGGGGTTGGTGAATACATTATAAGCGTAAAGCTTGTGTCTGATTCTTCAGAAGTATAACTGTGTAAACCAAAGCAAACTAGTTTTTTTTACCTATACCTAAGCTGATTTAAAGTCTTGCTTTCCCTACTCTGATATATAGCTTAAGCCAAAAAACAGGTAACGGTTATTAATGGGCCAATATTTCTCGCCGCCATCCTCGGGCCGGGTCCTTGATCTAGAGACGTGCGGCGCGGGACTAGATTTGATGGCCGAGTGCGAGCGCGGGTGGTAATGCACTCACTCTGTGTGTGCGGTCCGTGGGAGAATAAAACGATTCACAGGACTCCCGCAAATTATGAATATCAATGAATAAAACATATAAAAACTAATAAATTGTTATTAATCTATTGCAGAAAAGAACAACTAAACACAATTGAAACGATTTACTGGCCAGAGTTTCTATTTGTAACATGTTTCCAGCGTGAGCGATGTAGCCAATCACAGACATATGTGTTGATTTCTTAAACACGATGACCAATCAGAAGCATTTAAGATAGACTCCCATCACCGCTCAAAACTGACTTTTTGTTCAGTGCTGAATTCTGCATGCTGGCAAATCCTCTAATTATAACAAACAACGTGTAGATATTGTGAAATATTCATTGTGCATTCAGCTTCATTGATAATAACAGAGATGTTTGAGATAGCGATGATGTCAGCTTTTTAGGGATTATTAACATTCAGTCATCATGGCAAAAGTAGCCTGCTTTTCATTTTGTAAATTCGCACCTCTGCATTTTGACAATGTTGTTTTGCACTTTATTTTGCACTTCATTGTTTTATAGTTGTAAAGTGTTTGTTAAAATTCAGTTGTTGTTTCAGTTGTTATGTTTTGCACTTTTTAGCACAAATAGTTTAAAATATTTGTATAGTTTGTTAAAATTCACATTGCAATTGTTGTTTTGAAAAGCTGGTTATTTATAAATCTAATTTGTTATTTAAATTTAATATAGTGTTTAATAATTGTTACATTTAGTACAGGGCCTGTAGTCTATCACACAAACAGCCCATATGATGGGGCATTGGAATATTTTTTTCAGAAAGGCCCGTAAAATAAAATGTTCAAACAAAGGGTGCAAAATATGCAACAAGAAGTCTGTGGAGCAGTCATAGACGTGTAGCAATGGCATAGCAATAGCAATGTCTTTAAGTTATCTGACATTATGTGTCAACACCCCCCCCCCCCTCCCAAAAAAAAAAAACCCCACACCACCACACATAGAATCTAATTCTGTGGGAAACACTGGACTTCCAACCGCTGTTCAAAGACTCGCACCGCATCACGTGACTATCCAAGGAACCAAGGATTCAGCTCACGCACCCGCACGGAGAACAAAAGATCTGCCGTCCAAAACGCGGCTAGACCATGCAGGCCGCTCAAGGAACACAGCAACACATAAGAGAACCCTTCCACATGCAAGTAAAATTAGGTTACCCTGTTTTCAGAGCATTAAGAATGTTTCGTGTTGTTTCAGAGAGGTTGTCTGTCTAGGTGAATGTAACTCCCTTTCTCTCTCTCTTACTCGCTCACGCGTGTAAGTTATCCATTGTCCAAACTTTACCATTTCTCGTTCATTAATGTCTTATTGTTTTGTGTACTTCTATGTGTTTGGAAATACATATATATCCCGTGTGAACGTAGTAAATATATAAGTAGACATGGCTTTATTAAATATCATTATATTCATTTTGATTGATTCATTCTCTTTGCTCAATTTCAAGTCCCTTAAGTGCCAGATCTAAACTTATGCTACAAGCTTTACAAATTAATTATTTAAATAATTAATATTTTAAAGAGTATTCGTTATAGGGCAGGAAGCCCAATTCTTCTGGCCAGAGAATTGCGTTTCCTGAAATCCTATAAAGTAAGATGATATTGGGGGACCCCCACAATATTATTCTGACAATTGAGCTAAATTAATTTTGCCTGCTTTGTAAGACGTGATCTGTGTAATTAACTGCAATCAACTTGTCGTTAAAATGAAAGGATTCACATGTATGCATGCAGGTAAAATGACAGATTCTCCCTTAGAGGGAGATTTATTAACATGTAAGACTGATCTAATCCAAACATGTATGAATAATTATTAATTACCAATTATTAATTATGATATGCAAATTCCCCACGGATTAGATCCGCCCAGAGTCTTTACAAAGGGTTGTTTTAAGGACATGTTTAAGTATGCTCGTAGACAGCCACTCTGAAGCGGTCAGAGGCGATTCTAAAATAGTCAAAAAGTCGAGACAGGACCCATTCTCAAAATTACTAAGTCCACCACTCTAGTTCATCCAAAACAAACTAGAAAATAGACTCAAAGTGCTAAATACCGGAATTATCCTTTAAGGATCTATGAGGGAGGACTCAAATGCAGAAATGTGTATTATTTGATGCAGGGGTTTATTTGAAGGCCAGCAGACAAGACAGGATATTGTGAGGGAGAGGGTGAATCGTCCAAACAGTAGGCAGGGATGAGGCATAAAGACAGGCAGGCTGAGAGCGACCGCTGAATCCAATCCAAGACACTGAATTGCAGCAAGAGACTGGAGGAGAACTGTAAGTGCCAGGCAGGATCGCACAGTACAAGGGGATCGACTCTCAGGGTACGAATAATTTTCTGCACCGGTCTTGCTCCTTGGTTGATGGTGTAAGCGACCAGGGAAGCTCAGCTTGGAGGACAAACTAGGGAAGACAAAAGACACAGCAAGCATAAGACACAACAAGACTAGACAAGGTGAGACTAAAGTATGCTCTGACTAGACAGTCCCTCCAGGATTTCGCGATGTCGCGATCGCAACTATTAACGCAACTTCAACAAATCCACGTGAATTCAGTGCGCCTTGCAATTTTTACCAATCACTGCAACTTTTCTGCAACTTTGACCAATCATCGCGCCACGGTCTCCTGCAAAGCGGCGTCATACGCGTCCCTGTTCAGTGAACGGCTGAGAGGAGCAGCAGCACGGCCGCTGACAGACGTGAATGAGCAGTGTTGTTTCCACGGACTTATCACTTATCTGCTTCTCTTTTGTTTTATATTTAAAGTATTTACCATTTTATTTTACTTTCTTTTCTTGTGTTTATCACTTGTAATACTCACTATAACAGTGCATTAGTTCACCCAGTTCCCGAACTCTCTCAATTCAGAATTTTACACATAAAAATAGCTACTCGTTCTATTGTCTGACAAAAAAAAAAACGAGAACGGCTTTATTGGATATTCGGCTATATTATATTATATTATATTATATTATATTATATTATTATATTATATCATATCATATTATATTAGCCTATATAAAAATATAGGCTAGTATTAAACTTTAGATTTTTCCACCATTTAACTTTTGTGGCGATTCCTAAGAAAACTGTATTTTGCACTTTATTAGTATTGGCATCTTTCGACATAAATGCTGCTTAATGTTTGTGAGGTTCTGCACATTTACATTTTTGCAGGTGCAGATCTTGTTTTAAAAAAAGCTTAGTTTGTTAGATTTTGCTGTCTTTAAATCGTTTGTTTTGCCTTTTTATAAGGTTAATAAAGGTTAGTTAGTGGGTTTGTTCTAATTAACGTGTGTTACAAAGTGAGCACGTTTGTCTCTGAAGTAAATTCTGGACTACAATAGAGCAGATGGTGAACAGTGTTTTCTGTGGGACATAATAAGTCCCTTCGGGGTGGACTTTGGGCTTTTTCACTTAGTAAACCTATAACATGCACAAAAAAATATATATATAACCCAATAAAGGAAAGGGAAAAAGCCAAAAAGCATAATATGAGCACTTTAAGTATAAAATCTATCTACATTTGCTGTTTTAACCTAAAAACAAATGCAGAAGAACATCGCAACTTTCATCGCAACTTTTTAGAAAAGCGGCCGCAACATCAGGCATTTTAGGCCGCAACAATCACAAAAAAGGCCCGCGAAATCCTGGAGGGACTGACTAGAAACTACAGTAGACTGTCGAACAAACAATGTAGCAAAAGGTTTATGGCACACAGAAAGTACATAACAAACTCGCAAAACATGAGGGCAAGAGAACACATATAGGGAGATGAGAACAAGAGGAACAGGTGAGCACACTCAAACAAGGAACAGGTGAACACACTCAAACAAGGAACAGGTGAACACACTCAAACAAGGAACAGGTGAGCACACTCAAACAAGGAACAGGTGAACACACTCAAACAAGGAACAGGTGAACACACTCAAACAAGGAACAGGTGAACACACTCAAACAAGGAACAGGTGAGCACACTCAAACAAGGAACAGGTGAACACACTCAAACAAGGAACAGGTGAACCAAACAACATCAAAACAAGGAACAGGTGAACACACTCAAACAAGGAACAGGTGAACACACTCAAACAAGGAACAGGTGAACACACTCAAACAAGGAACAGGTGAACACACTCAAACAAGGAACAGGTGAACACACTCAAACAAGGAACAGGTGAACACACTCAGGCAAACGAGATCTCAACTAGACAAGAGGTCGTGGTACTGGGAAACAAGGAGGCAGGAACAGAGGAGCACATGGCCAACACAAACAAAGACAACAAAGACAGTTCAAGCACAACACCAACACAAACATGAAACAAAGACAACACAGACAAAGCTGCCAGTGCAGATTAACCCTGACAGGCAAGGGTAAAAAATATCATGAGCACTAACACTGAACATTGGCACTAAACAGTTCGGTGATGATATAAAGTGAAGCAATTTAACTTTTTCTTTATCGTTTATATATTGCGGAATGCAAATATATCCGTGCAGCTTTTAGTGGGCTTTTAAGTTATTGAAACATTAGAGTAATAAAGATACATGTACAAATTATTAGTAAATAAAAAGCGGGTTGTGCTTGATATTCCAAAGAGTTATTGAAAGAGCAATATGCCATGAAAGAGAAATCAAATTCAGTATATATTCAGTATATATATATATATATATATATATATATATATATAGGCCTACAATCAAATACAGACTTATGGTAGGCCTAATTATAGCTAAAAACCTAGCTAGCCCCAACCCTAAACCTTTCTCTAATGCTACACATTCAATCAAATCAAAATATACTGTAGAGTTTCATAATTAAAGTACTTTTAAAATCTTAATAAAACAAGAAAGGCAACTTGTGGAGTCTATTGATCTCTATGCTTCATTACTAGGTGGCGATAGTGAGGCGTAAAATCATATAGAGACTAGAAGCCCTATTGGCCGCTGGAAACCGAGAAATCCGGCCGCCATCTTGAACCGGTCGTATTCCTAGTTTCGTTCGTTGCGTGGCAGCAGATAAGATGCCAGAGCATTGTGGAGCATTTTGCTGTTCTAATTGCCGGACCATCGAAAATAGGGCTTTTCACAAGTAAGTCTTAATATTACCGTACTATTGGTTGTATTTTGTGAATAGAATATTACCAGATAATCGAGAAGGAGCAAGGATATTTGCTATATTACTGTACTGAAATCGTTGTGAAATGCTGTTTACTGCATCAGCGGTGTTCACCCGGCATGGAGAGAGGTGGGGTAACTGTTAAAGTAATAATTACAAGAGCTTCTAGGTTATCAGATAAGCATTCAACTGCCCTGTTGTATAGGTTATTTGTGTTTGCGCACATGATATCAGGAAGCAATGTAACGTTAATACACGCATGACAGCGATGCACAAATTGAGTTGTAAAACTACTTTAGTTTTCTACTTCTAGTTTTATTGATAACCTATATATCTTATCACATGCGATTTGGCTATTGATATTACAGAAGTCCTGTGGTAAAATTACGTTATTAATTTACTCCATCTACCCTTGTAAAGTTAATCCGAATAGGGCTTTGGTCTCGACATTTTCCCCTCCCACATCCACATACAATAAAAAAAAGTATAGGCTTAATGTTGTCCGAATTTAATTTTTTAGAAATTACTGATGCAAACACGTTGAAAAGCGATCTTATCAATTTTTATTACAGGTGGCTGCGTTCGGTGGATTCGCGGCTGCTGTGTGTGTGTGTGTGTGTGTGTGAGAGAGAGAGAGAGAGAGAGAGAGAGAGAGAGAGAGAGAGAGAGAGAGAGAGAGAGAGAGAGAGAGAGAGAGAGAGAGAGAGAGAGAGAGAGAGAGAGAGAGAGAGAGAGAGAGAGAGAGAGAGACTGTCTGTTCGTGTTTGTTTGTTTGTGTGTCTGTTCGTGTGTATGTGCGTGTCACATATCATAAATTGTTTCTTCAACTTATTAAAATATCTTACTTTACTGCAACTATGTGTTTCTGCTTCTTTATTATATTTATAGTGTGTGATTTATCAAATACATTATATCCTTCATCACACATATTGTGTCTGGTCACTTTATAACTTATATCAGAATATTATATTACTGTTAAGCCTACAATGGATATTAAAATACGCCGAACCATAGTCATGTAGGCCTATCATAGCTACATGAATTACCTTTGCAGGAAAAAAAACCGCGTGAAAATCAGTTCAATATTCAGTGAGATATGATTAATTTAATGCGCTTACAGCTCATTCACCTGCCATTCAGATTACACTGAGCGGAGCGGATGACCGGTTTAAGATGGCGGCTCCAATTTCTCGTCCGTGCCAATAGGCAGTAGCACTCAATAGGGCGTCTACCTATATGATGTCTATGGTTTCATTCATTCATCATTTTTAGGGGGCGTGGTGTGTAGTACTGCAGGTTGCATTTAGACACTTGTCCAAGATGGAGGGAAATAACATTGTATACTTATATGTATAATGTGTTCACTTTTGGCTTAACTCTGAATGACTCATATGCTGTGTCCGAAATCTCCCACTACTCACTATATAGTGGACTATATAGTGAGTTCGCCATTTTGTAGTGCTGTCCGAATGTATAGTGATGATTATTATACCCTATATAGTCCACTCAATGTATCCCAGAATGCATTTTGAAAAGTAGTGTACAACCGATGGTCACTAACCCAAGCCCTACATACCATCATGCATTGCGCTGATCGTAAAAAAGGCGGATGGACGTCAAGGAGAGCAGCGCGACAATACGAATTGCGACAGTAATGCCGTAATCAACGGCGCCGAGAGACGATGGAGTAGTGTCCGAAAGTGGTGTTTCTATTATGCTGGTGAGCTCACTATATAGTGCTCTACTCCCTACCCCACACATAGGGGTTAGGGAGTAGTGGTTTGAGTGGAGATTTCGGACACAGCCATAGTGAATGGCTAAACAGCCAAATACACACAAAACAATAAAAAAAAATCTGAATAAGACCAGATAGATTTAAGCCTAAAGAGATTATTTACTGAATGGTCAGTTTGACATGTATTTTGTCTATTTTAAAATAGCCTATCTTAAAGAATATATATATATATATATATATTTTTAACATTTTCACACAGTATTTGGTATTTTATTTTGATATATTTAAATTGAGGCATTTCATATTTTGATTTTAACTTCATTTTCATGCATTTATGCCCATCTCTGGACTTTAGGATGATGGAACTGGAAGTGCTAAAAATGCTAAATCACTTCCAAGCTTTAGGACTCTTTCCATCTACTTATTGTACTGTAAGTCGAGACGGTAGCACTTTACTTGAAGGGGTGTGCATAAGACTGACATGACACCTTCATAACCATGACATGACACATGTCATGAATATGAAGGAGGGTTTATGCATGTTTATGACAACTGTCATTAAGTGTCTTTCGCTCAATTATGACATTTTGAATGCAAATATGGCATTGTTTGAAATGTCTTTATGACATCTTGACATAAATCAATACATAATAACCTGTCAGTGTCTTTGTCATGACAACTTAACATTATATTTATGACACATATATTTATGACAGGTTGTGTTGTCTTAGTAATGTCAAGTTGCAATGACAAAGACACTGACAGGTTATGATGTATTGGTTTATGTCAAGGTGTCCTAACAAAGACATCTCAAACAATTTCATATTTGCATTCATAATGATAATTGAGCAAATGACACTTAATGACAGTTGTCATAAACATGCATAAACCCTCCTTCATATTCATGACATGTGTCATGCCATGATTATGAAGGTGTCAGTCTTATGCACACCCGTTCAAGTAAAGTGTTACCGTTGAGACAATGTTCAGAGCTACTGTGAGGAAGCTCAAAGTTTTGACTTGTCTACATACAAACATTAAACTATATTATACATCAAAATATATTTGTAACCCCCCCCCCCCCCCCCCCCATAATTTGTTATCCACCTAAACACCCACATAAGAACAGAGCAAAGAACACACTAATTTGTCTAATGTACAAGTAGAGAGGAGGAGAGATTAAGAACAAATGAGACAGCACATTTAATTGACCTGACATGAGTTTAATCACTGTTGAGAGTGAAGAGTCCTCCATCATTAGGCTGATGATGAAACATTTTTTCACATTATCATACGTCATAGTTCATCAAGAGTGGAATCAACAGGAGCTTGGCACATACAGAAATACTCACACGAGTCAGAACAGTCACATGACCTGTGACCAATAGATGCACACATACATATGTCACAGTTCACACAGTCTTACTGCCGACTTTAAAGCATTAAGATTAATGTAACATTTTGTGTGTGGGTGTGGGTGTGTGTGTGTTTGCACATGATCATAAGCATATATGCAGATATGTGTGCACGTGTTTGTGTAACTGGACAGAATAGGACGGCTTCAGGTCAGTCCATTTAAATTTCTTTTTTTTAACATAAAAGCATAAAAGTTCAAGTTCTTTAAACTTAATATCAAATAAAATATAATAATAATTTGAGGGAAAAAAAACAATTATCTACAGAAACATCATCATGTGCAATAATGTACATTTTGGTTCTAAGGCAATAATCGTTCCTCCACAACACTAGTGCTGTCAATGCTGTGAGTTAATGTTCTGTGTTGATAAGCAACATCATTTTAACGTTGCCTCTCCGCTGCACCAACACATTCACTGAATGGCAGGAGCATTGCCTCATGGGACCTGTCGTTTTTTGAGACATTGAATAGCACCTTAAGAATTCCCTTCAACAACGATTTTTCTTTTTTTCCAAGCAGGGAAAACTCATCATTTGGGGTATAGCAACTGAGAACGTTCCCTTGCGATGAGTCTAGTTTTCATTGAGATTACATGAGTTTTTCAGCTTCATTGGTACTGCTCATGGGTTCATTTCCATGATTGGAGAGCACACAGTTCCATACAGTCTCTTGCGTTAAGTGCATATAAAGCGCACAGGGTGAAGGTGGTTGTAGTCAGTTGTCACAGACATATTATGCAAGGCTTTCGTTTCCTGTTCACATTATGCTCACTGTTTACTTCTTCTGGAGGCGTTACTGGAAGAGTGAGAAAACCACTGGTTTCTTCAACAGGCAAATTATAGAATTATATATCCTATCAGTTTTTTCTCTCACACACACAAAAACAATTCAAACTTCACATGGTTTCTACAAATCATGAGAAGGCCCACATTAAATCTGCAGACTATTTTTTTTTTTACATTTTAAGAAAAAAAATCTATGCAATTCGTCAGAATAGAAATGGTGCAGATAGTTTGCACTCTTACTGACAGTTATTAAATTATACAAAGAATTTCATAAATGAACACACAAGGTGTGGGGGATCTTTGTAAATGACAATTGCATGCAGATTCCTTGTGGGCCTGCTCAAGAATGAAGCACAACTGGGTCTCATTCACTAACAAATTGTGTGGATTATTTTGAACTTGTACGCACAAGAGAACTTCTCATGAAAAATGAATGCCTAATTCACAACGAGCACACTCATGCGTACACAGCCTCATTCTAATGTTAATGAATTTGTAATATTCTAAATGAGTGGCAGCCCAAGGTTAGTCATTTGCATAAAACACGCCAAAACCATCTCCATCTAAAGGCGTTCCGATCAAAACCAGTTCAAACATAATAAACACTTTAAGGCATATGCATATCTGTGTTGTTATACAGCGAAACCTTGCAGTTCAAACTATAATGCAGCTTTTCACTGTATATGATGAAACAGATTAAATATTTATGTATAAAATTTAATCTTAACACAATTATAAGGCCACCCAGAGCATGTGAATTTTGTGTATGTGTGGTATAAGTTGTTCCTAATTTTTTAAAAGAAATTTAGAAGAAATTTTAGTATAAATAAATGTATTGGTGTTGTTTGTAAAACGTTCGTTCGCAGATTTCACACACAAACTCGTGTGTGCGTAAGCTGAGTGAATGAGACCCACTGTCTTAAAACATAAAACACTTGTGTTGAATTGCTATGTCCGTCATAGGAGACATAAGCAATGGGCTACATATACTGTATTTAAGTAAGCTTATTGTTGAATAGGGCTACATATTTACTTTTGCACTTTTGATGGAAAGAAAATGGGTTTTGTCATAAAGCTAACAGAATAATTGTAAAATTACAACCACATAATTTTAAAAACATTTGAATGAGTTCAGGCTGGTATTTGAAGGCCTCACTCTCTCTCGAACACACACACACAAAGCACGCACGCGCGCACGCACACACACACACACACACACACACACACACACACACACACACACACACACACACACACACACACACACACACACACACACACACACACACACATTTTAGCTGAGGTACAGTGTGGTGTGGCATCAGCAGCCAAACTGTCCATGCTGTCCAGAGCGACATGCACACACACACACTCAAGTTCAATAGCAGTTACTTAATAGTCTTATTGTCATTGTCTCTTTGTTTCAGTTATTTTACATGACTATCACTATCTGAACAACAGAGAGCCAAAAAAAGTTTTTGTGTGTGAGTGTGTGTGTTAGTCCAGGGGTCCAGTCAAAGAGCGCAGGACAGCACTCCAGTGCGCAGAGCTATCCCACACATAAGAGCAGCTGATCAGTGTCAAAGGTCAATATGACAGCACTTCCACAGTGGCTGAACATAAAGAGGCAAATCCAATGCAGGAAACCCATCTCGGCTGGGTCTTTGATTGACATAAATCAATCTCAATAGTTTTCTGGAGTCCATTTCTCCTTGTTTTAGCATTTCAACCCTGTGATAGGTCTCTCTGGAGTCTCTCTCACCTCTAGGGGAGACGTTACTTGCGTGTGTGTAGCGCCTCCTGGAACTTTGTACTAGTGTAGTGGATGTGGAAGCCTTTCTTACTGATCGTGTCATCAGAGTGGAAATGGATCAACACGGCATCGCCAGCAGAGTAAAGCTCCTCACGAGGCTAAACACAAGAGAGAGGGGTCAGTAGGAAAAATACAACAAGCTGTATGACATCAGAATATATTAAGCACATAGCACACACAGCTCGTACCCCAGATCCACAAAAGCGTCCGAGTTTGTGCGCTCCGGTGTCGTAGCCATCGTAAAGTTCGATGTAGTCATACCCGCAATCGGCCTCCTCCTCTACCTCAAAGGTGGTGAAAGTGAGCTCGATGCCATAACCCGACTCTGCCGTTATTAGCCACTCGCAGTCGGTGTGGCCGGGGTAGTTATTATCCCCAAACTGAGCATGAGAATACAGGTTCTTCTGACGCACCTCTGCTTTTAGCCTCCCACCACACTCTACACACAACACACACACATATATACTGTTAATAATGATCATCATTGATTTACTTAAAATTCTTCACCCCATCAGAAATGGTTCTGGTCAATTCCACTAATGTTATACTAATGTCATAATGTTGTAGACTGTAATAGCTAACAAGTGTCTTTTCTCTTTTTTGTTGACTGTAATAAGCAACAATAAGAGCTTAGTGGCAAGTCAAATGATAAAAGGCTACACTTCAGGGACTCTAATCAACATGTAATGCAGGACTGATACACTAGATGGCTCTGTTAAACTGTAAGCATGAAATGAGAATTGCTTCTATGAACACTTGAACCACATCAAATAATCAATGGCAGTCACCAGTTGAGTGAGTGGCCTGAAAGCCTTTCCGCTGCACTGAGGCATCAGAGATAAATCGCAGGTACATCTTGTTGCCTGTAGAGATGAGCGGTTCTGGAATCTTACTGCCGCACAGGCGGCTCAGGATGGGCGTCTTGTCCGAGTCACCGTCAAAGGCCTCCAGGTGATCATACGCGCATTCCTGGTGCTGCTCAATCTCAAACTCATTAAAAGACTAGAAACAGAAGGAGACAACACAGGAAAAATAGAGTCAGACACAATAATTCTAGCCGAACAACAGTAATAAAATGTTTCTCTTCTTTAACCTCCTCAGCTAAAAGTTGAACACATTTGGCATATTAAAGAAGCAGATAAAATTGTTTGGCTGTGACAACCCAATTGTTTATAGAGGGGTGCTGGGATGTCATCAACTCCCTGGTTCCTACGGGACCCACTGTTGAAGGGTTTTTCAATTTATGAGTAAAATAAAGCCTAGGGTAAACATAACATAACTTTGTTCTGCAACGTAAATTACACACAACTATATAAAAACCATGAATTTTTAAGCAGTTATGTTCATTTTGAAAACATACATTTTAAATGAGTTTGGGGTGTGAGTGTTAGCAGTTTACGCTGTAGAACAAAACGTCAATTTAGTTTGACATCATTTTAATCATAAATTGAAAACCCCCATTATAAAACCCAATAGGAAAATCTTGAGGTAACCAGCGGTGAAGTCTTCAGGGTTCTGACGTCATCCCTGCACCACTCTATGTGGTGGCTATAGGAATGGAAATCTCAACTTTCAGTTAAAAGACACAATTACCTTTTTTTTTTCTTCTAAATTGTTCATGCACATTAGCAGGACCATCCTAAAAATATATATTTTAGTGTGATTTGAGCTAAAGACGCTAAATTTGAATAAACTGAATAAATGTTAAACAATACTTTAATTGCAGTCAGACTGTCACTGTTACTGAAACTAAAACATTACTGATATGATACAATACTGTAGAAAAGTATTGTAAAATGAAAACTTCAATTCAGCAAAGATGCAATAAATTGGTCAAAATACTGTTGTAAAGATGAGATTTACATTTTTAAAAATATTTATATTTCAAATAAATGCTTTTCATTTTTCTAGTCATTAAAGGATCTTGAAATACTTCACTAAAAACTTTTATTTATGTTGATAAATGTTTTTTGACATTATTAGAATGATTTCTGAAGGATCATGTGACACTGAAGACTGGATGAATGGCTACATGAATACATTTTGTTTTAAAATATATCAAAATAGAAAACCGTTATTTTAAGTTGTTCAAATATTTCACACTATTAATGTTTTACTGTAATTGTAATCAAATAAATGCAGCCTTAGGTGAGCATAAGATACTACTTTCAGCAAAATATTTCATAAACAAATATACAAGGGGCGGATATATGAATGATGGGTGTTTCAATTCTACATCTGCAGAGCTTTCTGTAAGTGTATGTTCCTTGTCCTACAGGGAAAATTGATGTGTGAGGATGTTGCCTAGATGGCCACTGCCTTAATAAAACTTAAAATTGGGTTATGTAGGTTGAACCATCCGCAAATCCCTGAACCATTGCATGAGATTGAATTACATGTTTTAAAGTCATTGTACCTTTTGTGCTCACAACATTAGCATTACGTAAAAAGCCAGCTGTTGCCGCTACACAAAGAGACAGCAATGAAAGCAAAGCCGTGGTGATAAAGTTACTCTACAAATTTATTATGAGAACTTCAAACATTAATGTCAAAATGATATATTAATTCTAATGGACCCTAAAACGATCAATCCCCAAAAACACTTGTACCTTGTCCAAACAAACAATAACCTTGTCCTTTTTGTGTTCTGAGAGATTAGGGCCATTTAGAATCAGTTTAGGTCTAAACGAAAGACTTAGAAGTCCGATCCAGACAGCAGTGGGAGACACTGAGGTCATCCTTTAAACCCCTGCCATAACGCTCTGCTAACATATTTGCTTTCACACACTAGTATGTTAAAATCCTAACTGAATTGACATATGAGCAAGAGAACACAACTCCTTAAGCCTTATCATTATGAATTATTACATATCTTAGGTTACTTTTATCTTGTGTTGTTTGTGAGAGCGTGTATATGTCTACGTATTGGGGCAGAGAGGTATTTGCATGGCCACGTGTTTGTTTAAGAGGAGATTATACATGTGTGCATTTTAATGTGAGCGTGTGTGAGTGGGAATGTGTGTGATGTGAGATTGTCTTTTAACGTGAGAGGACCACAATAGGATTACATATATGCTCAGGTCAATGATATCTGTGTGCTTGTTTACAGAGTGTAAAGGTTGAGGAGATGTTTGTGGTGTGTTTAACAGGAGCAAACATATAGTATTTATAGTATTACAGAATTATTATAAAAACTCACAATTTTGACCCGGTGGCCGGGTGTGGCGGTGATGTCCCACGTGCACTCTTTTCTGCTGGGGTACTTGTCAGGCCAGTTGGGACTGCTGATGGTTCCACTCGTGCTGTGGATCTTGTGCTCACACTCAGCTGATAAACAGGTTTGGGGTGAAGAGGGAAAAGATCATTAGAAACAGTGATGCAGCACAATAATAACACACGAGTAATAAAGTTTAGATGACAATAACCCATATGAGTACTCCCAGGCAGAATTATGGGGGGAAATCTTTGGAATTCTGTGGAATGGATTTAAATAAATCTATCTTTGAAAAAATAAATAATCAGGCTTGAAAAGCTTTTTGCTACATCATTTTAGTGTCAAAACCCATAATCTTTTAGCAGCACCCATACCCTTTTCACATTTCCAGAAGTCATCATAGTTGGGTAAACTTCTATATTGGTGAATGGAAACTACAAGAAATATATTTTGCATTCTCATTTGATCCAACAGCAAACGAAATATCCCTGATATTTCTATGACTTTCCAAAAGAGGAAAAAAAATATCATGGTCAGAAGAAAGAAATATGTCAAATTTGCTTTCACACCCAAACACCCACAAAGCAGCATTAACAATTTTTTAAAAGTATTTAATGCAAATATAACACAAAGTAGAGTTATAAATGTACAGCATATTTTTAAATATAAAAAACTGCTAAATGTATGATGTTAGTAGTAGTTAACAAGGGTCGACAAAACACTGTTATGTCACATAACAGTAAACAAAAAGCAATATAATTCTCATTTGTGTGACTTCATTTGCTTTTTGAGAGATGTTTGACATCACCTTTCTCCAAATGAACTTTGCCCTGGTTGTGGAGGTGTGCAGATCCCAGAAAGACTATTACAGAATGCTTAACCTTTAGTATGTTTACCTGGACTCGTATGTTCACCTGAGACTCACCTTTCTAATGAGCATGAGTAAATCTCTCTAACAGGAGACAAGCCTTCTTTAACCAACACTCGATCATCCTCACAAGAAAATATTCAAAATATCATTTTTGACAAAACGTGTCTGTGAGTGTGCTTATGTGTGTGCATAAGGTCAATTGATTACAGCTAGATCCACGCCGTCAGTTAACCTGCTGTGGCCCTGAGAAACCAGGTCAGAAAAACATTTTCACCAAACCCCTGCAGAGTGTGCATATGTGTGGTGGAGTGGGTGTTATCCAATACTGTATGAATGAATGAGAACAGCCCGACCCGCTGTGGCTTTCTCTGTATTCAAATAAGAGTGGGGGCCGAAAGTTTGAGACCACTAGTGAACATTATTTTATTTTACATGACACATTATGTAGATTGTGAAAAGTTGAATCGATGAATGTGCATGAGAATATTTGATTCAGCACAGTTTCAGCTCTATGCTGATCGCACTGTACTATTTATTTTTGTATTTTTTACTTATATTTAGTTTAATGTATAGTGTTCTTTTAATGTATTTATTATTTTCTGTTTGTTGTTTATTTTACCTTTTTTATGATTTTTATGTAAAGTGAAATATTACTATATAAATTAACTTGCCTGGCCTTATGTCTCCCTTCTGCTCAGTGACATAACCACTTGAGCTGTATGAACTTTACAAATTTGTGTAAAACCTGATGATCATCTTATCAAGCATGATTTGAGAATGTTCCAAAATTTGACCTTTTGTACAAAGGTGTTCACATGGTCAGTCACATAAATATGCTTATTTGAATAAGTTCTGAACTCTAATGGATTCTTCTTCACTTTATATCATAACTGTTATTTTTTTTTTCTAATCTAATGTGGCATTAGACTTTTGGACCCCACTGTACTATCTACAGTATTACCACTATCACATCACATCACACCACACACACACACACACACACACACACACACACACACACACACACACACACACACACACACACACACACACCACACACACACACCACACACACACACACACACACACACACACACACACACACACACACACACACACACACACACACACACACACACACACACACACACACACACACACACACACACACACACACCCCTAAGTCAGGATAAGCCTCTATTATTCCCTCTGATAATCAGGTCAGTGTGCATTAGTTTAACAAAGGTATTTTCAGTATTTTGCCTCTGGTGTTCACACTCACACATGCACACACACAACACACACACACACACACACACACACACACACGCGCGCACACACGCTGTTGGTTCGTGCATCTGTTTGGATGCATACATAAGGTGACTTGAAAGTAGTTTGAGTGTGTTTCTAGGTCAAAATTTATAAGTGTGTTATATCATTCCATAGGCTATCTATGTTTTTCTCTCTCTCTAGACATGACAAAATAATTAATTTTACAGTACCATAATTAAAGGCACAATATACCAGACAGCCCTCTCGACTCTGTTATGATGATATTCATGTGTAAATAGTAATACACAAGTAATACTTGTATAAGCTGTAGTAAAACTAGGAAAGCTGGTCTAGTGTTGCTACTGATGGACTTTTAATAGATACACATCTTACGCAAATGCACAAAGGAAAATAAAAACAGAAGCAGGATAAAGACTCTGAAGCTTTGTGAAACTCCAGATGTTTAAAATCAGAGTCAGTGATCTAGCCTTGAAGAGACAGTAAAGACTGTGTGTGTGTGTGTGTGTGTGTGTGTGTGTGTGTGTGTGTGTGTGTGTGTGTGTGTGTGTGTGTGTGTGTGTGTGTGTGTGTGTGTGTGTGTGTGTGTGTGTGTGTGTGTGTGTGTGTGTGTGTGTGTGTGTGTGTGTGTGTGTGTGTGTGTGTGTGTGTGTGTGTGTGTGTATTCCAGGATGCCGCTGGTTTAACTTCTTGACCCTAACTCTGGAGCTTAAAGGGTAATATCTCTATCCTCCTCTCCTCAGGTCTAACTGTTTTTCTTTTCAAAGAGAAACACACACTGCTTTAAACTTTCCAAAGCCCACAAAAATGTTAAAAGGCCTGCAGGGCAGAGCTGCACTGGAGGTTGACAATGCTTGTATGAAAGGCGAGGTTTAGTGGGAGACACTGTTTGACTACAACAGACCATCTAAATGCTTCAACATGTGTGGAGATCTGAAGGACAACTGTTTCAAAGTTTACTTTAACGCTTTAAGTTAAGACATGGCCTCTTTGCATGTAAAATGATCATCCATGCTTTGTTGTGTACTCCAGTGCATCGGCTTCAGTGTAGTTTTTATTTATACAATAACTACCCCATCCTTCATAACAAAGTTACTTTAAAGCCTGCAAAGAATCCATGTTGAAAAAAATGTGCTACAACTGTTAAAGCTGCAGTCTGTAGTTTTTCCTCTTTGTCGCCATCTCTGTTCGAAATCTGCAATTGCAGTTATTCGCGGAATTATCAACTTTACGTGGGTTGTGCCTCGACACGGCACAGCGCGGATGAATCTAATGTTTTGAGGAGAATGTGCGGCTGTCAGTCAAAATGTCATCTGAACACGTAAGTAACATCCACTTTTGTTCTGACCAACTAAGGGAAAAAAAGCTATAGAAAAGGCTATAAATCTCCACCTCCAACATCCTCACACGCAGTGATGCCGGTAACGCGTTACTTAGTAACGCGTTACTCTAATTTGACCACTTTTTTCAGTAACGAGTAATCTAACGCGTTACTATTTCAAAACCAGTAATCAGATTAAAGTTACTTATCCAAGTCACTGTGCGTTACTATTTTTGTCATTTTCCTTAGTAAAAATATATATTTATTTCTTCTTGCATCTCGGGGAGTGTGCGCGACAAGTCACGTTTTCAGCATGAGGTTCACGTCACGTGTATGTACCACGCAGCGACACAAACGTAAACAACAATGGAGGGAGGAGAGAGATGCGCTTTTTCTAGCTGGAAATACAGTCACTATTTTGAGTTTGTGTCTGTCAGCTAAAGATGGCAACATTAAGGTCCGTTGTAAACTCTGTGCTGGTGGCGACAAAGTGTTATCTACCTACAGAAACACTTCGTCGAATTTGAAAAAACATATGGAGTCGCAGCACCGCACAGTCAAACTTACGTCCGTTTCACACATACTTGTCTCCGTCTGCAGTGCGTATGCGGTGCATATTTTTTCCCGTACCCATGTTAACAGGTTTTCACACTGCACACGGGTGCGGTCCGTCGATCCGTTCCAGGTGCGTGAGTATACAGCAGTGCAGAGATCGTTTCCGCACCGAGTCTATTTTTGCTGTGCTGCACTGCACTGAATTAAAGTGGCAGCGCATTGTTCACAATAAAATAGACATAGATTGACAAGAAACTGTATTAATTTCATCATATACGCAAAATTACAGTTAACGTGTTCTACAGTTACTAAATTACAGGGTCAAGAAAAACAAAAAAACAATATATATTTTATAAAAACAAGTATTTATATTAAGTGAAGTCAAGAAAGAGTTTTTAAGTTCAACTTTAAATGTCAGGAGATAGATTGTTGATGTTACTGTTAAAAATAGGCCTACCCTTCCAATAAAGTAAGTGTTGGCAAAACCGGTTGTCATTTTTATGTTGAGGTGGCGGGGGTGTTGTCGGCAACTGCTGAATGTAACTAATAAAAGTAACTTGTAAAGTAACTTAGTTACTTTTAAAATCAAGTAACTTGTAAAGTAACTTAGTTACTTTTAAAATCAAGTAACTTGTAAAGTAACTTAGTTACTTTTTCAAAGTAACTGTGGCAACACTGCTCACACGCAATATAGCCTACTAGCCGAGACACCTTCTTTATGTGTACAGATGTGAAGTAATGATGCAAAGACATGCTCGAATTTCCCACAGAAATCATCCAGTACCACTGGAATTAAAAACATTATTACAAGCTTACCGTTTTGAATCGAGCTAAGGCAAGCAGATAGTTTTGAACACTAGCTGGTTATGTACTTGCTCAAAAAATTATTTTGGATCATTTTTAACCCCCAAAAATACGGAATGCAGTTTTAAGGTTGTCACAGTGGTGTTTGGGTTAGTTTGTTTTCATTTGGACTTGTCTGCTTGTATTCACATGTCACGTGTCATCTTCACTGTCATTATCAGTTCAGCTGTATCACCTGTATTTAGTCAATAATCGTCATCTGTATCACCTGTGTTCCGTTAATCAGAGTCATCTGTGTTTGCATTTAAGTTTCTCTGTTCAGTCTTTGTCTGATCTTTGTTGTATTTAGTGTGTGTTGCTGCCTGTTCTGCTGTCCTGTATATTACTCCCATTAAACCTTTGTGTTGGAAAAGATACCTTCATCTTCCACCCGTGACAAAGGTCAGATTGAAATTTAAATCAGACTCCTCATAATTTGGCCCCATTGGAAAATATGAAAAATATTGGATTGTTTATAAGTAAAATCTTAATTGTAATTTATAAAAAAAAAAAAAAAAATCCTGAATAGAGGCAGGAAGAACATCAGCACAAAAATGATTTACTCTGCATCTTAAAATGCTGAGAAGTTTTTTTTCTTTGTTTGTGGGTTTTTGCTCGTCTTCAGCAGAATGTAGTAAAAAACAACATGCTTACACATGCTAGATGTGCCACTGCCAGATGACTACCCTCACTTATCCTCTTCTAGCCACTATTATTCTTTTGCGAGTGCCTGTACATACCTTCCTTGCAGTCGTGTTTGTTCTCATGCAGAATAAAGCCGTTGCGGCACTGGCACACATAGCTGCCAATAGTGTTGATACACTCATGTTGGCATCCACCGTTATCCTTTGAACATTCATCTTTATCTGTAACAGAAAAATAAGAGAATGATGAACAGTGAGATCCAACCAGATTCTTTTGATTTCTCATCTTATTTTTATATCCTTTGAGACATTTTGAAATCTGCATGAGAGATGGCCTGCGATTGTTGAGAGAAATAGAACTCTTCAGCATAATAAATTCTGACATCAGGGGTTTGATTTAGATTTTTTGTAAAGAGTAATTGCATTGAGTGATGAACAATACATTAATGTCTATATTAGTTAACCAAAGGAGATGGAAGATAATCTTTAAAAAAAAAAAAAAAACAGGGAGAAGAAAATAAAATAAAGGGTAAATTCACAGTAATGTCACTTTTATCTGTGATATTCGGACCAATTTGACTCTTCAAAAAATCCATTAAAAGATCATAAAATTAATCCATATGAATTGAGCGGTTTAGTCCAAATTTTCTGAAGAGAAATGGTTGATTAAAATGGATTCCTTTTACGATTTCTTTGCGAACATTTTAAAGCGACAAATTGGTAGTTGCGTAGCTGGCAACGGAAGGACAGAAATCTCTCAGATTTCATTTAAAATATCTTCATTTGAGTATCAAAGATTAACGAGTCTTAAGGGTTTGGAACGACATGAGAATGAGTAATTGGTGCATTTTTTTCATTTTTGGGTCAATGATTCCTTATGTTTTTTTCCGCCCATTGTGCATCTATACGCCACAGTGTCCCATGAGTCAAAAGCTGTTATTTCCATTGAAGTCTCAGGTTTAGCTAATTATCACACTTCAACCACTGCTCAAAACCACCAGCATAATCATCAAACCCAACGCATAACAGATGGAGAGAGAGAGCAAAAGAGACCCAAGCCTTTGTGGGTCACCACACATTTTTCATAATTAATGCTCTTTTCAAGCATGTATTTTGTCTTGAACAATTTCCTGTTATTTCATTGTGCTAAGGATAAAAGATCCTTATGTTTCCTATGAAATTAATACTTAAATCATAAAATGCCACAGCCGAAGAGATAAGAGTGTGCTATACGTGTGTCTCACAAAAATCAACCCTACTCTAAAAGATAATTTTACAGGTCAAGCGTATCAGAATCTTGCTTTCTTTCCTGTGCATATACAAGAAATGAATCCCCTCTTTCACTGTTTCCAGTTCGGCGCTCTTGTTCGGCTCAGTACACACTCGCACAGATCAGGAGCGTGAGGGAGAGCTCTGGGGACCTCCCTAAGTCTGCCGGCACTGGGCCAGCAAAAATCCAGCCTCAGGGACTTCCAGACAATGAGAATGATTCTATTATAACTCATTGAGATTATTCTCTCTCCCACTCACACACATTACATATACAGTGGGACTCATTTACCATGTGTTTGCCCTACACATTCATTTGTGCATTACATTTATACAGTACAAATCCACCAAGAAGAGCCAAATACAAACAGATGACTCATAAAGTGGCAGACCCTGCTTATGCTTCATCTTAAAATAATAAGCGGTGTCATTTTTTTAAACATGAAAACTAGCCATTTCTTATGCATTCAGGTTTATTAGATTGACTGGGTTTCAGAAAAGGTTGTATGGGTGGAAGTTGGCATGAGGGCAAAACGAATATAATCCTTTACAGCACCTTTAACTATGCATAGAATATAATATTAATAAAATCTAAATAATAAACAAATTATTAAAGTGTCAAAAAAGTGGGTTGATTTGAAAAAGGAGGGACACACATTAAACGGGGGTCTTTGACAAACAATAAGAAACTACACTTTTTAAACTTTAATGTTGCTATGCCCAACAAAGACAGATCTAGTTTGTTTATCTGGTTCATCTTCTTAAATAAGAAAATCTCTCTTTCTCTTTGTAACTTTGCCAACCAATTCGAGTCCTTTCATGTCTTCTAGTTCTCATGGGTGTGAGATTATGAAATAATAATAAAAACAGGGATTCACTGCATGGGGGAGGAAATGAATAACTGATATTCTTGTTTCATGAAGCTGACTGGACTATTCATCTATTATCAGCAGAAATTAAAAGTATATTTGTACACAGACTGTCTCCTCTACAGTCTATAATGCATATATGCATTATGATATTATAATACTGTCATATGAATCTTCTGCATTTATTATCTGCTTTATTTATAATTAGTTTGTGAGCTCTAGTCAGACAAACTGAATCATGTATACAAATGGTTGCAAATAATATTTAAACATTTGTAAAAAGTTTCACCATCTTCTTCTTATCATGCGTATTGCATGAACATGCATGTTCAACAAATGCTCCTGACCCAAAAGGCTGGGACATTTGTTGCCATAGAGACAGAGCCCAGTGTCCAATAACATGAATGGATTCTTAAAGGCACCTCAGACATGAGGGCAAATCCATTCCCAATCAGGGGAGAGAAGCCTGTACCTGAAACACGCCTTGACATGACCTGCTGGCCAATCATATCTGGCACATCATTATCAACGTCCTGGCAGGACAAAAAATATAAAGATCTCTCTTTGCAGTGAGCAGGCCTGTCTGTGGAAAAGAATGCCCTGATTCACACACATTTGAAGTTTTCATTTGACAAATTACATTGTCAGCGCACATTAAAATGTCTAAGATTACAGATATTTCCAGATGTTACTTACTCCAAACCATCTACATTTCACATTTACAAGTGGCAATCGGACATCCATACAGGTCTGAAACACAATTATGCTGATGTCCAGGTTTCAGTGTTTGGATTAATACTTTTGTACAGTTTGTTCCAACAATGAAAGTTTCTAACCAAACCCAGAGAACTTCTCACGATACAGTCACATGAGAGAGAGCGCCTTTCAAAAGCTTTCGAAATTTACACTATGAAATTCATATATACAAGCGAGCTTGGATGGAGGTTTCAAAACATAGCTAAAGACTTCCAAATCTCAATTTCAAATGAAAAGCGCCGGCATGGTGGTCTTACCGGAGAAGAAATGAGCTTTGAAGCCTTTCTTGGAGACTGTGTTGTCTGATTTGAACTCGATTCGCATGTTGTTGTACTGGGAGGTGATGACCTCTGGAACCTCTGTTCCGCAGTATTTCCCATGAAGCTTTGAGTCCGATGACAAGCCGCTCCGCACCTCAACATAGTCATACTTACACACCTGCACATATAAAATAGAGAAATAATACACAGATAAACATTCATCCTTCTTTCTACCTACATAAAACAATACGCACTCTGCCACACACACAGTCTCTCACCTCATTTCCCTCAAGTTCAAAGGCTTCAAACTGCATGGATATGCGGTACTGAGTGGGGGCAACCACTTGCCACACACAGTTCTTATTGGGAGGATATTCTTTAGGCCAACCTGGGGTGGTGATTGTGCCGTTCAACTTAGTCAGCAAGCCACCACATGCAGCTAAAAGAGAAAAAGAGTGAGAACAAAGTTTTAAAAACACAAAAGCGAAAAATTCTGTCTTCAGTTCTCTCGCAGTAAACAAACTAATCAGCATTTAATTAAATATAAACTATAGTACAGGTCTTTGATGGTTTTTGTGTTATTTTAGTACTGTTGCCACAGCACTTTGCACTTTTTTAATGACAGAAATCATGTGGTTTCTGAGCAGAGTGAGTGTAGCCAAATTGCTGTTTGTTCTTGTTGTTTTCCTGTTGACTGCGGATGTTTTCCTGAACAGCTTAGTTTGGCATGAACATCCGCTGAGCATGTTTGAGTCAAGCAGACGGAAGCACCTGTGTGCAGTGCGTGGACACACAAACACACAATTTCTTACCTTCGCAGCTCTTCTTGTCAGGGGCCAGTTCGTATCCAGGATCACAGGCACATTTGAAGCTTCCTAATGTGTTAACACATCTCTGTTCACAGCCGCCATTGTCTGGCTTCAGACACTCGTCTTCCTCTGTTTTAATGACACACTCAGTTGAATGGACAAGGGCCAACAAATCAGCTTCTGATAGAACTATTTTGTACATGTGTGTGTACCTTTGAAGAAGTTTGCAGCAAAGCCTGCTTTATTTACAGTCCCATCAGAGACAAATTTCATCCAGAGGGTGTTGGAGGTGGAACGGATATCTTCAGGTTTATCGTAGCCGCAGAATCGACCAATCAGAGGGCTGTTCTCAGACAAACCGTCTCTAACCTCAAGATAGTCATATGCACAGCTGTCATGTCGCTCGATCTGGACAAACACAGGGACGATACAGTATGTGTTAAAGGTGACATATCATGAAAATTAGACTTTGTTCGCTTTTAAGTGCTATAATTGGGTCCCCTGTGCTTCTACCAACCCAGAAAACATGAAAAGAGATAACCCAGTAACTTTGTTTTGGTAAGCCTTTCTCTGAAAACATGTCAAAAAATAAGCCGATCAGATTTCACTCCCCTTCTGATGTAGGAAGGGGATCTTATCATAATATTACCGCCCCTTAATCTGCACGTTTCCACTCATGGCGCCGCCATTTGTTTTCGCTAGCGACAACAGTCTAACCAATTCTAACGCAATGGCAAAAGTTCGAGCAAAGCATGCAAACGTTTTTGTTGTTGGCTGCACAGACGAGCACAGAACACTATTTAGAGTCCCAGCCTCAGATAAGACAAGAGAGCAGTGGATTAATTAATAACAACAGAAATCCCCCAGAAACAGATGAATCAATGTAACTCCACAACAACTACATTAATGTAGTTCACACTAACCATTCAGAAACGTCCAGGTGCGTCTAAAAGTTGCAACCTGAGTCTCTCTGTAAGGCTGCAGTCCGAGCAATTTCTGAGATTTTGGATGAGTGAAATTCGCGTTTTGTTATTGTTTGTATCCGAAGCTCGTGTAAAGGATCGGTCGTCTTTACCTTTGACAAGCTATGACTGATCTGGGGGGTATTTTGAGCTGAAATTTCACAGACACATTCTGGTGACACCATAGATGTATATTACATCTTATGAAAAGGGGCCTAATATGTCACCTTTAATGGCATTAGAGTTCATATGGCACCTTACAGTTGGTGTCCATCCAATCCAATAAAAACAGGATCACAGGCGTCTCTGTGTATATAATATGCCAGGCTCTCAGGTCTTGTCCTGCTCTTTATACATAGACTGTATACGTGCAAAAGAAAGTGTGAATGTATGTATGCAAAGGGATAGAGTGTTTTTTCGTTTCCTCTGAACAATTCAACACCTTTGACCTACTGACACACACAATGGTGCGCATACATACTTATGACTTGTAACAACATTCTGACATTTTAATGTAAATAATCAAACATGCCTGTCTTTTGGCCTCCCACATCTGCAGTCTTACAGGAAAATCACCTTGACAATGCCTATTTGTGTGTGTATATCATAAGCATAAACTAAACAGCCCACATGTCTCTCCTCTTTTCTTTTCATCTCCTTCTCAGAATGAAAAGACAAAGGAAAAGGAGAAGAATGAAAGAGGAATGCTAAAGTGAAAATAGTTCTTGACTGGAAATACATAAAGAGAAAACAGCCAAAAAAAAGAGGAGACAACAACCTCACCTCAAAGACCTGAAAGCTCAAGCCCACGCTGTAGCCCTCGGACACTGTGATCCTCCACACACATTCCTTAGATGGACGGTAGTCATCGGGATAGTTTGGAGACTGAATCTGTCCAGAGTCCTTACTGATCTCCCCTCCGCATATTGCTACCAGACACAAAAACAGATTGGAAAAATAATATTTTTAATTTGTCATCAGAAATATTTATGCCCATTTTCACTGTCTAAACAATATAATTTATTAAAATAATATTTTAATATTATTTATTTAAACAATTTGCAATGTAAATTGAAATAAATCAACAGTAAGTTCTTTTGTACAATTTTGTACAGTTGTGCTTACAAAAGGTCTCTCTGCTCGCCTACACTTGTATTTTGATTCATTAGCCAAAAAAAGAAAATACAAAATCATTTTTTTTCTATGGATATCTCTATAATATTTTTTATCACAAATTCTTTTGGACAAAATAACCGTGTAGTGAAAATCTGATATTATGACAGCCCTAACACACACACACACACACACACACACACACACACACACACACACACACACACACACACACACACACACACACACACACACACACACACACACACACACACACACACACACACACACACACACACACACACGTTGGTGCAACAGCATTATGAGGACTCTCCATAGGTGTAATGGTTTTTATACCGTACAAACTGTATATTCTATCCCCCTACACTGCCCCTATCCCTAAACCTACCCATCACAGGAGACATGCTGCATTTTTAATTTTTTAATAAAACATTGTTTTTTATGTTTTTTAAGCCACTTGATTTATGAGGACTTTTGAAACGTCATCATAAACCACCCATAAGTTGTAATACCAGTGTAATACACATGTCATTATACAAATTTGTGTCCTCATAAATCACATAAAACAACCCACACACACACACACACACACACACACACACACACACACACACACACACACACACACACACCACACCTTCATAGACTGCTGCGAATCCCTTTCCAACCCAATTGCTGCTACTGCGGAACTCAATCCACATCCGACTGTCTGTGGAGACCAAAACTTCTGGAATTTTATCACCACAGAAACGACCTGCACAGATACACATACACACAATAAGATATATGTAATCGTTCTCCCATAAGCATGCATTGGTGATTCATATGATTGCTTAATAAATTCCAGATTATTCCTGGTGAGTCCACTAGTATGTATGTACCCAGCAATGGCGCTTTCCTCCAGTATCCATCACGAACCTCTATGTAGTCGTACCAGCACAGGCTGCTCTTGTAGAGGTCCATAGTGGTAAAGTTTAACACTATCTGAAATGGGCAGCACACATGCAGCTGTCAAATACGTCAAACTTCACACACTGGATCAAAGTTCTTTATCTACAACCTCATAGTGAAGACAATTACAGGGGAAAAAAAAGGATTGAAAATCGCAGATACAGATGACTGTGGAACAGTTCAGTGTAATGAACCTTTGTAAAGTCACACACTTAACACACAGAAGTGTCTTACCTTCTCCCCAGGTGTGACGGAGATCCTCCATACACAGTGTGTATATGACGGGTACCCATTAGGATATCCTGGAGATGATAAATTCCCCACTGAGTCCTGTAGTGTTTCACCACATGCTGGAAAGAGACCAACACAATAACATGATTAATGTGTGTACATACAGAAAACGTCTCGGTTACGTATGTAACCCTCGTTCCCTGAGTACAGGGAACGGAGACGTGTCGTCGGGGGAGTTCCCTGATGAATTGGGATCACGCTAGGGAGCCAATTGCCTTCGAGTGTATTAAAATGAGCCAATGAAAATTGGCATGCAAGGTTTGCATTCCGCGACCCGCCTACCAGCGTGGGTATAAAGGGCGGAAGTAAACATTGCGCAATGCTTTTCGCTGAGGAGCCGAACAGTGTCCAGCCCTCCGCGAAGGTACAGCAACATGGCGAAGGGACGACACGTCTCCGTTCCCTGTACTCAGGGAACGAGGGTTACATACGTAACCGAGACGTTCCCTTTCGTCCTGGGAACTCCGACGTGTCGTCGGGGGAGTTCCCTGACGAATTGGGATCCCTAATAAAACGCCATGGTGCTGGCCTCTTCCAGCGCCCAGCTAAGCTACCCTGCAGCAGTTTCTTGAATAAGTTGCGGGAGCTAGCTAGGGAATCACACTGCTGTTCCGCAAGACCCGCTCAGTGGATATTGGATAACACTGGGAAAGCGTTCCCCAAGGAAAAGGGGAGAACGCTGCGGAAGCCCCAGCCTGCCTGAGAAGGGCTAGGAATACACATATGTACTAACCCAGTGGGAAAGTAAAACATATGGCAGTCCCTGAGGTAGTCCCAATCCAAGGGAAGTGGGAGCACACTCAACAGGGACGACAGAACGAGTCTGTCAAGGGGAAGACACGGCTAAACTGCATGCGGCAATAAGGGTCACCTGAAGAGACCACTGGAACACCCAGTCTACTAGCAACTCCTACTAGAGGTAGCAGACCACGCCTGGCACCGGAGGGGTGATGGAGGAACTCACGAGGCTCACCGACGTAGGGCGCCAACGGAGCAAAGACGCACGTATCCGGCTGAGGCACGGAGTGGCGTAGCAAGCCGACACAACCTATTCCCTCGCACCACTGGCCGTAGCGAGAACTCGGGAGGAAACAGGTTCTACACGTAGGCTATAGAACTTAGCGAACGTGTTCGGTGTCGCCCAGCCCGCAGCTCTACATATATCTGACAGAGAGGCACCTTGAGCCAAAGCCCAGGAAGCGGCAACACCTCTAGTGGAGTGAGCTCGCAACCTGGGAGGACAAGGCTCACCCAAAGACTCATAAGCTCGGGTGATAGCATCCACTAACCAGTGGGCTAACCTCTGCTTGGAGACAGCCTTCCCCTTCTGCTGGCCTCCGTAACAGACAAAGAGCTGATCTGAGGTTCTAAAGCTTTGCGTTCTGTCAATATAAACCCGCAGAGCGCGGACAGGACAGAGAAAAGCTAGGGCTGGGTCTGCCTCCTCCTGGGGCAGCGCTTGCAGGTTCACTACCTGATCCACGAAGGGAGTGGTAGGAACCTTGGGCACATATCCGAGCCGGGGTCTCAACACAACGTGAGAAAGGCCCGGCCCGAACTCTAGGCACGATTCGTCGACCGAAAAAGCCTGCAAATCCCCGACCCTCTTAAAAGAGGCCAATGCTAACAGGAGCACTGTCTTAATGGACAGGAAATTAAGCTCTACTGACAACAGAGGCTCAAAAGGTGGACTTTGAAGAGCCCTAAGTACCAGAGCTAGGTCCCAAGAGGGTACAGAGTGCAAAACACGAGGTGGATTTAACCTCCTAGCACCCTTAAGGAATCTGATGACCAGGTCGTGCCTCCCCAAGGACTTACCTTCTACTACATCATGATGCGCAGCTATTGCAGCGACATACACTTTGAGGGTGGGGGGAGACAGCCTTCGCTCCAACCCATCTTGCAGGAAGGAAAGCACAACTCTGATCGGGCAAGTTCGGGGGTTTTCCCGGCGGGAAGAACACCAATCGACGAATAGGTTCCACTTCAACGCATAGAGGCGCCTCGTAGAGGGGGCTCTAGCGGAAGTGATGGTTTCCACCACTGCCTGTGGTAGACCACCTAGAACCTCCGCGTCCCGTCCAGGGACCAGACATGGAGTTTCCAGAGGTCTGGACGCGGGTGCCATAGAGTGCCCCGTCTCTGAGAAAGAAGGTCCCTCCTCAGAGGAATCGGCCAAGGAGGGGCTGTCGTGAGGAGCATGAGTTCCGTGAACCAAGTCCTGGTGGGGCAATACGGCGCCACTAGAAGGACCTGCTCCTCGTCCTCCCTGACTTTGCACAAGGTCTGTGCAAGAAGGCTCACTGGGGGAAACGCATACTTGCGCAGGTCCCGGGGCCAGCTGTGAGCCAGGGCGTCCGTGCCGATGGTCCCCTCGGTCAGGGAGTAAAACCACTGGCAATGGGTCGTGTCTGGAGAGGCAAACAGATCTACCTGTGCGACTCCGAAGACACTCCAAATCAGCTGGACCGCCTGGGGATGGAGTCGCCATCCCACCTCGAAAATACCTGAGGCAGGTGAGCACTGACTGGACGCGCTCCTCCGTGAGGCGCGCAGTCTGGGCGACCGAGTCCAACTCCATACCGAGATAAGAGATCCTCTGCATGGGGCAGAGTTTGCTCTTGTCCCAGTTGACCTGAAGCCCCAACCGGCTGAGGTGCTGGAGCACCATGTCCCTGTGATCGCACAACACCTCCCGCGAGTGAGCTAGAATAAGCCAGTCGTCGAGATAGTTGAGAAATGCGAACGCCTTGTTCTCTCATGGGAACAATGGCCACCTCCGCGACTTCGTGAAGACACGGGGTGACAGGGCCAGCCCGAAGGGTAGGACTTTGTACTGATACGCTCGACCCTCAAAAGCAAACCGTAGAAACGGTCTGTGACGAGGAAGAAACGAGACGTGAAAGTACGCGCCCTTCAGGTCGATCGCTGCAAACCAATCCTGGGGACGGATGCACTCGAAAATGCGCTTCTGCGTAAGCATTTTGAACGGGAGCTTGTGCAGGGCCCGATTCAAAACTCGCAGGTCCAGGATTGGCCATAACCCACCGCTTTTCTTGGGTACAATGAAGTAGGGGCTGTAAAACCCGGACCTCATCTCGGCAGGAGGGACCGGCTCGATCGCGTCCTACACCAGCAGGACATCGACCTCTTTCCGCAGGACAGGGGCATACACTGACCGCACACGGGTGAAGTGGACGCCCCTGAACCTGGGAGGCCGGCGTGCAAACTGAATTGCATAGCCGAACTGAATGGTGCGGATGAGCCACCGGGACGGACCCGGAAGCGCTAGCCAGGCTTCCAGGTACCGACCCAATAAGCCCACCCGAACCACCGGCGTACCCGCGGAGGGGCAGCGAGGTGGAAGGCCGGGACGCGGCTCGAGTGGCAATGTAGCCACTGGAAGCGGGGTCTGGGCGGTCCACCGTGGGGCAGACGGCAGAGAGAGCTCGTAGGCTTTCTGCTGCGGGCTGCCCTGTGGCGAGGGGAGGGGAAGAGACGAGGCACGAGGCCCTGCCTCCTCGTGTCCTGGTCTCTGCGCCTCCGGGCCCAGCTGCAGACCGGAGCGACGCAGCCAAGGCTGCGTCACTGCTATCTGCAAGCTGGGGAGAGGGGAACGGGAGTGGTGCAGCTCGGGGGCGGCACGCACTGCCATTCTGACCCTCTCAGACGGAGGAAACTGGTCTTATTATACTGCCAGTCTCGACCGTGAGGGGAAACGAGGAACGAGGCCCGGGGGCATCGAGTCCTGGTTTCCCCTCACCCAGCGAGAGACGAGAGTGACAAGGCCGTAGCCCTCACTGCCATCTGAGCGCTGGGGCCCGTGAACGACTCAGAGGAAGTGGACTGCTCAAACTTGGGGTACCGCTGATTACTGGATAACCAGCGGCGGAACAGAAACGAAATTCTCCACCCGGCCCTCCCCCGGGGGAAGGAGTGGTGATGACACGCACTCCCAAAGAGCAGATCGTCACATACTCTGGGTCGCTCCTCTCAGGGTTGTTTCCCTTCCCTTTGCTGGGGGAAAACAAACTCTGAGCGGGCTGGTTTTGAGGTGCTTCTGGACCACCAGTGTGGACATCGTCTAACCGAGGGCCAGCGCTGTGACTAATCACGGTCAGTCACTAAGCACAGCTCAACCCCGAGTTAGAACTACGCACGTGCAGTGGTAGTGAGAGAGGAAAAACTTCTGCAGATATAGGCATGTTTGGCTTGCCATATTGGCACCAAAACGCTTCCATACTGCCAAAATTCTTCACACACATCCAGGCACTTTAGAACAGCCCAGGAAAGTGTGGCTGTTAAGTCTGAATCTTTAGCATGAGAACACACCATTATAGTAGGAACTCAGCATCATTTTCAGAGTATAACAGCCCTCTCTCCGATGTAGCGATCGACATCTGTCCTCCCTGGGGCCCCGAATGAAGTGCTTGGTCCCTCATGAGAAGGACCAGAAACCCATCCGAAAACCTCAACGGCACACGGCACGCTGAGCGGCTCAAGCCTTTACGAGAAAGGGGAGACGAACAACGTGCCGACGTGGTCATGCACTCCTGAGAGAACATGAACCACCCACGAACGCAGTCTCAACACACTGATTAGGCATGTGAAACCGTGATCGTGGCCGTCAACCAGGCATGCAAGATAGTGAACGTGGCCATCGCTTCGATGACACACGGCACGCTGGGCGCTCAAGCCTTCAGGCAGGCGAACAACGTGCCGACGTGGTCATGCTCTCATAAGAAAGCATAAACCACCCACGAACACAGTCTCAGCATGTTTGCGATGCGCTAGAGGAGTGAGTGGTTCGTGCTCACTGAAACCCTCAGATCACCAATGTTATTCGCCAAAGTAGCCCTCTTCTGGTGCACCAGAAGAAAACTAGATCGGGAAATAAGCAAAGGGACTCACCTCATAGAGGCACGCGAGTCTTGATCTTGACCGCGCATCTTGAGCGCCGAATGACGCGCGCGGGGTTGCCGTGACAACCCGCGCTGTCACCCGGCGCTCGACGGCACACGGCACGCTGAGCGGCTCAAGCCTTTACGAGAAAGGGGAGACGAACAACATGCCGACGTGGTCATGCACTCCTGAGAGAACATGAACCACCCACGAACGTAGTCTCACACACTGATCAGCCATGTGAAACAATGAACGTGGCCGTCAAATAAGGACAGGAAACGATCGCAACCAGAAACACACGAGTGAAACGTCATCCTGAAAAGAACGCGATCTTCACTCGTGTTGCTCTTTTAGAGAAGAAAAAATGCTCTTTTTTATGTGCCGAAGCATCGAGGGATCACCGCGGCAGACACACAGGGAAACTGCAAGCCCGTGTGCTGCACTCAACCGTTACCAGCCGTAAAAACAGCTCTTTTTTTTTTTTAAAGAGGAAACTCGGCCGATAGCGGGGGCGGAGATCGCTGAAGCGCCGTGACACCAGCACCAAGAGGACCTTCTTCTTCCCAGAAGACTCGTTTTTTCCAAACTTCGGCAAGGAAACAGCAGCTCGATTAGACACACTGTGAGGCTCCGAAGCAAAAAGCATTGCGCAATGTTTACTTCCGCCCTTTATACCCACGCTGGTAGGCGGGTCGCGGAATGCAAACCTTGCATGCCAATTTTCATTGGCTCGTTTTAATTCACTCGAAGGCAATTGGCTCCCTAGCGTGATCCCAATTCGTCAGGGAACTCCCCCGACGACACGTCGGAGTTCCCAGGACGAAAGGGAACTGTTTTGCATAACATTTCAGTATTTGAACATTTCCACTTATTATAAAAAACGTGAATGCATAACTTCAATTAGACGTTAATTTAGTAGTCGCTCTGAAAGATTCAGTGAATGATTCATTAGATGGATTCAAACTGATTATCGAGTCTTTTTGATCAATTAATTAAAAGAACCGACTCGAATAATTCACTCATTAATCAGACTACCCTGGATGTTTATTTGTATGTTTTTTGTTCATGCAGCCGGGAAGACAACACAATAGAAAGATGTTCAATACTCGGCTAAAAATTCTTGTGCTGTAGCACTGTATATTCAGTAGTGGCCGAGCGCCACCGCTAAATAGCAGTGCAGGAAACAGATACACACACACACAATGAAGTAACAAAGACCTATTGACTGTTCTAATGAGATCTCAGGAGCCAAACAGTGCAGGATAGGGATGCAGATTCCCTGTTCAAGAGAAGCCAAATCTTCTGCTAATATTTGCCAAATGTTCCTCCCAATTAGCGATGTAGCGGTTGGCCAAACATTTGTCTGAGGCCTCTGTTTTTCATCACAGCTCATTGGAGAGTGACTGCATATGTAGGTCCTTTTGGGTGTCAATTTCAAGGAAATATAAAGATGTAGTCACAAGTCACAGAACAATCCGGTGCACAGTCACGCATTAGATAAGCTGTTATCTTTGGCTTGGGTGGAGACAGTCACCCCTATTTCAGACTAAACTTTGACTGATAACCTGTCACAGTAGATATATGAATGTTGGACTTACAACAATAGTTTCAAAACTTTCATTGCGATTAAGCATACACCATTTATCTTGTTTAACATGTTCATTATGTCATCATTTGCTATATCCAGCAAAGTAAACCATCAGATTTAAGGCTCATTCTCAAAAAACAATTCTTTTCTGCAAGCTTTTTTCGAGGTAAATTTAGGTGTCTTTCCAAAAAAGGACACTTGGAGACACTAAATAACCAAATGATATAAGGAGTCCATATAATTCATAAATTAAAGCGCCCATGAAAAAAAAAACATTACAAAAAAACGTTTCACAGTGTACAGTATGTGTTCAGTGCAACAGCAAAGAGCTTGTTTACATTTTGGACAAGTCAATTTGCGATACCGAACAGGACCACATGTAGATGCCAAGAGAGAAAAAAACTTAACCAACTGCCTTGACCTGACTGCATATACCTACTACAGTACACAGACAGAAATCACAGCAACATTCACATGACAAATCAAAAGATTTTCCAGAATGTGTGTGGAAAGCACACATTGAGAGCTTGACTAAAGTTGCGGCTATCTCATAATCCCTTCACAAAAGCGCTTGTTATTGTGGGTGTCTGTTGTTGTTGCAGTCTCCGGTATTTTGTAAGACCTCTAAGATCATCTAACTGCATGACGTAAATTACGTTAATGATGCAATTTCATGTGCTTCAGTAATTTATTTGCATTCAATTATTTTAACGCTTTAAGGATTTTAAATGAATTGCATGCAAAAGCCCTAAATTTTTTCTTTCTTCCATAAAACACAAACGCAGATGTTAGGCAGAATATCCAAGCTGCTCTTTTCCATACAAAGAAAGTCAATATGATTTATACAGTCAAGAACCAAAAAGGACAAAAAAGCATCACACAAATATAATTAAAGACTTGCATGAATTATTTGGGGACTTTTATAATGCTTTTTGTCCTTTTTGGAGAATTTTCCCTTCACATACCTTGAACAGAAAAGAACAGTTCAGATATTCTACTTAACTTCTCATTTAAAAGAAAACTGCTCATTCAGGCAAATTGTAAAATGAAGGTGGGCATTCAGTTCGCAAATTTTGTCACAAACAGTTAACATGGTGGAAGGGAGAGAGCTTTGTCTTTGTATGCAAGTAGGCCATGCATCACGCATTTACACACACCCTCACTAGTGCATGAACTCAAAACAATAAAGCAGTAAAGTAACACACTCATATGCCACACACACACACACACACACACACACACACACACACACACACACAAGCAGTAGAGCGAGAGGATCCTATGCTCATTGTCCCTGAAATGTCAGGGTGGCCCTCTTCTCTTTTCTGAGCAATAAAGCTCACCCATCCATTCAACAAACCAATTGTTCCATGTAGAGTTGCAATTTTATGTCTCCAGTTCACCTATGCTGCATGTCTTTAGATTGTGGGTAAAATCGGAGCACCCGGGGAAACCCATGCCAACATGGGGACTCCATATAGAAAGGCCATCTAGTTCAGCTTCTTGCTGTGAGGCATTTCTGCTACCCAATGAGACACATATGTGCATCATAAAACTGACAAAACAAATGATCACATGCAAGCTAACACACACATATATAGCTGGAGACACTTCTCTGCTCATAAAGTGAGGTCATCTTTCTGCAGTTAACACCCTTGATATTCCTTCATTTTTTTAAAGGGTTTTCTCTCACACATACACACTCACACACTGTAGGCTTACCTGGGCATCTGTACAACTCTTAGCTTGCGATATATCTCCTTTGCTGAGTCTAGTTCTTTGACCGATAGCAGGCCTGACGCCATTCTCATCACGAGAGGGAAGAATTGTGTCCAAAAACATTCCTCTACGGAAGAGAAAGACAAAAGATGAATGCTTGGAAAGCTGTGTATTAAATTACTGAGTGTGATATTTCTTGTGTGTGACAGAAGTCTCACCTGGAGAAAGTGTTTCTGGCATAATGCATGATGCTGTCAAAATCATATGGCTCACCAAGAGAGTTGACATCGCCGGGTTCCATCTTAATGAAGTTATACTCCTGACCTGAGTGCACACAGATAGACTCGTTAAAACAGATGTTTAGGCTCACAGGCTCAAACATGTGTTTTAGGCTCGATTTACTAACAGTTGAACTCTTGAATTGTTCTGTTCATACAACAACAACAACTTAAATACTGTCTGTATGAACAAATAATTGAAGCCAAGCCCCATTTCAATTCTTGTGATAGCCTTGAATAATGCCTGTGACCACCGAGAGTGACTCAAATAAATCCCAAAGATGGTATTTAAATTCTTAACATACAGTAACTGACACAATGTTATTTAAATGCAAGTCTAAACATGCAAATTCATTCATCAAATCTTAATTTAAATGGATAGTTTGTGCTTGCTTGACGTGTGAGAACCACTGATGTATGTTCTCACTCATCAAGCAACCACAGTTGAGCTTCCGTGTTTAAAATATTTGATATATTTTCGTGCTTAATTAAATTTGCTACATTAAAGTCATATAAAGCGATCTTGTCTCTTCTGAAGACATGGTTTTATAAATTACTTTTTTAATGTCTTTATGTACGATTTTGAAGCATGACGATTTTGGTAATGGATGGATACAAAATTATGAGAACATATTAAAACATCTTTGATTTTCTAATTTCAGTATAAAATTAGTTTTTGTGAAATTTACTGCCACTGTGAAATATTGATATAGTGATCTAGCAGTTACCTGGTAGGATGCAAAGACTTGAGTCATGGGGTCATGCAGTACCTGGCTGGATGTTGTCACGGATGATGGTCACATGATCATCACGGTCAGGTCGTGTGTGCTCATGCCAAAAGCCAATTACGTGCCCAAGTTCATGAACGACAATGCCAAACTTGTCACAGTTCTTCCCAATGGATATTGCCTGGGGACCATTGCCACGGCGACCGACGTAAGAGCAACACCTTGGGAACCAAAATATAAAAAGTTAAAAGTCTGAAGATCTCTATTAAATGTCAGCACCTTATTGGTTCACCCCACTCTTGAATAACTCAGATTCGGGTTATGTCACTGGAGTGTCATCCGGTAGTGCTACAATGATTGTAATGAGGGGGTGAAGGGAGGTGAGCTGGAATAATGCTTAGTTGTTTGGGTAATGTAGTTTACTGTGGGGTGAGCAGAGGATAGTGTGAAATGATGAGAGCTGATTAACGGTGATTAGGGTGAGTTGAGGTTAGCTTTCAGATTCTTGCTGTGTTGTTTCCTTAACGACAAATAAGCACACATTGTTCACCTCTGACTGAGTGCTACTGCCAATCGCAGGAGAGACCAAGAGGAACTAAAGAGAGATAGGTGGGTCCCAAAGTAAGTCCCATAAGTCCCCATGGTGTTTATTTTTTGATGCAATATTGTGAGAAAAATAATTAGATATTGCTTGTGTCTGCACAGCTCTATTCAACTTGCACTGTAATATGTGTGCAGCATTAAGTTGAATATTTGGCACATTAAAGTGAATTGTTTCATTTGCTGGTGTTTTTACAAGCCTGCAAATCCGATTATTATTAACAGCAATATTGCCAGCAACCTCACAACCCTGCTGACTGTGGTGTGTGTTGGGGTCAGCTATGTTTGTATATGCTGACCAGTTCTGTATGCTTTTTTTTAGTTTTTTTCTGAATAACAATAGTATGTTGGCAAGATAGATGTATTTATGCTGTATTAAAGTGAAGACTGAGGGTGCTACAATGTTGTAATTTGATGTGTCCTTCAAGTGGAGTCAGAAATATTGTAATTACGAGTTCCAGGCACATGAATGGCCAAGCGAAGTCGTATATAAAAGTAGGAAACGCAAAATTCTAGATGATACACGTATTGCGACATTGGAAGAGGTGTGATTTGAAAACAATGGGTGGGATCTAATACTTTCAAAGCTAGTTTGCTATTGCTAGCCTCTCCGATATTGCCTACCCTACCTTTAAGATGCGTTATTTGTGATACGTATATAAAGTGATCAGCACTAAAGTGGGAGGGAAGGGTCTCAATGAAATCCTAACAGAGTCTAAATACAAGGTGGAAACAGGGTCAAAAAACCTGTGGAGGAATCCAGATAGTCTACTATAAAGAATGTCTCAGACACACAAACAAAGCAGTAATCTCGATTCCAGTCGCTCACTATTTATAACTTGGATTAGAACACCTTAATCCCTCATTTCATAGCCAATGATAGTGTGGAGTAGACGCACACACTGTTCAAACTGATAAAATAAAACACACTGAATGAAATATTGAACCAAAACAACAATGAAAATGTGTCTAATTTTCTTTAATGCTGCTTTGGAACCATTTGTATTATATAAAAGAAAGTGCTATACAAATAAATTAAATTGAACTGAACTAAATTTTAAATTTCAACTAGTGACTTGCTTACAATCTACACACAGGTATGCAACCTACAAATATCCAACCTTGTAAAATGTTGTCTTTATATTTAATCCATATCTGTGCAAAGGAGTCGGTCAGTAAGCCTGTCAACACCTTCTCAACATAAACACATGCTACATGCCAAATGCTTAAAAAGCACATACAGACACGTAGAAGGTTAACGCTCAGTGCTTGTGTTGGTCTGTCAGCAGGTTTATAGTTGAATGACGTCTGCTGATTATGAGAGATATGACTGCACTGAGATGGATAATATTATGTAATGCTCTCTCTACCTCTCTCTCCTCCACTAATCTAGTCTTGTCCTTCTGTCAATGGTCATTCTGTCTATTTCTCTGTAATCTGTCTGGATCTGCCTCATTATTTCCCTTCACCTTCCATCAACATCATTTCACAGACATTTTGCATCCTCAGTTTCTATTCATAATAACTGATATGACATTCATAGACTGATAACACTTCTATAAGTGGTTAAAAACCTTCTTATCAGGTGTTGTGTCATTAAACAATGTTCCATGTGATCAAATAATCAATTAAAAGCGAAGTTTTCAGATACGAACAATCGCCAACAATATATTTATCTAGACTTATGTGATTTCCGACTTCCCTTCTCGCTCTCTCTTCCTTGTTAACACACTGTTAGGATTCCATTCCTAAGAACAATGGATGGTTTGCTCACCGTGGTAACGGGAAAGGAAGGAAAGCCAAGCCGACTGTAGTCGTCTCAGCCGACTCTCACTCCCTCGTTCTCGCAAACACACACATAGCTTTGTTTCAAACACACATTACAGGATACACTCATAACAATGAGAGCTGAGTATCTGAGTGTTCCTTAATGAACACCGAGTTTCATTTAACCTTTTTACTTTCAATACATTTCAACTATAAACAGGCTGCAGAAGTCAAGAATCAAAACTCTGAACTATACTACCAAAGGACCGGTGCTAGAGATGGTAGCCAACCTTGTAGCGTTTCATACATTGAAGAAAATATGGTTTAGGGCTCTACACTGTCTGTTCTGTTTTCAAACCAGGAACTTTAAAGTCAGCATGAAATAAAAAAAATACACCCTATCTAATGCATGCTAGTGATATTTTTGTAAACAACTCATCCATGCAGATTTCATTTTTTTAACAGAAATTTAATCTTTTTAATTAAAATACATCTAGACCTTCCAGTAAAACCTCAGACTTCTTTCTGGTGACGTATGCCGGATTTCTCCAGTCATTTAGTCCACTTAAACTAGGGCTTCAGTCAAAAAAAAACAAAGTAAAGTTTTAAGTCAAATTGAAAGTTGTAGAAAAAACAGACAATTAATTGAATTTTTATCATCAGAACATGACAAACACTTGCCAAGCAGGTGACAATTTCACAAATGAATATTGCATGTGTTTGTCTCTTAAACATGCACATTTGACAGTAGCTTGAGTTGAGTGACACTAGCAGTAGCTTGAGTTACTGTAGGATGCAGCGGTAAATTTATGTTCATTAACAAAAACGGTAACATCTGTACAAATTTTAACATTTTTATAGGGCAACATTTGGTCTTCCATACTATTTGGATCATGTCAGCCACAGCAAAATCTACGCATTGCACCTTACTACCATGGTAAAAAGTAACTATATTATTTCTATGGTATTTGTTATGAAAAACAGTAGTCTAAAGACATTTAGTATAATACAAATACACAAAAATGCTATAGCTTAATAACAAAAAAAAAATGTTATTATGTTCCACAACTCCTTTGATACATTTAATGTCTATGTTAATAACATTAAAAAATCTATACGAATATCCCACATTTCTGCCATAATATCATGATTTCAGTTACTACAGTAAATCATGGTAAATGTTAGCAACTTGTGGATTGAAAAGCCTTTCAACTGTATCTCATTGTTTTTCACATCAGTGTTGAATGTCAAAATATCAGCGCAGTTTCATCTGGCTTTAAATTAGTTTAAATCATAAATTTGATTTGTGGTTTCTTCTCACTGGATCTTACAGCGTTGTTTAGTGGCCGCGTGATTGAGACGGTCAGCGAGTAAATGCATTGACTCTAAGCTAACACTGCGGTGTGTTTTGTGCTGAGCTGATAAATGTTCCAAGTGGCGCACGGTGCAAACGAGCAGCTCTGTTTCATTCCGCTTTTGCCATTTAATGTTTCTCATATGCAACATAAATGGCAGCGCTTATCAGTCAGGCAAATGTCGCAACAACACGGATGCGCAGCATTATTTGCCTAGTGCATATACATTATATCAAACACTTATCGAACTTTTGTTATAATTTTACCTCTCCCCGTTTTTACAGTCGTCTGCAAGCTCACATTCAGATCTTTCTCCATCCAATCAACAACCGATGAACAGAACCAAGTCCCAGCCCTACATTCTTTTTCTTTTTCGATAATCCGTCTTAGACGTGCGACACAACACGGAAGAAAAGATCGGTCACTACTTCCATTACATCACAACTTTAAAGTGAAGATTTTCAAAACAACAAATTAGTCTAGCTGATGACATTTAAAACTAGTTTACACAAATCTATTCACTTGAAAATAACAAAGCTGTAAACACTAGAATCACCAAATGTGGTAATGTGCTGACAGACATTATGTTAAGACATACAATAAGTCTCACTGCATAAAATGTATTGATTTAATTTGTATCAAATGTACGAATTGATTGATTATGATTGTGATCAATAATTCAAACGAAGCTTCTAGCATGTTTTGTCAAAAAATGCTGAATTAAATTACTTTGGACGTAAATTACTCTTGATGTTTGATTGTGCCAAGGTTATGTAGTAACATTATCAGTTACATTATCATTTGGCTCTAAAGTCAATGGAAACGCAGGCTGGAGAGAAATTCCACTAGCCGACCACTGACTGAACATTCAGCAATGTTAAAGAATATATTGGTGCCAAAAGCACAAGGACACAGTATAAATGTGTGCACTACTATTCTAAAATGTGTTCTGCTTATAGTGAAAACAGAAACACGAACCCGCAGGGTCTGTAGGTGAAGACGATGTAGCTCTCCTCGTCAGTTTTCTCAATGAAAGTGACACACGTTTGTTTCTCCCAGTGTCTCATTGCTTGTTTTAACATGGCCCTCTGACTTCCTGAGAAACATACACAGAAATCATTTGTAAATCACACACATTCAAATGCTGATGTTAAACACACACACACATTTACCGGTGAAGTTGCCTCCTATGACGTAAGGGATGACTCCTCCGGGCCAGATCTTCTCAGCTCGGGATGTGGCAGCACGTGGCACTCGAGACTTCACACCTCTGCCGCCGTTTACACTCCTCCCTTCAGCCTTGGAGCTCGACACATCTTTACTGCTGTTCACTGGCCACGACTCTGCACCATAGAGAGAGAAGATGGAATGATAGAAAACACCTAACAGTAGGTTTGTGTACTTTTGCGTCCATTCCTGGCTTTTTCCTTTTTTTTTTTTTTTGAGAATTTAATTTGAGAACCCACTGATTTCAAATAGAAGACTTCGGTGTCAATAGATTGACTCGCATAATTCTATGATCATTAATATAGTTTCTCGAAATATCTTTATAAATTGGCATGCCTAAAAAAGATGACATTGATTAATTGAATTTTAATTCATAAAATTATATATAATTTTTTACATTTATATTTTTATCCTAAACCTGACCATATTTAAACCATATAAAAATTGCCTTTTGTGTAGCACTCCAACACATTATGCTGAGAGTTCCCACCTGTGGTCCCATCCAATCCCGTCCCTTTGCTTTTTTACTGTGTTTTATATGAATAAAGGCCAAAACAACATCTACATTTTTGTGACTTTATTTTTATCTGGCCGTTAGGTGTTTTGTATATCAAAAAATTGTTTAGGTATAGAAGTAAGGTTATGTGAGTTATGTGGCTTTTCAAATTGAAAATCATACCCTGACATATGTCACGATGAAAAAATAATACCCAATATATAATTTTCATGAAGACAAAATTATTTATGAAAGGTTGAAAGTTTTGATAAGAAATCCGATAATTTTGCGTGAACTGCTTCTTTTGGAAAGCTTGTTTCAATAAACCAGTTTGTTTACTTAATCACGTGATGACGTAACGTATATGCAATTCTATTATTAATGCACCCAATAATGATGTGAAACTTGGATGTTTTAAATGTCTAAAGCATATCAAATGAATATAACTAGCCTTAATCAACTGACCTTTTTACATAAACCATGAGAAGCTGCTATCAGTGTACTGCTGTTGACTCGAAAACTACTGCCATCGGATCACTGTTATATTTCCAATACATTTTATTTGTTTGCTTTTCAGCAAAAGACATTAGAAACATAAATGTTGTCCCCTTTATGAAACACTTGGTAGACAGTCGTCAGATCAGTGTACAGTTGGACTAATTGGAGTGCTGAATGAGTTGGAAAAAAGGGCATCATAGGATCATATACTCTTGAATATCTGGCTCGTTTCGAGAAGGTGTGACTGTCAGGCACGTCCAAATGTGTTTCAAATTCAAATTCAAATTCAAAAAGAAAAAAAGAATCACGTGCATGGATAAAATAAATTCTTCACAATAATATCAACAAGATGCATTTATAAAATATTGTAAATTAATGTTAATGCTATTTCTAAAGGTCTTGTTGATGGCGCTGTGGGATAAATAGGACAAAAACATTTCCAGTGTTTCATTTTTGTCTATGATTAAAGGGTGAACTTACCAAAACCTAACCGTCGTATTCTGTCAAGCAACAGATATAACGAACCTCTCTTCTTACTGGGATTATGCTCTCCTAGACCACCTGAGAGAAAGAAACATACAAGGGAGTTATTTGAAGAATGCTGTAAGAGGGATTTCATAATGTTATGAGAACTTTGTGTGGGTGTTGTTGTTAAGCATTGAGTAAATGCTACTGCTTATGCTGCCTTCGCATGATATTGGAATTATCCAAAATACGATAATCAGCCCTTTCAAGTCATTTTTACCACTGGGGATCTCTGGGATAATTTTGATATTCAAGATGCCGAGTTGGGCGTCTGCTGTGACTGGTATTCTTTGTTAGTTTTTTTTCCACAACAGCTACATCGCCTTGTCTTGTTGTTAAAGTAGTGCATATTTAATTACATGAAAATTGTGTGATAAGTGTATTGTATGTTTAATACGTGTTTTGTATGTTTTATACACAGCATAAAATAAAAATTGACCAAAATTTGTGAATTGTCAGCAATCTGACCATCTAGATAGCGCGGAGATCTGTTTTGTTGATGTTTTGTTGTCAATGAATGGGATGCTAATTATCATTTTGGATTTAATACGATCCAAATAAATGGGAAAAAATAAATCTGGTGTCCCCCATGATTCCTGTTTTTTCCAACAACAAAGTACCTGAATGCGACAAGCTCATAATCACAAGTGTGAAGTAGGAAATGTCCGATAGCATGTGAAGGCAGCATAAAACCAAGTTTAAAATTGCACTACTACCATTATAATGTTACATGAAACTCCATCACTGTCTGTCTCCATTATCACACCTTTTTTATCCATTTATCCTCACCTCTCTTCAGCCCTCATTCGCCACCCTCTTCTCCTTCATTCAACATCTCACCTACTCTGTTCTTTCAGTCCAGGTTCTCACTGAACATCTCCATTCACACATGTCTGTTCCTCTGATATTTCCTTTTGCATTTATTCTCTCTCTCTCTCTCTCTCCTCTCTCTCTCTCTCTCTCTCTCTCTCTCTCTCTCTCTCTCTCTCTCTCTCTCTCTCTCTCTCCTCTCTCTCTCTCTCTCTCTCTCTCTCTCTCTCTCTCTCTCTCTCTCTCCTCTCTCTCTCTCTCTCTCCTCTCTCTCTCTCTCTCTCTCTGGAATTTCTCTGATGCGGACAGGAAAGTGAGGAACAAACAAAACTCTAAATCCAAGACACAGGAAAAGTCTGAGCTTTGGCATTAATGTGCACACAATCTCACACACATTGTACTGGCAGGTATCAAGTGTGTGCTGTCTACATGACAGAATCCTGATAAATCTGGAAATATCCAAGGAGGACCTGTCCTGACTGGTTTGAACATGCATCAGTTCTCCTGCTAATCATGGTCCTGATGCAGTTTGCCCTTTTGCCCCGGTGGCACATCCTGTAACAACCCCACTCAGAACGGAAACGCAAAGCTGAATCCTTATCGTCTTTTCGGTCTCACTTCCGTCTTTTTGCTGCCAAAGACTCAGACGATGATAAAGGTAATGTTGCTGACAATGCCGCTACCAGTCCAGCAAGGTAAAGTTCTCTTAGTCTGTGCGTAGTCATTACTCATGCTAATGATTGTATCATGTTTTAGACACACTGACATTTCACCTTAACATGCAATTGGGAAAAATGTGCACACACACGAGACTTGTCAGTTTAGATAACAGCAAGGAAGGATTTTGTTAACAATGTTTATTCTAACTTACAAAGAAACACACACACACTTCTGCACTTTTCTCATTACATAAGGAGTAAAAGACAAAGTCCTTGCTATGCAAACACACACACAGTTGTTTGCTGATGGTGCAGTGGAGTTGAGACAGGCGCATTTATCAAGTCTAATCACTTGAAGCTATAAACTCCCCAATAACTCCTCAATTTCCCCACACATTCTTCAACTTCAATATGACTTTAATGACTTTAAATCACCCACAGCCCACAACACAATCATGGACATCTATTCCATCCTTATGACAGCTCAGCATCTCAGACTGATCAAGATATTATCCTAAATACACAATCCACAGAGGCTACTGACTGAGTGTGTGTGCCTGTTGTTAAACTGCACAGAGGCCAGCGCTAGATCAGAGAATTTAACGCCTGGAGGAAGGTCTGACATCAGGATGAAAAAAGCAAATGAGAGGCTTCAAGGACTGAGCCAGACAGAAGCGCAAACCTTGAACTTGACAGTACAACGAGTCATTGTTATTGTTCTGCACCAGAAACCCTTCACAACCCTTAGCAGCTGCTGACTGCAGCTTTAACCTTGTCTACTGTACATCTGCTACTAAACATGTGCATCAGATTCTTAAACAAAACTGAGGACGTCTCAGTCAGTTGTGAACGCAGTAAGGGCTCAGAACGATTTACAGACCGAGTCAGATTCAAACTTCTAAATCGCAAGTGTTTCACAAATCTTAAAAAGAACTGGCTCATTCTGTGTAATTTGGCCAATTTTAAACTTTTGTTGACAGGTGGAGTCTGGAGCCCGGTGATATCTGATGTGTCTTACCAGATGTGTGTCCCTGTCTCCCATGTGACTGCTGCGAAAGCTCTATCGTCCCATCGATCTGAAACATTTTCAAGTCCTCTTCATCCAAGGCAATATCTCCCCAAAATACAGCTGGAAACAGAGAAGGATATTATTAGAGGACTACTCAGACACACTCTGTCAGTATCATAGATTGATGGTCTAAGTGCTGGCAGACACCATCACGACTCAGATCAGTGTGGCCTATTGACTGATGCTAATTCAAGGTTTGCTGCATATGCAATCGATCGACAAGTTAACATGAGAGGAAACATCTTGGGTTGTCAATTTTCCCTTCACTCTCGCACCCTCAGATGCTGATTAAAAATGAACAGGGGACACATACATACTTCCTGTTGGGATCTTACCAACCCTGTTCATATAATGTCTGCATCACGCTTGTCACAACATTTCTAATGTTCAATTACAGTCATGACGCATGACATCATACATCCTTAAATTAGCCTGTCGCCAAGGAAGTCATAGAGATGGCCATGAAAAAGGAGATAATACGCCATTTGTGTGTGTGTGAGTAGTTTTGGCAGGTCATTTACTCCTCAACCTTGATATAAAACAATAAACAATGAGGACCATGCTTTAAGCTTGATTGTTCCATATTGGAATAAGCTTTGCCGTTGTGCATGCATGTGTGTGAGCATATGCGTGCATACACGTAACGGTGAACTGCACTATTGTTTGTGAGTGTATGCGCACGTGTGTATACAAGCATCCATCCCTCCCCCATCAATTCCTTGGACATTGTTCGGCCTGAATCGGTGATTGTGCTCCGTATCACATTCATATAAAGCTGGAGTCTCCTGTGGATCACACCCTTCATAGAGAACTAATATTAGCACTGATCTAACCCCACTCCACTTATCTGTGGGTCTAAAACACATTCACTGCACTTTAAAATAAATTCTAATATAAATAAAAAAAATGTATAAATGTAAATTTAATAAAAAAAAATTATAATCATATTGTTTAGATTACATAATATTTATTTTAGAATTATTTAGTATAATATTTAAAAAATATTATTACATTGTAAATTTTTCACACATATAAATGTAATTTCTTTTAATCAAATGCCACGTTTTACTTAAAGAGAACATTTGCAGGAAATTATATAGTTGTTATAATTATACAGAAAATTCCAAGAAAAGTGTTAATTTTTTTATATTTAAAGAGGCAATTCCAAATCACTGTGTGATCTTGAATAATTGTTTTTTACACATCACACACAGGTATTTGTCCATCAGCACAAGTATACAAATCTAGACCCTAAACAGCTAAGCATATTTCAGTTTCTGCTGAATAATTTTATATTTAAAAGCTGGCATGAGGTCTTTCTGCCGTTTTCATAACAGCCTTGACAGTGAGACGAGACAGCATCAAATATGTCTCCATGTTAAGGCAAAGTGCCTTCGACTTGACCGCAGAGGAAAAGACTTTGTGTTGAATTTGTACATTGATTTGGCAAGTCTGGGAGTGAAGCCCAGTAATGCCTCAGCAATCATATATTAACGTCAATGAGTCTTTGACAGTACATCTTAACTTAGCACCAGTCAATAACTTCAGCCGTGATGATCGATAGACACATAGCAGAGGCTGTCTACTTAACAATCAAACTCTAGGGAGGGAATCAAATGGTTTGTGACTAACATGTAACCATCACAGTCACATGGGATTGTTAATTGTATAGTGTCTCTTTCATTGAAAGTTAAATGTCGAATCAAACTCATAGATTAGCAGCTTTACATCTGCTCAAATGGGAACAAAGTGTCATCCGGGGTGGGGGGTGGGGGAGGGGATACGTTTTGGCGAATATGAAATGCTAATCTCAATTCCAAGGATATTGTAGTGCGGTGGGAGGTGTGTTTTAATCTGGGTGCAGTGATATCCGCAGATAAAATTGTGAATTAAAAATGGGAGATTATCCTGGAGGTCACACTACAGTTCCAAATGAGATCCACCAGGTTATCCTGGAAACATCCAAGTTATTCTCACTGTTTCCTATGAATGATTTAAGAGTTGAAGGAGAGTAGCCTATTGCTGTAACTAACTGTGCATCCACTTTAAGTGAACTTGTCTCAGCAAGAACATAGACACTGAGAAATATTTTTGCATTGCAAAAGTGTGAAACATCTTAGACCACTTAGTTTCTCAGATAAAAGCCCTGTTTCAAAACTTACAAAAACAGCATTTTTATGCATTATAAGCTATAATAAAGCAAGAATATAAATATACGTACATTTAATAAATAAAACATTGGTAAAAACATGGATAATAAACATTCAATATAATTAAAATAGTCTTATTTTATTTTATTTAATATTAATGTGCTACACTAAATCTAGTGTAGGATTTACTTTGAAATGGTTTTCACTCAGAAATTGCTAGTAATCTGCACAAATAACACATTAAGTAACACATTAAGTATTAAATGTAGAAAAGTAGAAAGACTAAAATAGTATTTTCTTGTAAAATATAGGCTACTTCTTATACTTAAAATACGTATTGTAAAATATGTATAATTTTATGTATAATATCTTATAACTTCAAGCTTTGTTAGGATTAATTGTAAGATTTAAATGCAAAAAACATGCTGTGTGGAAGGCAACCGTCTATGATATCAAGACAGCTCATTAGGCTTTAGCACAGAGCTGACGACTGTATAGTTGAATGAATAATGGCCACTGATCACCTTCTCTTGTAGTCAATCCCTTCAGTTTTGACAGACTGTTTTTATGTACACAGTGACAGCAGATGTTGTGGAGAATCCTGGAGGGAGGCTCTGATGAACACGCACTACGGGCTCAAAAACCATATGTTGACGCTTCATTACTGTGATGTCAGTTTAATACCAAGAATCCCTTCCTCATTAAACCCACAGAAATACAGCTGAGACTGATGAATGAGTATCATGGGAGCTGAAGGATGAGTTGGGTGTTTCTGTTTGTCAGTGACACGCGTAATCTGCGCCACATGTCAGAGAGACATGACGCAAAGCATTTTGGGTGACAGCCCAAAAAACATTCCTGCTAGCTTGATCAGAGGAAGGATCAGGGACAGACAGACACACTCAAACAAAAACACAATTCCAATAACTGCTTGATGTCACCTTGCATCCTCACAAATGTTAAAAACAGACGTCTTGTTTTTGTCAGAACAATGACATTTCAGTGGATATACATGAATTCAGTGGAGATTATACAAAAGATTTTCACTGGTCCTGAGACTAAACTAAACCACAATCGAAAATGCTTTGGATTCCACCGCTCGAGAGTCCGGCTGAGTTATGAGCATCAAGGGCCCGTTTACACCTGGTATTAAAATCTGTCTCTGTGAATCTGTGATGAGATCACAAGTGGTCAGCTGAGGCACATTGCAGTTAACACCTGGCAGTAACATGAATCTCAAATGTGTCTCCTGTGATTGGAGGGAAGGGTCACAGATTTTGAGACTACATTAATCACTCACTACGTCAATGTGTTACTGCATGTTTATAAGGTGCAAAAAAGAAATAAAAGCACAAAACATCCCTTACACAAATTTATATTTATGCAAAAAGAGTGTGTGATTCAATATGCCTGCATGTGTATGGCAGTGGTGCTTTAAAGGGTATTAATTTAAAGATCTTATGCATGTAGTAGGGTTGTCACGGTACCAAAATGTCAGTAGTCAGTACCAATACCAGTTAAATTTCGCGGTTCTTTGTACCAATTTCGGTACCAGAGCAAAACTGTTAAATTAAGTAGTACTTTAAAATTTTGTCCCGTCCGTTAACTATCACCGTCAAACATTGCAGTTTCCAATTCAATCGTGCATTATAATACTGTTGTAGCAGCATGAAAAACTGAACTTGTATTCAGATTGTGATTGGGTAATAAACAGTTAGCAAGAGAAGAGCCCTCCTTTTATAATCACATAAGCTGTCAATCTCTAAAGCGATTTTACATAGATGTATCCTTCACTGTCTTTGATATCCACAATCCTGTGCTTTCTAATCTGTGCCAGTTGAGCTAAAAAATGGAGATGGTGTCTAAAAATGTGTGGTTGGTGGTCAGTTTGTGTATAAATGTACGTTTATGACCAACGTTTTCCACTGTTGCACCATTTCAAGTGAGATATTACTATTGTAGTAATTCAAAATTCGCTTAGTTTTCACCTCAGCTCTCTCTATTTTGCTATATATCATTAAACCATTTCGCTGCCTATGAAGTCAGTTTCGTGAGAAACCTTCATGCGCAAGCGCTGTCTGCAAAGTCATTGCCTGATAGGGCACAAACACTATTTCAATCAGTTATTCACTTTTCTAAAAACATCCACCATACTGTATTCTGCTATTATTTTTCTTTCTGCAAACGTAGAGATTTTTGCTTTTGAGCAATAATTCAAAATTTGCAAGTTTAGATGTTCATGGTCTACCACAGAGTCTTATCCAGTGCTTGCATTTTTCGGAGATTACTGGCTGGTTTTAGGAACAGAACGTACCATAACAACACCTTTTTTTACCATAATGTTGGAAATTTGCTGGAAAAATAAGATTGTACTGTATGTCGTCAGTTCAGTAAGTTGTATGGTCGAAATGGCGAATAACAACAAGGCTTATAAGTGCAACGATTTGATTGAATATTTGCATATTCTGGAGCCAATTTATATCTGTATTTAGGAATGACTACTTGTGATTGTTCAAAGCTGATGCTAATACTGGTCTGGGAGTGACCACTTTAAACAACAGCAATCACTGTCCTCACACTCTCAGAAAGTTCACCACTGTCAGACAGACAAACTTCAGTCAGCGCCACTGTCGGAGCATCAAATAACCATTTCACACATCAGTATGTGTAAAGCCGTTATTGTTTAATTAGCGAAACACATTCTAGGAGGAAGTGTGCGGATTGCTGACTCATTATTCCCTGCTCCAAAACAAACAGTCCATGGCGAAACAGAGTGCTGACGCTGGAATATTTGGGAATTTTCGGAAGCTGGCTGTCCGGTCAGATTGCTCCTGGAAAATCCTCTTTTATTAAACTCGACTCCACTGACCATCTCCATTTCACACGTATACAACAACTCATCTACTCTGATATGACAAGCTGATTTCAGAGAAAAGTAAGTAAATGCAGTCAAAGAGTCAAGAGCAGTCTGATGAGGTCTTGAATGCTTTGAATTTTAATGAGAGTGTGTCGTCGAGACATGTGAAGGCAGGCTGTTGTCATGTGTGATGTGCTTTACATTCAAGTAATAGGCCTACTCAGTCAATTTATCAGTGTAAAATTCAACATATTTGTCCACACAACTCTATACATAAACTTTTGCATTGCAGACACTTACAATACAACAGCAAGTGAAAGTTTTTTCTTTGTCACTCAATATTGCTGCTTTGCAATGTGCAGTTTTATGAAGAAAAAAAACTCTTTGTAAGGGGCATGAATGAAGTGTGTGTGTGTGTGTGTGTGTGTGTGTGTGTGTGTGTGTGTGTGTGTGTGTGTTGTGTGTGTGTGGTGCGAGAGAGAGAGAGAGAGAGAGAGAGAGAGAGAGAGAGAGAGAGGAGAGAGAGAGAGAGAGAGAGTGAGAGAGTGAGAGAGAGAGAGAGAGAGACAGAGAGACAGAGAGACAGAGAGAGAGAGAGATTCTTCTCAAGCTAAGTGGCAGGATGCAGGCTACCAGGAAGAGATAAGTGCCTGAATGAAGTGGGCTCCCACATTCACCACACACACGCGCACATACACACACAGTGAGGGAAATCAGCATACAAAGAGATGGAAATGTGTTTAGTGCACTCTAATGGCATGAGATAAGCACACGGCCAAATATTCACATTCTGTTTTCCCAAGAACAACAGCAGCAAGATGATCAACCACACAATGTCATTTCCACTGTACAAACACACATGTACAAGGTATTAAGCAATATGTAAACAGATGGCCATGCATCTGACACGTATGTAGAGGTGGAATTTCACCCAGCTGCACCATGTACTGTAATATAAAATAATCACAGTTACACAGACTCATAGATTAAATGAGAGAGCAGTCCCTCCTGCACATTCATCTGACCAGCTGTTCCAGTACTACAGTGTCTGTATGTAGAGTCCAAAATTAATACCAAGTACCAAATGTGGATACAAATTGGCTTTGGTTAGTAAATGAAAGTGGCTTTATAAGGGTTTACAGTGTAAAAAGCTGATTTGTACAAATGGTGGTACTAGCTTATGTCAAATCAAGTCAAATATATTTGTATATCACTTCTCATACAAAAAGTTTCAAATCAGCTTACAAAAATCATGTTTATAATATCTTAATATATCTATGCCTTAAATAATTAATTGACACAAAATTCTGTCATCATTTACCCACCTTCAAGTTGTTCCATCCAAACTTATGAATTTCTTTCTTCTGCTGAACACAAAAGGTATTTTGAAAAATATATAAACATTTTCATGGAAGTCAATGGGGTCCATCAACTGTTTACTGACATTCTTCAAAATATCTTCTTTTGTGTTCAGCAGAAGAAATAAATTCATACAAGTTTGGAACAACTTGAGGGTGAGTAAATTATGACAGATTTCTTTAAGTCTTTAAAACACTTTAATTTAGCAGATTAGATATTGGGCGATACTATAGTTTACATTTTGCAGCAATACAAGCAATCAAGCAGTTGAGATATGCTGTATGTAATGTATAGTATATATTGTCATGTGTGTAGGTCACCATATATGTGAGTATTAGGAATGGGCATTTTTCAAAAATATTGCATTTGAATATTCGGGCTCATAAAAATTGAATATTTGATTAATCGAATATTCTTTTTTTTTAAATTACGTTTAACGAAAAAGTAATTTTTTTTTACATTCTTGTCACCCTATCTGAACAATTTTACGATTAAAGTAACACTATGTAGTTTTTCAACCTTCATAATATATTTCCAAGACCCTTGTGATGGTACATCGACTTAAAATAAGTTAAATGACACGTCTGCCATAGCCTGACGGGGTCTGTATCGCTTTTACTGGCACTATGTAACTTAGTTTTTTGGGTAGGAACCCGACCACAAAAAGAACTACAAAATTCGACTGCTTTACGTCAAGCGCTACAATAGTCATTATTTCGTTTTTCTTTGTTTCTGATGTCGCAATACATCATCCTTTTATGAAATCATGTAACATACTCTACCTTGTCTGTGGACATCGTTCATTCTAAAGCCGGTGCTGGATAAACAGTGAGCGTGCGTGCGACGGTAAATTATTTACGACAGTGGCAATGGACAATTTCGTTTCCAACCAGTAGGGCGACCGAAGAGGAAAAGCTACTTGGTGTTACCTTAAGTTTTTTTAACCTTTCATATGAACACATTAAATGGGCCTTATGTGTAAACAAAAAATATAAAGAACAAAAGCATTTAACCTCAAGCACCGCGAAAGGAAAAAAAAACCTAACACTAGCTTAATAAAGCAGACTGCGCCAGATATCGTACAGAGCGTACACATACTCTCGAGTCAGCATATGATTATCGTGTTTATATTGTTCTACCAATTTATGCTCGAGTGAGAAAACGTGCTGCACTGACAGACGTTTCAGAGACCCAAAGATAACGGTGTTCTAAGTTTCTAAAAGCACTTTGCATTTTCTGTTCTTAAACCTGTCTCCTTCAACGAAACTTAAAGGAAGTATATGTCTCAAAATCATTTTACTATTAGATAAGTTATCATCTCGGATCACGAGGGGCCTTTCCTCATTCGACTGGTGCTTGGATTTCATGTGATTTCTCATTGTGGTGATGATATTAAAACTGAAATTCATTCATTAATTTGATCAAAAGTAATTCCATTTTGTAAGATCATTTAGTCAAGATAATTTCCATAATTTTCAAGTAATTCCAAACTTCGCGAGGCAGACGGCAACATTATGCGATAAAATACAAACAACTTGTTAACGCGCTCCACAGCGCCACCCAGTGCATTTAATTAACTACGAGTTTGTGCTTGGGATTTATCATGGATTAACTGCATTAACAGCCAGCAAAGCAATGTAGTAAAATATTTTTCGAATAATAATTACAGATCGAATATTCGAAAATTGGAATATTCGTGCACACCCCTAGTAGCTTATGTATGCGGATAAAGTTGAAGATATATGTCAGAGATCAAATTAACTTGTACCTAACACAGGAAATTCCGTTAGGCCTATTTGTGAGAAAATGCTTTCCCGCTAAACACGTAGTTTTCCGCGTATCCGTGTTTTCACTGTTATACGCTATGACACATCTTCTAAAAGAGTACTGATCTTCTGATCAAAACACATGCGAATAAGACACAGAAACAAGCAATCTCATGTAATCATATGCATATGTAAAATAACGCGATCATCAACATTAAACAGCATATAAATCAGAACTGCCTAATGTTACTGAATGACATGTTGACCCAGGATGAGTTACAGGACTGCAAGCATTAGGAGTATTGATGATGGACTTAATTTACTCTATCTATAGATCATCTTTCTGAATCCCATCTTGACAAAAACTTGATTTTCTCAACTTTTCGCTCAAAATGTTGCTTTTTTTAATTCAACTTATACTTAAGTTATTCAAGTGTTGATAAAAAAAGAATGCATGGAGCTAGAATAAAACATCTGCCATGATGTGCATCTTTTGACAACTTTTACCTCAGTTAAAAAGTCTAGTATCAGATGTATTTTGTCACCAAAACTCTTTGCATTAAGTATGCAACACTATTTTATTCAGATTTTTAAAAAATTATTATTCATGTTTTTGTGACAGGTAAAACCAGCTAAACAGCATCATTTGCTATATTCATTACATTTTCTCAAACTACTCGCCATTGTCAGTTATAGTAAAAGTTTTTTTCGCGTGTGTGGGGACATCATCGCTGGAAGTAGTTCTCAGCCATTAGACAGCATAATTATGTTGTTCAATACTAAACTTGAGGACTATAAACTACAACCAAAATTAAGCACTGCCCAGTGCCCTCTATGAAACTAATAGAAAAAATGAATGTGTAGCCAATGAAGATATAGTGAGGAATGAAGTGCAGAAAGTATCTGCGAGGAGATGCAAACATTACAAGTGAACAATATAAAGGAGAAAAAAAATTAATATTATAGTATAGAGTTTTAGTGGGTTTTGTGTACTTTGATGGGCGATCCACAGCTTTTTGTATACCATCGTGTGTGTAACTGTACCCCTATTTTGCACTTGTATTACTCTTTACTTACTATATTACTTTATTTACCTGACTTAATTTATTTTCTGTATTGTATATTTCACTACTAGTATTGTGTAAACACTTTGGCAATATCCTAAATGCTGACAATAATGCCAAAAAAAGCTTTGTTGGCTCGATATGAAAATGCAGGTTTTTTTTTTTTTTTTTTTTGCATGTTTGCCTCTTAAGCTAAGCCTGTCCGCATACACTCCCAGTATACTCCCTCGGGTTTGTTTATGTTTCTCTTGCCTAAACAAGGAGGCGTGGGCTAAATTTGCATAATCAGAAAAGATTGGTTATTCTGTGGCAACAGTGTCGTTAGGTTTACAATGTCTTAAGATAACAGAAACAGATAACATCAACTAATGACTGTATAATGTAACTAGCCCTTTTGACCTATTGAAACCAATAGAGCTCCTGGTTTCTGTAAACACAAACCAAAGTCCTCAACAAAGCACTTACCTCATTAATGGAGTTAATAGCCTTCTGTTATGTCAACCAAAACAAACCATTACCAGAAACTCATGAAGGTGATAGGCTACACCTTGAACATACAGAAGTAAAATTTGACGCGTTTCAGGTTTTGCAACCCTTTGGCTGAAATTTCTAAATATGTACAATGAACAACTGCAATACTAAACTAAAAAAATGTGCCTTGCCATTACATTTGAACAATTTCAACAGATGACCTAAATAGCTCTATTTTGGAAAGAATTCATCATTCTAGAATGATTAGGGTGATTTTGTAGAAAGTGAATCTGCATAAAAAAATAATAAACACATTACAAGCATTGATAAATACAATAGAACAAAGATACAAATGAAATAAACAGTGATTTATGTTTTTCAGGTAAGTCTACAGTATTCAGGTACAGAAACTGAATAATCAAATGTAAAAATAACATTGCTTAGTCTTCACAGTAAGTATAAGTAAAATTAGGGCTGCCCTCGACTAAAGATTTTTCTAGTCGACTATTAGTCGTTCATTTAAGCGATAAGTCGACTAATCTCACGTGTGTTAATAAGCCAAATCATAATAATGAGCTTTTAATTGCCTATACAAAGCCTAATCAGCACTCAAGCGCATAAAGCTTGCCACAGCGCACTGGCAAAAGTATAATGATTATGAATGAATGTGTCGTGAAAAAACAGCAAGGAGATTGTCTGAACATTTGAATAATTTATAGACAAACTAGTGTTTTCGGCTGCAGTGATGAAGTTGAAGATGCTGACTCATCATCTCTGCAGTAATGCACGCAGCTATTTGCATGTTACATGACATAATCTGAGAATATTTGTTATTGTGAGTGCACAAAAATAAAATTTGCCAGTTTCGAATGATGTATTAGGCAACTCTTGATATAAGATGATAGAGTATTTTAATTTAAATGAAAAGTGATCGACATGTCATGCAGTAAGCACAATAATAGCTTCAACACTGCACAAACACTTGAATATGCGCCTAATAATAGCACACATTTATATAGGTTAACATTAAAGCCAGAAGTCATGTAAAGTTGCTACTACTTACATGTTTCAAATGATAAACCATATTTGCAATCTGTGTTTTCCTGCACATTATTGTAATTACCACAAGGAACCGCCGTTAACAATCTGTCTCTCGCAGACTAGGGGCAGCCCTAAGTAAAATATATTTAATAATTGTTAAAGCTATTTAAGTCATTTTCTTTTTGTATTTTGTTGTATGATTAAAATTAGCAGGAATTTTATGCGACTGTCACTTTAAGAGATATAGCACGGATCCAATTTAATCATACTTCTCAATTGTTAACGTTCACGTGAGCCATAAACGACTGTGGTTATAACTATCCGAGACAGGCATCTTGACATTATTTTGCATGCATGCGTCCACTCAAGCACAAACAGATGCGAAAGAGAAGGGATTTCAGTGTTTGCGTGCTTTGTACTCGGCTCTGTATGTGCACACAGAAAACAGCGAGCGGGTTTCGAATTTGCGTCTTCTTGCACTCAAATTATTTAAAATCGCTTGAATGTTTAAACTGACAGTACCTAAAACACGTGATAAAAAAGTGATACAAAATTATAAACTATCGCTCTATGATGGTTAAACATTTATGCATTCATGCATTTCGAACTGTGGGGCCTGGTCCGTATGGATCACGTATCAACGACGATCCCTATACTTGATATCGCACTTCCTGCAATGTGACTATCACTGATGTGCACATCATGATATCATTGCTAAAAGGATAAATCGAGCAGCTCTAACATCAAACCCTTCCATATAGTAATTAAAGAAGGGAATAATGTCTTTATTTATATCTACAAGTGCCGAATTGTATTGGTATGGTTATAGGCCTAGTCTACACAAACGAGTGTGTGTGTGGTGTGTGTGTGTGTGTGTGTGTGTGTGTGTGTGTGTGTGTGTGTGTGTGTGTGTGTGTGTGTGTGTGTGTGTGTGTGTGTGTGTGTGTGTGTGTGTGTGTGTGTGTGTGTGTGTGTGTGTGTGATTTATGAGGACACAAATTTGTATAATGACATGTGTATTACACTGGTATTACAACTTATGGGTGGTTTGTGAGGACACTTCAAAAGTCCTCATAAATCAAATGGCTTAAAAAACAATGTTTTATTAAACATTTTAAAATGCAGCATGTCTCCTGTGATGGGTAGGTCTAGGGATAGGGGCAGTGTAAGAGGATAGAATATATAGTTTGTACGGTATAAAAACCATTACGCCTATGGAGAGTCCTCATAATGCTGTTGCACCAACTTGTGTGTGTGTGTGTGTGTGTGTGTGTGTGTGTGTGTGTGTGTGTGTGTGTGTGTGTGTGTGTGTGTGTGTGTGTGTGTGTGTGTGTGTGTGTGTGTGTGTGTGTGTGTGTGTGTGTGTGTGTGTGTGAAATACTTCAGACCAAGGTTTAATACTGTAAGCCTGTACACAGTTAAGCTAAATTTGGGTCCATTCATCTGTAAGGCGCAGAAGCTCCCCCCATTAACACCTTATATTTAATTAGCATGGCTATTTCTGCTAACACCCCAACACAGCGCCGATATGCTAATGCAAGGCTACACTGCAAACACGTATAAATGCTCCATCAGCTAAGAGAGGTGCGAGAGCTGGATCGAACACGCTCAATGACCCGGGCAGTTTTTGGACGGTCAGCACTTCACCTGGTATGATGCAAAGATCTTTAAGCACTGTAACTCAAACTTTTCCACTAATGCATATCACGACTGTAGCAACTACATATAAAGTTGTGGTTTATGAATTACAACTGTTAAAACTTTCATTTGAATATTAACATCATGATGTTTTAGAGCACTGTTTTATCTTGGGGCCATTGTCAAAAGTAGACTGAATATTAATGGTAGCTTCAGTGATAGCACATTAACCATATATGAAATATTATCCTCCTGAGTTGGACATTCAGTCATCTTGAGTGTACACTGGTATTTATAAGGGAGCCAGCTGGGTACATGTTCATACATATTGTACAGGCTATTGTTTAGTACTAACAATATGAATTAGGATTGCTTGAATATGTGACATAAATCTGACAGAATCTCTGTGTAATAGAGATTAAAAGTGTTTTTCTAAGTCTATTTATTTATGCATGTGCTTAAAGGTTGTGTGATGATGTTGTCCACCCTTTCCCTGTTGTACTGCTATCAATGAGCCTGTCAAATTTCTGGGCTGAATATTTCAGTTTGGAAAAACCGAGGTCCTCCCTGTAACTGCCAAACAGTCATACTCCTCCATGCATACACCCAAACACATTAATCCAAACATACATTCACACTGAATGCATACAAACACTCTTGCAATCCCAAGCTTTTTGTCATTCTCATAAGTAATCCATATTACTTGTGTGTACAGTAAAGTATGTGTGCCCTCTGCGTGTACATACATCTGTCTCATGAAGGCCTGGAAACAATGCCAACGCATTGCAGCGGAGAAACAAATGTTCAGATTTATAGTTCCTGAGTAAACATGATATATACACAAAGGAAAACGAGAAAGAGAATGTGGAGAGGGAGATTTGTGAGTGAATCTGTGTGTTTGCATTGGAGAGAGAGAGAAGAACAGAGCAATTTTACAATATGTAACTGCAGACAGTGCATTTAAACATCTGCTCTGTCTTAGGTTGAGTTTACTTACACATCCAAAAGAGAACAGGGTGAAAAACAAATCATATTAATGGCCTTAAAATAATATGTATGAATATGTGTCAACATAAAGATACAAATACATAAACATGCCACCCCTGAAATAGACTCATACATACACACACTGTCCCTGTAATCTTGTGCGTCTGTAATCTTTACAGTTTAATCCTCCATTAAAATATCTATAGGTCTCAATCCCACTAAATCTGTAATCATTACACTACATAAATGTAAAATGCAATGATAACATTAAACGCATATAAAAGCCAAGGATTACATGTATTTAGCCTACTCGTTCTTTTTCTTACTAAATAAAAATAATTATTGCAATAACAGTCAGTCCTGCCAGCTGTCAGCATGATAAATAGAGATGGACTGAGTGAACTCAGTTTTACATTCGATAGATTGATACAATAATTAAATCAAATATAGGCTATTTTAAATCGTGCACCCGCGCCCATACCTGCACGGACAAACGTGCGCGCGAATAGCACGGGTTTATGACAGAGAACCGCACGTGGCCTCGCGAGGCGCGGGATCATCCCGGGAGAAACCGAATTTGTGGGCTAGATAATATCAGCGGAGGAGGAGGGCTCGAGATTTCTACGTCAAACGAAAAGAAAAGAAAAAAGAAATAAAAAGAGGCGTCGCTGATGCTCCTGTACCAGAGGACTCTGAGACGCGCGTCTCCGCGTAAAGAAAAAAACATCTAAAGTTTGTGAATAACATGCACAGCAACTCGTACGTTTATCACCATGCAGCATCGCGTGAAGCGCAAATAGGTATGCTTCATCCTTTTATCACCTCACAAAAAAGTGTTAACACATCAAAAGCTAGGACAAATTGCATTAAAAAAGCGTCTTACCGGCTTTGCATGGATCCTTGTAGTCTATCGTCTCTGTTTTCTCCTCTTCGTAATAATCATAACTGTCATCATAATCTAAACAGCTGTGCACGGACACTTTGCCCCAAAAAGTCAAGCCGGCCAGCAGTAGTGTGATCCAATTCATTTTACTGGTCAGTGCAGGGTGAATGTAGTCCATCTGAAGTTTGAATGAGCGCGGATCAAAGTGGAGTGTCTCGTAAGAGTCCGGTAGTGGTGAACTTAGCGCTACACGCGCCGTGTGGACATCATCGTGTTCATTATCATCATTGGTCCGGTTCGACAGACGGGGCAGGGCCGTCAGTGTCGCGGCATCTCAGCTGGACGACAGATACCAGCTCACTTTTCTTTTCTCTTGCAGTCAGGTTTCCTGAAGAGGGAGAGAGCTGCAATGAAGGTCAGTCTTTAAATGAAATCAAGTAAAGTCACTGGAGACGCAGGGTGAGACATGATATATACATTTAAATTATTATTTAAATGAAGACGTTTAGCCTAACATATTTAAATTAACCTGAGCAGAGTTTACACACCATCCCCATAGATAGATAGATAGATAGATAGATAGATAGATAGATAGATAGATAGATAGATAGATAGATAGATAGATAGATAGATTACTATCAGAAACTTTAAGAACAGACATATTTTTTGTGCATTATAAACAGAGGAAACAGGGCTATCTGGTTTACTTTAACAATGGCAACCGATTTCACCCAAAACGAACCGGTAGCTGTAAAAGTCACACGTTCACTAAAATTTGCGCAATAATCCGGCAAATGAACTGTTTTTTTCCGTCGCCTATACAAAACTTCAGGATGTAACGCAAGTTCCATGTAGGTGAGATCGTATTTAAAAACTGTTATAAATACAATAGTTGCTTTATTAGGAGGTGACAGTAAAAGCGGCCATGGTGTGACATTTAACAAACCTATTTAACTCCCCTCATAAAGTAGGCTAGGTCTCTCTCTCCCTCTCTCTCTCTCTCTCTCTCTCTACACACACACACACACACACACACACACACACACACACACACACACACACACACACACACAGGCTACACACATCTCTGAACTAAAAGCAGTTTCTCAGTGTGTAATTTGCTGCGTGAAGCTGCTTTAATTTGGTCAGTGGAACTCAAAATAGCTGCAGCCAGCTAAAACGAGGAAGCCAAGAAATAATATAGAGGAAATAAGTGAGCAGGTATAGCTGATTTTTTTTTTCATTCAACACATATTTAGCAGAATGTATAAACTTCTCTGACTGATAGCCTATGAAGTGACTGTCAAAACGCCGAAAGGACTCATGAAGACGGCTTTGAACTCGTTTATCCATTCTCAGGTCCTGACTAATACAATTTGCCGGCGATAACCCTGGGGCCTTAAGGTAGGCTACTCTACTAACGCCTATTTACCCCAGGAGAGTTCACGGCGAAGTCGGTCCGATTTAAGCGCAATCGTCATATCTGACAGACCTGAGCGCAAGTAGCCTATGGAGCAGCGCGAAGAGACTCGAACCTTTACCGCGCGCTACTTTACAAAAATAAAGAATAGACGCGCTGTAGTTTAACACTGTGGCGTCAAACCTTTTTAAAATAGGAGAGAGACGGAGCTTACCTCAGAGAATGCCCTCAGGGTCTAGTGTTTTACAGCCTCAAAGCGCAGGCTCATCCTGAGTACTGCCCTCATATTCCCCCTCTCTCTCTCTCTTTCTCTCCCTCTCTCCCTCCCTCTCTCTTTCTGGAAACACTTCTCCCACAGCCATTGGAATATTAGAGTGAGCTTGCTGACTGGTACCGCTTATTCCAAACGTGCCCATTTCCCTAGAGATTAACGCGTCTCTCTCCTTCTCTCTCTCCTGACACACACATACACACAGATTAGTTCCCCCCCTCCCTCGCGGCAAGGTGTGTTGACGTCACGCCATCAATCCATCAAACCATGCCTCACTTGACAAAAAAGAGTGTTTGTAAACGAGCTTTACTGTGGATAAAATGACTACAGCATGCATGATTGTCTGCTAACAGTCCATTTCATTTATGCATCCTGATAAGCCAGAGAGTAGGTAGCCAAACAACGCAGTGCAAAGATGTTTTTGACAGAGGGGAATCTTCTGATAAATGGGGCAGGGAACATAGGCTACTCTGAAGCTTTCTCAGTATGTTTGAGTGCATGCGAGTGTATGTGTGTGCGTGTGTGTGTGCGTGTGTGTGTGGTGTGTGTGTGTGTGTGTGTGTGTGTGTGTGTGTGTGTGTGTGTGTGTGTGTGTGTGTGTGTGTGTGTGTGTGTGTGTGTGTGTGTGTGTGTGTGTCTGTGGATAAGGTGTTGGGGACCAGAGTTACAAAATAGTAAAATGCAGAAAAGTTTGTGAGATTAGAGTTAAAGTTATGGGTTAAAGAATATCATAGTTCCACCTAAACAACATTTCATTTGAATTTATTTAAGAAGAAGAAAATAACATTGAATATAAATATCAAAATCATATTATATAAATGAAAACACATTATTAAAAAATATTAATGTAATAAAAAGTAAGAATCTGTTTCTAAAATAATTAAGGAGATGTGTAAGGAGATAATTACAGTGTTTCTGGAGGACGAAAATATATTACAGTATGAAAGATAAGGATAAATTACATCTATACGATGTTTTATTTACAACATATAAAGTGTTCGAGAGGAACACTTTCAAATGATATCCGATCAGCACGAGAGAAGGCCAATATACACACAGTCGACTAACCTTTGTTCCTCGACAGTTTTCTGAATCCCTCCGCCACCCCGACGACTCACTCTCGGCTGGTTCTTATCCCAGCCAGGGATGATTGGGGGGGAGTATAGGCCTACTCTGGGTTCGGGCCAAATTCCGAGCTTGGAGCCCTCCCCTTGCCAGCACTACAAATACGCATACTCTTTTACTCTATTCGTTTATTTGTCAGTGTGATCCCGTGAAGTTTTGTCCGTATTAGGCTACCGATAGATCGTAAACATTTGTGTAGGCCTATGGGTTTGGTGCTGAATTTTTGAAAATGTCCTCACAAATATAGTGAAGCATGTTGAAAACCATCTTGTGAGGACATCTGAGGTGGTCTTCATAATTTGAAATGCATAAATCAGCCAAGAAAAACATATGTTTACACGACAGTGATGCACTAAAAATGTCCTTTGTATTTTTTAAAAGTTTTGCATCCATGCAACAATGTTGTCAAAATGATAATCGAAAATGACTAAAAACGTTGTTTTATGCATGCCATGCCAGTAGTTGGCGACATAGACATCATATAGATAGACGCCCTATCGACCGCTACTGAGTATTGGCGCAGATGAGCCGTGGGGCCGCCATCTTAAACCGGTCACCCGTTCTGCTAAGTGTAATCTGTTTGACTGGTGCAATGAGCTGTCAGCGCATTTAATGAATCATATCTCTATATGATAGACTATAACGATATCGAGTTAGGCACTTTGAAACCCCGTTTTCAAAAGTTTGCATTTTCAGGTCCCCAAAACACTGTTGTTGTGTGAATGAACGTCCAAATCGTATAAAAAGTTTTTTTTGTTTTTGCTTGAAAACGGTGTCATGTAAATGGCCCCTTCTGGGGTCAACTGGGGTCCATTCTTTGTACCCCGCTTAATACATCTGGGATGATTTGACAGATGCCAAAACTGATCTCTGGCTAATTTGGTTATTCAAACAAATTTGCTGATTTGATTAAAATATCTTGATTAAGTTGTCTGAGATTACTGCCCGTTCTTCTGTTCATTGGAAAGAGCAGATATATCGATACTCGAAACCATGATCTGATCCATGATGATCCATGATGATTCATTTCTGCCAAGTGCATGTCAGCTGCTATGTGACCCTGGACCACAAAATCAGTCACAAGGGTCATTTTTTTAAATTGAGATGTATAATCTGAAAGCCGAATAAATAAGCTTCCCATTGATGTACGGTTTGTTAGGATAGGGCCATATTTGGCTGAGATACAGCTATTTGAAAATCTGGAATTTGAGGGTGCAGAAAAATCGAAACATTGAAAAAATCACCTTTAAAGTTGTCCATTTATGTTCGTGATTTTGCTGCATTCACTTACTAAAATAATTGTTTTATATATTTACGGTTGGAAATTTACAAAATATCTTCATGGAACATGATCTTTGCTTAATTTCCTAATGATTTTTGGCATAAAAGAAAAATCAATCATTTTGACCCATACAATGTATTGTTGGCCATTGCCACAAATATACCCGTGCGACTTATGACTGGTTTTGTGGTCCAGAGTCACATATTACATTTGATAAAAAAATTTCCATTAAAATTAATAACCTAATTAAAGGTGGCCAAACAACTCAGGCTTTTAAAAATGTGCTACTATTATGAGTCCTTATGGAAATCACCACATCTGACTCAATACACCACTTAGAATAATCATATATGTGACCAGGTATAAGGTGTAAAAAAATGTATTTATTGATTTGGAGATTCCACTCCATAGAATCCACACATACAGGAACCAACGTAAATGTGTCACATACTAGGAGAAAATTAGTCTTTGAGCCCTTAAACCTAAAATGTTTGAACTGCTCTACTGCAGTTCTTACACAGTACTTCAGCACTAATCAGAGGTCTATTCCAGGACTTTAATGGATGACAACTGATCCACAGTAACCTCAGCAGAATTCAACTGTTCATTGGGATGGGATTCAGTGAGAAAAATAATAAAAATAAGAGGTTATTAGCATGGAGCTATCAGATTGACTAACAAAAAAATGGACTAAAAACGTCAGTTTACATAACAAATTAAAAACCTTTCATACTCGCAAGTTGCTCTAATCAAAAGTACATTTAAATAAACAGAGCAACAGTTTTAGGAGCAATCGAAAATGAAGTTACAAAAGAGGTATACGGTAAAGAGATGAATGCATGTTAACTAACTAAAAATTATTTTCTTATTTTCTAATCTGCGAAACGCTTTGTAAACTCTTTATATTAACGCAGAATCACATTAACAAGAATCAGCCATGCACACACTTGCCATTAATATTGTTTTTATACAACAAGTATATCTTGAACATTGGGGGGTTCAAACAATTTTGAGTCTGGAGTCACAAATGTAATGGTCCTTTTTGGTTCTTAATGTAATAAAGGCCCAAATTTTAACCTTTGGCATTTGGCACACATTTTCCTGTTTTTCAAGCCCTCATATAACAGAGAGCTGTAAAGGCCATGACATACCATTGGTCAGCTTTTGGCCAATGTCGGGCCATTGAGCATCTGTCAACTCAGTTTTTGTTTGCAACAAGTTTTTGCTGTGTCTTCCACATAATTGGAACTAGTCGGAGCATTGTGTGTGGCTTTTAGGCCGATTGAGCATGATGAATCGATGTCAGAGCCGTTGGTGAGACAGACCACTCTGATTGGCAGTTCAGTTTAGCGAACCAGTGCACAAGAAGAAAAACTAAGAGACGAAAGCAAGCGAATGCTCAAGTCAAGAGGACACACACAGAAGACTATACATCTTCATCCCACCTGCACCCAATACATGACATAATGGCCGTCTAGAATGAAGAAAGTGAAAACCAACTGATCAGCATGATTCATGTTCAAAATTAGGTCTGTCACAATTTCTTGATTAAAGTTGAGTGCTTGATTAGAAAAAAATCAACAAATTAGTTCAATCAAATAAACTTTTAATGAGTATTTAGAACTTTCTTTTTTCTATTGAATTCACCAAACTGACACATCTTAAGTAATCTGAATTGTTTCATTGTTTTGAGTTTTATGAACATGTTTCATTTCATTTAGACAAACTTTATAGTTAAAACTAAGTACAGCAAACATCTTCATTAAAAGACTGGGTGATTTATGAAGTACTGTAGGCTATTATGTCGTGTAATATCTGGGGGAGCCGTATGCATTTTGATGAGAAAATGAGACACATTCAAGTGTTGTACAATGTAATGGGAATACATGCATGTGAGTGTGAGGCGCAAGTTAACATGAGGCCAGCCCTTTAATGCAGTGGTTCCCAAACTGGGGTACGTGTACCCCTAGAGGTACATGAGGGGACAGAGGGAGGACGTGAACAAATTTTTTCAGTTTTGCCATTCATTTAATTCTGCACCAATTTAAAAAAAATATCATTAAAACCGAGCATGCATTTATAAAGGACAAAATGCTGCCTCTAATGTAAAAACAGGAAAATCGTAGTGCCGTAAGGTCAAATACAAGACATCCAATCAAATATTTTGTGGTCAAAACTGACTGCATCCACACAAGCAGCATGCATAAGTTTTATGATTTATTTTTTTCAAGCCATCTCAGGGTATTTTCATAAAAATAAACTATATGAAGAATGCCGTGCTAATTGACAGCCTTTATTACAGTGCAGAAATTATATTAAAAAATCTGTGATAAAAAATATTTATTTTTTTACATAGAAATCCATGATGACTTAATGCACTTGTAGTGCATAAACCAATCATACAATTGTCATAAGGGCAATAAGGAAAAACTACTATAGAATTTTTTTTTTTACATTTTTTTTTTGGAGGGGAGGTTATTGTCAAGCAGTGTAGGGCTATTTGATTTATTAGCCAGAAAAAAATGAGGGATAAGAAAAAATAAAACCTGTCAATTAGACAAAGGTCAGAAATAAAATATTACACTTGACATTTCTGTCCCCCTCACTTTTGAAATGTTGGCCATGCCCCTGGGGTGCCCATTCCTGTTCCTAGATTTACCTTCCTGCAAAGCTCAGCTCCAAGCCTGATCAAAGACAACTGAAGCAGCTAATAGGCTATATGCACGCATAAGTTCCGCATTTGACGCAAGGATGCTCTTCCGTTTCCGGTTGGGGAGATTAAAGCGGAGGAGAACTGAGGAAAACGGGATTATGGCAGAGTCTTCAAAATGTACTGTCCTCCCGTCTTTGAAACGAAACGTTCATATGTTTAGATGTAATTTTATATATAGTTATGTTTATTTCATATAATTTTAAAAAGAAGCATAAACACAACGAGGGGTGTCTGTTTTGTCTGTTTTTGTGACTACGTTTCTTTAGTATAACCATGGAGTATAAAATTCAATATAAATTCTTAGTATTGCATTGGACTCTACGATCGGCGGAAGTTATCGAGCATCCTTAACCCTTCACCGGAAATACCGCCGTGCATAGAGCCCATTAAGATCTTCAGGAGCACTTAAAGGGTTAGTTCGCCATTTAAGACATGAAGTTGTATGCAATCCTTACCAGCACTATAGTGCATACACACTGACCCACTCTGTAGTCACCTCGCTGGTCAGAGTTCTGGCCGCTGGAAGTTTTTTAAGGAAGTACTCCCGGTTAGTTTCCGGAGCCACAAAACTGTGCGTTTTTACGTGAAAAAATTATTTGCGTTTCAAAGCTTGATTAATTTACCACACAAAAAACACGCCGGGACAAAATTCATACCTCCATTTTAATCGGCACTATTTTCTTTCCATTTCTATCAATCCGCGCTGCTGTCAACGTCAACAGTGAGCATTAAAAATATATTTTGGGTATATTTTAACTGTGTGCTGGAAATGATCATTGTAAATACATCATAGTGTACAATAGTTTTTTGTAAAATAATTGTAAAATATTACAATTTCAGCAATTTAATCTTACCTCACACTCTTAAACGGTTAAAACTGGTGCGTCGCTTTGTCTGAGCCTCCTATCATAAATGTCACGTCAAATCTTGCAACAACAATTATAAGCAATTGCTAATAATTGTTAGAAAAGTTTAGTATTCAGTTACTTACATTTTAGACACAGTTTCTCCAGGTTTGTCGCCAACGTAAGTATTCAAAACGAGGCTACAACAAAAAAGTCTCCAAACAACACAGTGGTGTTTAATTTAGCGAATCAGTTGAGTGAATGATGTCGCCACCTACTGGCGTAATGATACCACCTGTAGAAAACGTCACCGACAGACATCCTGTCTGCAACGTGCAAACACAGACAAGCAGACTTTTATATCAGAACCTTGAAACGAATCTGATTCAATTAGGCTACCATAATTTACTGCTGTATAATGTTCTTCTTCGTTTTATTTTAAATATAAATATTGAAGTCTAAAAGCTACATAAGCCGCGTTTCCACCGCAATTGCCCGGAACTATTTGTCCCATGAACTTTTTTCCCTGGAACTTTTTTTGCCCCAGACCGGTAGCTTTCTGCGTTTACAGCGCGGTCTAAAGTACCGGGTAAACTGCGTGCGACTGCTCATTGCTTGCTTGTGACAGACAGTAGACTGTAAAAAGACAGTAATCAGTTTTGAGCGCCACATTTATAATAAATATGGAAGAGATTCACACTGTGCTGCAGTTGTTTGAGATTTATTGGTTTACTAACGAGGTCATTAACAAAACGGCAGAAAAGAGACGAGCACTGATATTAAAGCGTGTTCAGAAAGCTCGTAATGCTAACGTTAGATCTAAAATTAGACAGCGTATGTTATCAGCTATTGCGGACATGACCGTGAGACGGCTGGGACGAACGCGCAGAAAATTTGTCTCTCTTCCGCAAATACGCTTAATAAAGCCTGAATCTCGTCGTCGGTCCAGCGGCCTTTTTTATTTTTGTTAAATTCCATATTTGCAGACAGACAACTCTTACTGCATGGAACTTTATTACTGCATGAAGCCACGAACTGCAATAGATTCTAAATATCCCGGAGTTATCCAATCATAATGCGGCAGCGCACAAGCCCCACCCTGCGAAAGTTCCTGAACTTTGAAAAAGTACTACCTCGTAAGCAGGGACTTTCGGAGGGGGAAATATCTACCCGGAACTTCATTTAGACCCTGGTTCCTATGGTGTAAACACACCGAGTACCAGCCCAAAGTTCCTAGTTCCTGGGTAAAGTTCCTGCGGTGGAAACGCGGCTATAAACGTAGAGGCCCTGGCTTCATATACATTATTAATATATTTAACACCCTGCTAGTGTTTTTGGCATGAGTGTGCATGTAATATTTCATTAAATTAGACAATAGGGGCTTACTAAGAGAAAGGCATGGACTGCTCCAATGCAAAAGTTGAAGTATGGTACTACACCGCTGTGTAAGTGGGGAGTGAGGGACCGTGCCCTTTGACCCTGTGTGTGACCTCAGTCCTGGTGCCTAGTGGAGTCCTTCTGTGAGTAAACACACACTTGGCCAACGGGAAGAGAGGATTTCCTCTGTTTAAACACTGTGTGTGAGAATGTGTGTTCCAGGAGAGAGGAGACAGAAGCGAGGTCAGTTAAAGGGATGTACTGAGATTTGAACATTTTCACTGTTACTCTTGTAAGTCCTCCAAAATCGATCCAAATACGGCGTTCGATTTGAGGTGAAGGTTTCACACGTGTTTCGTCTTTTCTCATGACAAAGTATTTTGGGTTAAATGCAGTACATTTTCTCATATGTATAAACTCGTTATTCGTTATCTGACTCCATAAATGAAAAGGTTTTAATGATGTCTGTGTATCATTAAGTATACGTTAATGTTTGACTATTCCTTTTAACTCCAATGAAAATAAAGTCAAAGTTTGTTAGAATAATCAAATATAACAATTTATTATGTCAGGTAAATGTATTATTACAATTCCATAATCAATTGAAAGATAATCAATACAAATCATCAAATGTTCTAGAACAAAGAGGAAAATCCTTTACCCAACATTGTATGGCTACGTGAGCCAAGCTCACGGGCTAATCTGAATACAGAAAACAGCCCCGATCTTCTAGCTGCATTTCCTTATATACCCAGACCTCATTTCATATGTAAACAAGAGTTCACAGTGGAAATTTACTGTGTTTCCCCCCGCCCAGACTTACTGGGGGCAGAAGTTGACCATTTGTTAACAGTGGTACTTTACATTCATGAATTTACACCTTTTGGGAGTAGAACCATAGAGACCACATTCCTTTGTGTGCCAGATATCCCTAAACTCTTAAAAACCTTATTTCCTTTTGTTTTACTTATTTGGAAATGAGACATTATTACCAGTCACCCTGAGACCTTTAAAATGATACTAAACAATAATCATTCACATTAAACCCATATAAATTATTGTGTGAGTGTGGGCGATCTCTGTAAGAGTGGGGGATGTGGGGAAGGAGTGTATGTCGTTTCTTTCAGTCTTACAGATCCCTCCTTGACCCCGTGGGTCACATTCAGACACTTAAGGGGTCATAGTAAGACGTTTGTCGTAATCCTTGGTGTAACTCAACAATTGTCTTTGCAATGTTATCATCTGTAGAAGCCCATAGGGCTGTGTTCACCTGCAGAACACCTGGTCTCACCAGGTGTATGTAGCATGAGTCCAGCAGGTGGATGAGGTGTTCAGGCTTTCTTCCGGTGTTCCAGTGATGTGAGCAAAGTTCATAGAGTCAATCTGGACCTTTTGACTTGTTCAGTTGACGTGTCATTCCTTCATGGAGAAACTTCCCTTTCTCTGGCATCTTCCCCAGGGCGATAATCTGTCCCTTCTTGACCAATCCTGTCACCTCCAGCGGTGCGGTTGTCTGGACAGACCTCAGTGGGTGAAGGGGCTCTTCTTGGCTTCACACTGCCTTGTGTGAGACATCTGAAAAGCATCTTAAATGTCCGCTTTACGATTGATCACATATGAACTTGAACTCGTGAAGAAATGCATAGAAACGCATAATGCAACAAAACAAAATCATGTCATGTTCAATGTAAAATACCATGTTCTTGTCAGCAAGTGTGAATGGTACATCTGTCTCATATGTTCCTCAAGGTCCTGACTGGTAAGGATGTCTCATATTAAATATCCAATTCTTAAATATATATATATATATATTTTGATCTGAATTATACAAAGGAAATGCAGCAAGAGGTCAGTGTAATCAAAGCAATGAAATAGATTCTGTGGGTCAAGAAGTCATGTAATAACAACAATACTATTCAATAAATGCATATGTATATAATAATCAGTGTTTGTTCAGGAATCTGCCAATGCAAGCCACTTATGCAGATATAAGGAGTGACTTGGAACATGTTTAGTCATACGAGAATGGAGATTGTTCATTCCTTGCAACAGGTGTGAGAGAGTGTGTGTTTGTGTGAGGGTGTGTGTGCGTGTCTGTGTGTGAGTGTGAGAGTTTGTGTGAGAGAAAGAGAGGGAGAGAGTGTGTGTGTGTGTTTTTTGGCTATGAGTCACAGTCAATGACAGTGTTAAATTGTAAAATTCTGTAATTGATTGAAGCGCTCACACTTCAGATCTATTTGTTATTTTTGATGTTTCTGTTATTAGTGGTTTGTTGAGAAATCATGGGCCCTATGATTTTCCAACCACCCCAATAACAATCAGAAAGTTTAAACATTTTGAAATTTAATAGCAGGTCTGCCTCTGCTTTAATTTTGTTTTTGCATCATTGATTTGTGACTGTAGCCATTCATATGTATATTACAGTGTTTTCACATGAGTTGACAGAGTGTTGTGAATAGCGTATGCTATGTGTGTCTCTGTTAGACGGTCATCATGGGATCCGCTTTCCCATCCTATGTGTTTGAAGCTATCTGGATCTGTTAGTGTGAAGATGCACAATAGATCTTTAGTGAAGTGACACTTTTGGACTCTACGTCATCTTTATCTTCTCATGATGTGTAGTGTTCAGCCTGGATAGACTTGGATCTATTCCAGGTGATGATGATGCGAAGGTGTAGTGATGGAGGAGTGCGTTCAGTGTTCATGTCTTGGAGATGGGTGGAATATAATCTATTACAATTGTGTTGCAAATTTAGTTCCAGTTCTAAACTGGGAGGCCATGCTAATGTAGTGGTTTGTGAGATGTAAATGGCCTTAGAAGTGTCTTTTCCCCCATCTCCTGTATCTCAGGTTATATTCTAACAATCTCGCTGTCCTGGCTCTGATCCAGGTGAGGTCCGGCCCGTCCTGGTATCCGTCCTCCGAGGAATTGTAGAAGTAAACCTGACAAAAATAAATGCAGAGAGGACCACAGTTAATTCTGACGTTTTCAACAGTTTCAAATTCAGACATGTGGAATTCTTTTGCTTGCTCCATTATCATGTCCATTGCAATTTTAATTCCGGTTGTCACATGAAACCAAGTTTCATTGACCAGGTCTGAATTATTGCTGTTGTTTCAGTGCAGTGTGTGACACCTTAAAGCTGCTCTTGCAGTCGAGCCTTCACAGTCTGCTGTGTCATGAGCATTAGAGATCACAGTTCTGCTGGGGACATTCTCTGGCTTTACCTCAAGTTGCTTTCATTACAGTCAGATCTGTGGGCATAAATTATTTCACCTGTTTCGCTGTTGCCTGCTGCTTAGCATTTGCTGTTTTCTGGTGTTGTTCACACATTTGGTTAGTGCAGATCTCTTGTGACCTGCAAAAGGCTGTGGTACTTCTGTTCGATGTTTAGTTCACACCCTCCTTGTAAATATGCGTTCTTGATCAGTTTGCTATTACCTGTGCCACACTTCTGAGAGTGTTTTTTTTTAAATGCAAAAACACACCTCCGTCCGCCCTTTTGGCACTGGGTAGTAGCTCAAGGAAATCGAATTGTAAGGATTAATGTCACAATTCTCTAATTAATGCCCTGCTTGGCGATTACAATATAATGTATATTATAATTCGAGTTATAATACAATTATATTATATTTAAGAATATAAATGGAATTATACTATTTCTGGTCTCTGAAGAGTCTCTGCTCGTTCTCGTGTCAATACATTTGAATATGAAAAGGTTTTTTGGTTCAGGGCTGACGCACATTCGCTGTTTCTTATGTAGATTTCTAATTTTAACGTTTGATAATTCTATTTTACTCTTAATTATATTTCACCCACTTAGACCAGGAAACTATGTCGCTCTGCAGTCCTTCTCCCAAGTCCGCACGACACACTCCGCCAGTTCCGGTCAACAAATCAGAGGTAAGTTTGACTCAATATCTAGGATCTGCCGTATTCACACGTACAATCAAAGATATATATACAAGTCCCCTTGAACGCCTCCTCTAGAACTTAAATCAATGTTTTACTTTAGTAGGGACGATTGACCACCATAAAAGATCAAGTCGATCAACTTAACTTCTCTTAAAATGGCTTCAGGTCAAGCCCGTGGTCGGAACCACGTACGTTTATCCAAAGTAATCACGAACTTAAAACAGTGGATATAGACACACCCGAAACTAGATTGATCCAAGCAGCGTTTGCTGATTCTAGTTGGAAATGACTTGCCTCCTCGTTCAAGTACACTTAAAATGATACCGGATATTAGCCGTCGCTAATCTGACGCGAAAATGTGGAAACATACGAATCCGATAATCTAGGGGGAAAAATTCTCAAGAGTCATTCAGAATTAATTCAAACGTAACTATTCATAAATTTTGTATGCGAAAAACAGCTCAGAATGTGCGTTCTCTGAAGCTTTGAATATAAAAAGGGTTTGTGTTTAAGGATTAATGAGATGCGCGTTCACTGTTTCTGACTTTCAAACTAACTGTAAATCACATTGTAAACCACCAAATTTAGCATAGACACACGTGTTTAATTCCGTTTACACAGGATGCATGACCTATAACACAACATCTACAGCCTTTACCTAAGTGATACAAACATTTACAGTAAATCAATCCTGCGTAAAGAATAAACTTACAATTAGTCTATATGCATGTTGTAGCACAAACAACTAAAGTGTGTTCTATGAGTACAATGTTAAGCACAATTCCAAAATTGAAAATGAACAGAATCGTCGCATGCTCTTTTAATCCCATCGGTGTTAACGTTTAAGCTTTTAAATGCAATATAGAGTTTTCCCAGATTAGTTTAAATTTAGTATAGGATAATGATGTTTTCAATGTGGCTTTGGGCCCACCGGTGGGACGGTGACACAAAGGGTTAGACGTTTTAAATGCAATGCAGCATGGTTTTAGCATTTAGCATTAGCCTTGAGCGTTTTGAAAATATGGACAATAGCATTCAGTATTATCCTTGATATTTGAGTTTTAGCCTGTAAATAATATCATCCTGTTTTCGCCAAATCTGACACGAAAGATGTGGAATTATATGAATAAAAAACAGTCTTTCAGATTCATTCAGAATTAGTTAAAACGTGACAATATTTCGTTCTCCGAACATGAAGTGTTTCTGTTTCGAAAACTTTCAAGAATTAATTAGCATTGTGAATCACATTATAACCACATTCAGCATAGACACACACATGTTTAATTCAGTTCACACAGGACACGTGGCCTAGAATGCAACATCAACAGCCTTTACCTAAGTGTTCCAAAAACACTTACAGTAAAGCAATCCTGTGTTTAAAGAATAAACTTACAATTAGCCTATGTGCACATATAGTAGCACAAACAACTATAAAGTGTGTTCTATGAGTGCGTTACATTGTGTGAAGCACAACTCTAAATTTGAAAATACAAATTATTGCATTATTGCTTTTAATCCCATCTGTGTTAAAGTGGAAGCTTTCAAATGCAATATAGAGTTCGTCAAGATTAGTTTAGGTTTATTATAGAATATTATTCAATGTGGCCTTGGGCCCACGGGGGCTGGTCACACAAAAGGGTTAAGCGTTTTGAATGCATGGCTTTAGCGTTTAGCATTAGCATTGGACGCAGCATGGCTTTTAGCATGGGACATTATTTTTTAAGCAGCATGGAAAATACTAGCATTTAGCCCTGCTAACTGCTTCTTAGCCTGTAAATCATATCATTGTGTTTTTTCAAAGTTTACTTTATCATAAACAATGCATCGATCTGTCCTATTTATAAAATCACGTGTTTTCCGATCGTTTACACACTTAGATTTGTATTTCTGTTGTTTGCCGATTCTCTTCACGTGTTGCTGGTTTGCTTCAACAAAGCCATGACGACAAACACGCGGCTAATTTGAAAACTTTTAGAGTTTGTTTTACAGCTCCTCGAGTAACGTTAGGCTACCCGCAAATCATTTGGAAAATGTTATTCCAACTTTAGGTTTAGTTTCTTTTTGCTTAAGCAAACAAAGATATCTTTAAAATCTATTCACAATGGTTTTTACTCTTCATTTGCGCGCCGCGGCCTCACGTGTTTTAGTTTCGGTCTAGAACAAAGAGCTTTCCGACCCGTAACAACGCCAACAACATTTTCTCAACACTTTTCAAAAGGGAAGGAAAATTTGACTTACCACAGCGGCAGAAGAAAGAGAAGATGTTCAAACCTCGTGTTGATTTTAAAATCCCCATACTTTGCTGGAAAGGACGTCGCGAAATCCATTTGTTGCGACATCACGTCGGGCTCACCATTTTGTAGATCCTCCAAAATCGATCCAAATACGGCGTTCGATTTGAGGTGAAGGTTTCACACGTGTTTCGTCTTTTCTCATGTATTTTGGGTTAAAGGCAGTACATTTTCTCATATGTATAAACTCGTTATTCGTTATCTGACTCCATAAATGAAAAGGTTTTAATGATGTCTGTGTATCATTAAGTATACGTTAATGTTTGACTATTCCTTTTAACTCCAATGAAAATAAAGTCAAAGTTTGTTAGAATAATCAAATATAACAATTTATTATGTCAGGTAAATGTATTATTACAATTCCATAATCAATTGAAAGATAATCAATACAAATCATCAAATGTTCTAGAACAAAGAGGAAAATCCTTTACCCAACATTGTATGGCTACGTGAGCCAAGCTCACGGGCTAATCTGAATACAGAAAACAGCCCCGATCTTCTAGCTGCATTTCCTTATATACCCAGACCTCATTTCATATGTAAACAAGAGTTCACAGTGGAAATTTACTGTGTTTCCCCCCGCCCAGACTTACTGGGGGCAGAAGTTGACCATTTGTTAACAGTGGTACTTTACATTCATGAATTTACACCTTTTGGGAGTAGAACCATAGAGACCACATTCCTTTGTGTGCCAGATATCCCTAAACTCTTAAAAACCTTATTTCCTTTTGTTTTACTTATTTGGAAATGAGACATTATTACCAGTCACCCTGAGACCTTTAAAATGATACTAAACAATAATCATTCACATTAAACCCATATAAATTATTGTGTGAGTGTGGGCGATCTCTGTAAGAGTGGGGGATGTGGGGAAGGAGTGTATGTCGTTTCTTTCAGTCTTACACTCTGTTTGCACCAAATGCCTCTTAACAGGCTGAATAAATAATCTGTCTTAAAATTTCGTACAGCAGTATATCACCCTTTCCATTCACATAAAAGGATGGTGAGAGTATGCGGCAGACCAGTAAACAAGGAGAATGAAAAGAAAATCCATAAAGGCATGGGTTTACTGCAAACTGTTTGTGTGTGTGTGCTTCAGATAAAGTTTCAAATTAAAATAGAACTTAATTCAACCATAGTTTATATTTTTATTTGAATATAAACCAGTGCAATTAGATGATTTCAAAGAAACAGAAGAGCTGCAGAAGGAGAGATAGATACATTTGTAAAATGCGCTTGCACAGAAATGTACATTTACAATCAAATGAGGCACATAGTCCAGTAAGGAGCTGAGCTTTGAGCCCCGTACTAACACACGGAAATCACCATGCTGTGATTTTCCTTAAGTAAAGAGTGTATGTGTGTGTCAGGAACTGGTGTCTCTTTGAGTCTGTCTCTGGCTGTGTGAGATATGTTTCCTCTCCAGAGTGGAAGTGCATTATGATCAGCTTTAGAGAGTGTGTGTATGGACATTTCTGCAAGTAGTTTGTGACTAAATAGAATACCCGAACATACAGCATGAAAAAAAGTAATTTAAAATGTTTTTAAAGACATACGTATTTACGTTTAAAAAAAAAACGTATTTACATTGTTTGCCAGACCTCATTAAAGGTACACTGTAACTTTTGTCTAAAAATCAAAACTGCATTAATTTTGCTGAAGAACATTGTTTTTTGGTTGTGCGTGACTGTGCGGATGAATATGACCCTTCACAATAGATAATGCTTTAAAATGTACTCTGTTAGAGAGATATAGCAATTTATTTCAATAAAATGTCTTACCATTTGAGTAATTAAAACACAGTCTCTGCATCGCTTTTACAACATTTGAATTCCTTCAGTTCTTGCCATCTCTGAGCCAATGTTGATTCTCGTTTTACGAGTTATGTCACATTCTTTTTTTGCCAGCAGACTCTCCTCTGATCAGCGTTTTTATAAATGGGTGATTCCTCGGAGTTTGGAGATTTAGCATGTTCCATGTCAACCTTTCTCACTCGTTGTGACAATAACTGGAGGTAGTGAAGTAGCTGGAGCAACTTTTCTTAATTTACGGATATGACGAGACACGCATGGGCGAGTGATGTATGAAATTTCCCGCAAAAAACATTCCGACAGGTCTATAACTTATAATAGGCTTGCCATAGTGAATCAGGTTAAGACCAAAAAAAAAGTATTGGAAGAAGGATTGATGATGTATCGACTAATGTTGCAAAAATGTTACAGTGTACCTTTAAGAATATTACACTAAATACAAAAATGTAGCTTATTATACAGATATTACACTATACCATCCCATGCTGAATTTTAATTTCATAAGGTGTGTGTAACTCATGTTCATGTTCAGCCCCCTCTCTCCCCCATCACCTCACTATGAAGTGTGGACTGCTCCAGATAAGATAAGAGCTATGCGGACCAAACCACTCGGGCTTTGCGGACAGGGGAAGATTGGACAGCTGAGGTGGCAGCGCCAACAGGAAATGGCCTCCTTTGAAACAGGAAAAGGACGTGAAGAGTGTTTGTCAAAGGATACTGAGAGGATTTTACATCAACTAAAGGAGCTTCTGTGTGTGGTGTGTGTGTGTGTGTGTGTGTGTGTGTGTGTGTGTGTGTGTGTGTGTGTGTGTGTGTGTGTGTGGTGTGTGTGTGTGTGTGTGTGTGTGTGTGTGTGTGTGTGTGTGTGTGTGTGTGTTGGTGGTGTGTGTGTGTGTGTGTGTGCGTGTGTTTTGTGTACGTACTTAACTATATTTTGGGGACAAATTTGTACCCAGAAGTGACCAAAAACCTGACAAAATACCCAAAAACCTCCTCTTAGGGACGTCCTCCTCATTTGTAAAACTGCTATAAAAATAAAAGTAATTAAAGGCTTTTTAAAAATGCAGAAAGTTTTGTGTGATGGGTAGGTTAAGGGGTGTTGGGGCATAGAATATACAGTTTATACATTATAAAAAACCATTACATCTATGGAATGTCCCCATTTATGGCTAAGTAAACAGTGTGTGTGCACTTGTTTTTTCACTACTTGTAAAGGCCAGGTTTCGGCAACTGTTCTGGCAAATACAGCAAATGCAGTCATTTATATTAAGGGACTAATGTTTCACATCTAAAATTCAAGATGTATAGGGTTGCATGCAAACACCCCCCAGACCCCCCAGTCTTTACCTTTACCCAGACCATCTGTCTTATGGAACTGTATATTCTGCTTTGTTTTTGAGTTATACCTGTGAAATACTCTGTATTTATTACTAGACAGAATTTCTACATTCAGAAAGTCTGCACACATTTATTTGACATTTTCTGTGCACCCATTTAATTTCAATTGGTCAGTTTTAATTTTGATCAGATGGACGTTTTTCTTTTTAATGTAAGCAGCAAACTAGACCAGATTTAATGTTGTTTTAGTCAAAAGTGTGGCTAAACAAAACTAGTTGTGTCACAGTGTAGTAGAAAGGAAAAAACCTTGATGCCCACTTTGTGACCTTCAGCCCAGTGTCTGTTTCAATTTTTAATAATAAGGAATTAAAATACCAAGGCTTTCATCTTTCTGTTTGTCTTGCTATATAGTAATTTAGACAAAACCACATCAGTTTGGCATACTGTCTAATCTAGTAGGGGGTTAAGGTTTGGCTGGTTAGCAAGGACAGGCTATACTAACCTCTGGTTATCTCCTTCTATACATGCTGTACACAACAAACATGTTTCTCCACTGATGGCCATGCAAAGTACCCATCTACAGTACTAACTGACAAGCAACTTCTAAATCACAAATGTTTCATATTTGAGATAACATAATTAGATATTACTTGTGATAATGCTCTACATTTACATTTATTTTTGTATATACTTTGTCACTCTCCCTTCTTTCCTGTACTTCAATTCTCTCTCTTATCTCAGGAGAGCTGTTCTTCGATCTTACCACAGAATGAAATGGACGGATTGACAGGGGATGAGTAGAAACGGTGTTAGCTTGTCCTTCAACTGTGGGTGTGAAAAGCTGGATCAATAAAAAGGAAGAAAACTTGCTGTGCACTTCTTTCCATGTGCATCTTTGTACGCTTTAAATCACAGTGCATCACAAATTATTATTTTTATTTTTTTAGAATTGCTATAATCCATTATTTGGCGCATATTGTGATACACTGAGATACATAGGCCTATGTTTTATTATGTAGCTATTTTTCTTGTCATGAGGCTCAGAACTGATTATGGTTACATTTCAATGTTACATTTAAAAGAGAGTGTGAAAAACACATATACGTGTTGTGTTGTGTGTATGTGCCTGGGGTAGTGACCTATCTCACGCTGTCTCTGATTGGCTGTGGCAGGGTTCTGCCGGGGTCTCTGAGGTGTCTGTGGAGGTGACTGCTCATCTCTGTGATTGGCTGATCCCCAGCAGCAGCTGTTCTAATATATAAACCTCAAAGTCCAACAGTCGCATGAAAACGCCTCCAGGGCATCTGTTTGTCAGACTCCACCGCGCCACTGGACAAATGCAGACTCTGTGTGCTGGACTTCACACTCACAGAGTTAACATTGTATTCAGGATGTGACTTTTGTTACAAAGACAAAGAACGAGAGGTTACATTGTGCTTTTGAAATTAAAAGAGAGATGCAGGATCACGGATCAGATCAAAAAGAGAACCAATCACACACACGTGCGCGCGCACACACACACACACGCACACAGAAAGACAGCTTGATTTCCCTACAGTACCCCAGCATGTATCATGATTAATAGATATAGTTTAGAGGTGTTTCTTGGGTAATTGCTGCTTTGTTTGAGTCAGGCATAGCCACACACATTCACAGGTCAAAAACAAAAGATGATAACACATTTCAACAACATAGCAAAGAATGCCAAAGTTTAGACTACACTCATACCCAAAGCCAAGGTAGAACTAAACTAGATTTTTGCATTGTATTAATAAAATGCGAGAGGTCCAAAACTTACCGCCATACCGCCACAAATTTACCGGTGGTGGTTGCCAGGTTGTGGGTGATTCTGAGTGTTTTTTAGCTAGCTGCATGGATTCTAGGGTGTTCTGGGAGATTACTTGCTGTCCCAAGCCGAAAGAGTCTAATCAGTCTCTATAGAGTTCTGAACCTCAATGATCTCCTTCAATGCCCTGTGGGGATCTTTTGCCCGTTTCATCAAACACAATGTGAAAATAATAAATAAAATTAATAAAGATAATTTCTTAATCGTCTTAATTTTGTTTTCTCCAGTTAACTGTTCTTCTTGTTGTTCTAAAAAGGTGTAATGGTGTCTAAACACACTTTTAAAATTTTATTTAGGTCCAGATACAATTTTTATTTTATTTATTTATTTTTTATACATTTTATTTTATGCCAAAGGAGAAAGACAGAAAGAGAGGAGTACGGGACGAACACATCCCATGATTACCATCACAAAACATATTCTGGACCCAATGACCTTTCCAGCATCTCCCCCTTTCTCTCTCACACACTCACACTCGTACATACAATCACATCCTACAGGCACACTGCATACACAAACATTAACATACACTAGTTCAAACAGACAGATGCTCACAAACATGAATCTCACTCATTATTCTTTCGTTGTACACGCACGCATACATAAACTGTACACACACACACACACACACACACACACACACACACACACACAGATTAGGATGGTGTTCACAGCCCAGTGATAAAAGGATATTTGGAGAAAGGAGAGAAGGTTAGGCCACCCAGAAGAACAAAAGAGAAAGAGGGAAGAGAACGGAAAGAAGCAGAGGATTTGAAACAGCTCTCGAATCAAAGCAATGCTGCCTCAATAACACACATTCTGCCTCACATATACACATCTCTCTCTCTCTCTCTCTCTCTCTCTCTCTCTCTCTCTCTCTCTCTCTCTCTCTCTCTCTCTTCTCTCTCTCTCTCTCTCTCTCCTCTCTCTCTCTCTCTCTCTCTCTCTTCTCTACACTCACTTTCTCTCTCTCTCTCTACACACACACACACACACACACACACACACAACGAACGCAGATGTAGCATGTGACCACATTTATCTCCTGGCTATGTCTTTTTCAGTCCTGATCTCTCATTTCTCTTTTGAGTCCGTCCAACTTTTGCCTTCTTTTGGGAGAGTTTATGCATCTGTTATCCACTTGGCACTAGTTCTGTACCACTGCTGAGATTCACAGGACTGCTTTTGTTAACATTTTGGATTAATATTTAATGTTCATAATGTAGGCACCTTATGAGCATTAGACATCGCACATTGACTAGGGAAATGGGGTAAAGCAACATTCTGTGTCAGTTCACAGCCTGCCTCATTTAAAATTAGAGTCTCAAGGATATACGAATGTGTGTGTGGAACATAAGTACATTTAAATGATACTTATGTGCTTTTGTACATAAGAGCTAATTAAAAAAGTTCTAAGAACTTTTCATCTAAATGTCTTCCATAAGGTAACACTGATTGTCCATTTAGCCAACATTTAACATAAAATGTTTCAACAGCGCCCTCTGTTGATGTTCAATTTCATTTGCCAGACTAAAGCGCAGTCTCATCCCAAGAAGTCATATACTGACGTCTTGGGACGTCTTTTGACCATACGTCAATATCCGCCTTTTTAGGGTACCCTTAAACGTCGGTTAGATGACGTTATCGGATCCTAACTCTACCCTAGACCTAAACCTACCCCGTCACCTACTGACGTTAAAGGTAAAGCGTCAGTTGTATGACGTCCCAGGATCGTCATTTACCGACGTTTAAGGGTACCCTTTAATATAGCAATTAGGATAGGAGTATAGCAATCAATCAATCAACCGACCGATCGATTGCTCCTGTCTGCCTCGCTGCCTGCTGTTGTGTGTGAGTGTGTTTGCTCCGAGGCTGTTAGCTCCGTCTAAGCCTCGCATTTCTTTCTGTTTTGAACCATCGTTTACTATCATTTCTAGTTGTTTATACTACTAATTACAGCTTACCTAACATCGCTAGCTTCCGTTATTGTTAGCACAACACGCTAGTATCTCGCTAGCCTGTTAAGGCGCCACCCGTGCGCTCAGTTATTTATTTATTTTTCTCGTGCGCGCCCGCACATCTGAGTTCATAAAAAGCCCAGGTGAGTAAGAATCAGTCAACAAACACGGTGAGTAATGTCTTGTCCTGTTATTGTCACTTGCACATCATGCCATATGTTTACCATAGCCTTCCCCGTCGGCATAGGGTTTATATGTGATAAATGCAAGGAGACAGTCAGGCTGACGGAGAAGATTTCAGAATTAGAGACACGCATCCAAACTTTAATTGAGGATAGTAAGTGTGCTCGAGCTTTAGATACTACTTTGGATGCGCCTAGCATAGTGAACCATTTACATGATTCTGTTCCGGCTGAGTTATTGCCTGTGCAGCCAGGCAGATGGGTGTCGGTGAGAAATCGCTCTAGTCGCGGATCAAAAAACCACTCTTCTGTTCCGGTTACCATAACAAATCGATTTGCCCCTCTCAGTGAAACACCCACTGAGAATGCTGTTGATTGTGCCCTGGTAATTGGCGATTCTATTACACGGAACGTGAAAATAGAGACACCAGCCACCATAGTCACATGTTTGCCGGGAGCCAGAGCGCCTGACATCAAATCAAATTTAAAAGTGCTGGCTAATGCTAATCGTAAATTCTCTAAGATTGTTATTCACGTCGGCACTAATGATGTTCGACTTCGCCAGTCGGAGATCACCAAAATTAATATTAAAGAGGTGTTTGAACTCGCAAGTACGATGTCAGGCACTGTAATCTGCTCTGGCCCCCTTCCTGTTCGAAGGAGTGATGAGATAGTTAGTAGATTGTGTTCACTCAATGGCTGGTTGTCTAATTGGTGTCCGCAACATAATATAGAATTCATAGACAATTGGAAAAGTTTTTGGGGCAAGCCTGACCTGTTGAAAAGAGATGGTATTCATCCCACCTGGGATGGTGCTGCTCTTCTCTCTAGTAATTTGGCTCATAGTCTTAGAGATAAAACATGACAATCTGGGGCTCAGGTCAGGAAGCAGACAAACTGGCTAAACCGACCGTCTGCTAGCGGCCTCACGTCACCAAGGTCAGATAAATCTCATCACATAGAGACTCTTTCACCTAGATATCATCATATAGAGACTGTGTCTGTTCCCCGAATTTGGAAATCCAAAAAACTGCCAAACCTTTCTAAGGTTAAAAATCTAATTGATGTTCAACAAATAAAAAACAGATATAATACAGATGAGCAAACGATAAAGCTTGGGTTGCTGAATATTCGATCCCTTAATTCAAAATCGCTCATAGTTAATGATAAGATTAAAGACTATAACCTAGATGTGCTGTGTTTGACAGAAACCTGGCTAAAACCAAACGATTACATTACTTTAAATGAGTCCACTCCGCAAGATTATTGTTATAAACATGAGCCTCGTCTGAAAGGCAAAGGGGGAGGTGTTGCTGTAATTTATAGTAATATTCTGAAAACCACTAAGAAATCTAGTTTTAAATATACTTCTTTTGAAGTGTTGGTGCTTAATGTAAAAATTTATAGTGTAAACAATAAATCACGTTTGAGAATTCTGCTGGCTACTGTATACAGGCCACCAGGGCACCATAAAGATTTTATCAAAGAATTTGCTGACTTTCTATCAGAATTAGTATTGGCTGCAGATAAAGTCCTAATTGTTGGTGATTTTAATATACATGTAGATAATGAAAAAGATGCATTGGGATTGGCATTTAAAGACATTATAAACTCAATTGGAGTGAGACAACACGTGTCAGGACCTACTCATTGTCGTAATCATACTCTTGATCTAATATTATCACATGGAATAGATGTTGATGGCGTTGAAATTCTGCAGCAGAGCGACGACATCTCCGATCACTATCTAGTCTCGTGTAAATTACATTTAGCCAAGGCTGCAAAGCCGACTCCATGTTATAAATATGTTAGACCTATCACTTCTGCCACTAAAGATTGCTTTATCAATAATCTTCCAAATCAGTTTCATAATCTCAGCATCCCAGATAGCTTAGAAGAACTTGATATTGCAACAGAAACTTTTAACTCTCTCTTTTCCAGCACTTTAGACACAGTTGCTCCGCTGCGCTTAAAGAAGATCAAAGAAAATAGTCCAACGCCGTGGTACAATGAGCACACCCGGGCCCTTAAGAGAGCAGCCAGAAAAATGGAGCGAAACTGGAAGAAAACAAAACTAGAGGTATTTCGGATTTCATGGAAGGAGAGCTCGATTGCTTACAGAGAGGCCTTAAAAGATGCTAGAACTAATTATTTTTCAACCCTATTAGAAGAAAATAAACATAATCCTAGGTATTTATTTGAACAAGTGACTAAACTAACGAAAAAGAAAGCTTCAAGCCCAGAAGTTTATAAGAAACGCAGCAGTAATGACTTTATGAACTTCTTCACTTATAAGATTGATAATATCAGGGACAAAATTATAACTATGCAACCGTCTACTACAGTATCGCATCAGGGAGTATATTGTAGTCTCTGTGAGGAACATTTTGATTCATTTGTTGCTATAGGAGAGGAAGAATTTTGCAAAATTGTTAATTCATCTAAATCGACAACTTGTATGCTAGACCCTATACCGACTAAGCTACTGAAAGAGATGCTTCCAGAGGTCATAGATCCTCTTCTAGATATCTGTAATTCATCTTTGTCATTAGGATACGTACCAAAAACCTTTAAGTTGGCTATGATTAAACCGCTTGTTAAAAAACCGCAACTTGATCCTACAGAATTAGTCAATTACAGGCCGATCTCGAATCTGCCTTTTCTGTCAAAGATACTAGAAAAAGCAGTATCCTCACAACTGTGTTCCTTTTTAGAAAGAAATAATATCTGCGAGGATTTTCAGTCCGGATTTAGACCGTACCATAGTACTGAGACTGCTCTCATTAAAGTCACAAATGATTTGCTCCTTTCATCCGATCGTGGTTGTATCTCTCTATTAGTGTTACTTGATCTTAGTGCTGCATTTGATACTATCGACCACAACATTCTTTTAAATAGACTAGAAAACTATGTTGGCATTAGCGGAATTGCACTAGCATGGTTTAAATCATACTTATCTGACCGATATCAGTTTGTAGCAGTAAATGAAGAGATGTCTTATCGATCACAAGTTCAGTATGGCGTACCACAAGGCTCAGTACTAGGACCGCTGCTCTTCACTCTGTACATGCTACCATTAGGAGATATAATTAGGAAATATGGAATTAGCTTTCACTGTTATGCTGATGATACTCAGCTGTATATTTCTTCAAAACCTAACGAAACTTACCAATTCACAAAATTAACGGAATGCATAGCTGATATAAAAAATTGGATGACCAGTAATTTCCTATTACTAAATTCTGAAAAAACAGAGATTCTAATCATTGGACAAAAAACTTCCTCACCTAATAACCTAGAATACTGTCTAACACTTGATGGCTGCTCTGTTAAGTCTTCGACGTTAGTTAGGAACCTGGGTGTGCTCTTTGATACTAATCTTTCATTTGAAAGTCACGTGTCTAGTATCTGTAAAACCGCATTTTTCCATCTTAAAAATATATCTAAATTACGTCATATGCTCTCACTGACAAATGCGGAACAATTAGTTCATGCGTTCATGACCTCAAGGCTAGATTATTGTAATGCTCTACTGGGTGGTTGCCCTGCACGCTTATTAAACAAACTACAGCTAGTTCAAAATGCAGCCGCTAGAGTTCTTACCAGAACCAGGAAGTATGACCATATTAGCCCGGTTCTGTCAACACTGCATTGGCTGCCTATTAAACATCGTATAAATTTTAAAATATTGCTGATTACTTACAAAGCACTAAATGGTTTAGCTCCCCAGTACTTGAGCGAGCTCTTAACGCATTATAGTCCTTCACGTCTATTGCGATCTCAAAATTCTGGCCAGTTGATAATACCTAGAATATCAAAATCGACTGCTGGCGGTAGATCCTTTTCCTATTTAGCACCAAAACTTTGGAACAATCTTCCTAACACGGTCCGGGAAGCAGATACAGTCTGTCAGTTTAAATCTAGACTAAAAACACATCTCTTTGGCTTAGCATACACATAACACATTATAGATTTCTATAATTCAATGTTAGGCTGCATAGATTAGATCAGCCGGAACCGGGAACACTTCCCATAATTCCTGATGTACTTTGTACATCATAAGAAGGATGGCGTCTACGCTAATATTAGTCTCTCTGTTTATCCCGAGGTTTACCGCAGACCGCCGGATCCAGGGCATATCCAGATCTGATGAAGGACCATCACATGGACACGTCGACACGCATTATCAGGGCTGTGAAGGTCCATGGACACCTCACCACTCATCTCCTCACCGGCCGGATGACCCAACCCAACCAGATGAACTGGATAATATCGTGAAAGTTCTGATCCCATCTGACTCCTGACATTATACTGCCTAACTCATAATCATACACTGTTCATTCGTTGGCCAAAGGAGGACTGGCCCCCCGACTGAGCCTGGGTTCTCCCAAGGTTTTTTTCTCCATTCTGTCACCTGATGGAGTTTTGGTTCCTTGCCACTGTTGCCTTCGCCTTTTGGCTTGCTTAGTTGGGGACATTTAATTTTCAATTGAACAATACTATTACAACATTGTTTTCCTGTTATCTCTGTAAAGCTGCTTTGAAACAATTTGTATTGTAAAAAGCGCTATATAAATAAAGGTGACTTGACTTGACTTGACTTGACTACCCTAAAAAGGCGGATATTGACGTATGGTCAAAAGACGTCCCAAGACGTCAGTATATGACTTCTTGGGATGAGACTGTGTTAAATATTTGCACATGGCCATTTTAAAAGTAAGAAATAAAAAGAGTAAGAAAGAAAGAAACTATCGGAACTTTTATGAAAAAGGCAGAGGGAGAAACCATCTAAAAAGAAAGTAACTAACATCCCCAAGTCAGCCAAGACTCCAAAACAGTCAGGTGCAAAAGTAATTGGCCATTTGTGAAAACTTTGTGCTGTTGTGTAATGCATTCAATTAGATATCGGTGTCAGCTCTCTTGGGAGACTGAAGCGCATGTGTATTTTTAGCTTTAATTAAACACATATCAATGCTACTCTCACCCTCTTAGGGAAATAATGAGAGAAGCGTCCCTCAGAGAGATAGTATTGCTGTTTTAGGCATTCTGAGATCCCTCTGGGCCAACAGGAGAGCAGCCATACAGTTCCTGTGTCCTCTCTGATCAATAGTATTGATCAGGTTTATGCTAATAGGTAAGGAATGAATAATCGGCGAGGCTGCTTGGATCTGCTATGCAAGCAACTATACGGAATAGAGCTGAGTAACTTGCCTACACAAGTTTACATTCGGCAGAACTTCTCGGATAGCAGTGAAAATCAGTTAAAACTTTACTTTTACTAAAGGTAGCCTACCTTAACATAAAAACATTATTCTTTGTTCACAACTTGTTGTTTTTGTTTTTGTGATATATGAGGACACAAATGTGTATAATGGCATGGGTATTACACTGGTATTACAACTTACACGTGAAATATGAGGACATTGCATGTGTCCTCATATTTCAAACAGCTTAAAAAACATAAAAAACAATGTTTTTTTAAAAATGTTAAAATCCAGCATGTCTCCTGTAAGGGGTAGGTTTAGGGACAGGGGCAGTGTAGGGGGATAGACTATATAGTTTGTCCAGTATAAAAACCATTACGCCTATGGAATGTCCTCATAAGTCACAAAAACAAACATGTGTGTGTGTGGTGTGTGTGTGTGTGTGTGTGTGTGTGTGTTGTGTGTGTGTGTGTGTGTGTGTGTGTGTGTGTGTGTGTGTGTGTGTGTGTGTGTGGTGTGTGTGTGTGTGTGTGTGTGTGTGTGTGTGTGTGTGTGTGTGTGTGTGTGTGCGCGCGTGCTCTTGTTTTTGTGATATATGAGGACACAAATGTGTATAATGACATGCATATTACACTGGTATTACAACTTACACGTGATATATGAGGACATTGCATGCGTCCTCATATTTCAAAGAGCTTAAAAAACATAAAAAACAATGTTTTTTTAAAAAATGTTAAAATCCAGCATGTCTCCTGTAAGGGGTAGGTTTAGGGACAGGGGCAGTGTAGGGGGATAGACTATATAGTTTGTCCAGTATAAAAACCATTACGCCTATGGAATGTCCTCATAAGTCACAAAAACAAACATGTGTGTGTGTGTGTGTGTGTGTGTGTGTGTGTGTGTGTGTGTGTGTGTGTGTGTGTGTGTGTGTGTGTGTGTGTGTGTGTGTGTGTGTGTGTGTGTGTGTGTGTGTGTGTGTGTGTGTGTGTGTGTGTGTGTGTGTGTGTGTGTGACTGTGTGTGTGCGCGCGCGTGCTCTTGTTTTTGTGATATATGAGGACACAAATGTGTATAATGACATGCATATTACACTGGTATTACAACTTACACGTGATATATGAGGACATTGCATGCGTCCTCATATTTCAAAGAGCTTAAAAAACATAAAAAACAATGTTTTTTTAAAAAATGTTAAAATCCAGCATGTCTCCTGTAAGGGGTAGGTTTAGGGACAGGGGCAGTGTAGGGGGATAGACTATATAGTTTGTCCAGTATAAAAACCATTACGCCTATGGAATGTCCTCATAAGTCACAAAAACAAACATGTGTGTGTGTGTGTGTGTGTGTGTGTGTGTGTGTGTGTGTGTGTGTGTGTGTGTGTGTGTGTGTGTGTGTGTGTGTGTGTGTGTGTGTGTGTGTGTGTGTGTGTGTGTGTGTGTGTGTGTGTGACTGTGTGTGTGCGCGCGCGTGCTCTTGTTTTTGTGATATATGAGGACACAAATGTGTATAATGACATGCATATTACACTGGTATTACAACTTACACGTGATATATGAGGACATTGCATGCGTCCTCATATTTCAAAGAGTTTAAAAAACATAAAAAACAATGTTTTTTTAAAAATGTAAAAATGCAGCATGTCTCCTGTGATTGGTAGGTTTAGGGATAGGGGCAGTGTAGGGGGATAGAATATACCGTTTTATCCAGTATAAAAGTCATTACGCCTATGGAATGTCCTTATATATATATCACAAAAACACAGGTGTGTGCGTGTGCGTGTGTGTGAATATGCATACGTACATGCAGTATATGGTCACACTGGTCCAATTCTCACTATTATTAACTATGAATTTTGCATCAATAAACTCCTAATTACCGCTCATTAATAGTTAATAAGTTAGTTGTTCAGTATTGGGTATGATTAAAGGATGCCAAATATTGTTAGGCATAATAAGTCTTTAATATGTGCTTTATACAGGTAAGTAGGCTACTAATAAACAGCCAATATCCTATGCAGATACGCTAGTGAGAACTGGATCCTAAACTACAGTGTTTATATATTATAGGATACCATATTGTTGAATGATTTTAATTATTGGATACTGTATAGCCAAGAAGGTATGGACCTGAGGCATTGTTCCCTATCAGTCGGTCACTATGACGTATGTCGTGACCGACCAATAGGATTCTCGCTAGAGAGGCCAATCTACTTCGAGTGAAGCTAAACAAGCCAATGCACATTGGCGTGCAATCATTTGCATCAGCTGTTCAGCCTCGCAGTGCGGGTATTTAACGAGCAGCTGGTGTGATTACACTCTAGCTTTTTGCTTCAGAGCCAAGCACTTTGTATGCTGACCACACAGAGTGAATCTGCAAGCCTCTTCTGGATCTCTCCACTTTGGTGCTGGCGTGACAGCACAGCAGCGCGAGCAGTCTTCTCTTCTCTCTTTTTTGTTTTTTTGTTTAAAAAAATTGAGCTAAACAAAAACGCTGTTTTCACAGCTGGTAAGGTGCGCGGTGAGAATGCTCAACAGCCGTTTTCACGGCTGGTAAGACCAGCGAGAGAGAGGCAACGTTCGTGGATGTGTAATGTACCCATTGTGGGAAGATGACCATCGCCGAGCTGCGGTCGAGACTCTCCTTCCTGCAAAGGGGCGGAGTCCCCGTGCCTCTGCCTCGATCCAGCCCTCCCCAGAGTATTGCTTCGGGCATTGACACGGAAGACCTGAGGATTATGGTGAGCGCGCTTCCTTCGGGGGAACCAACCCCTTAGGAACCCTCATCCCTCTCACGCTCCGCAGCCAGTTGAGTTACCAGTGGAACGTGCTGGACCATCCTCAAGGTGTGTACCAGTCGTTTCCTTTGGTGCTCCCTGCGACGATCGGATGTCGATCGCTGCATCGGAGGGTGGGTCAGACCTCTCCGCGGACGACGACTCGGCGCCGCTGCCTCCTTCGGGTGTGCCAGTGGTGCCAGAGTTGGACCCAGAGATGATGGCCATGCTTTCCCGGGCCGCCAACAGGATCGGGTTTGAGTGGAACACTCCACCGTGTCCCGAGCCCTCAAGGCTGGACGATTGGTATCTCGTAGTGGTGCACTCTGGTTCTCAGCAACCCACCCCAGCCCTTTCTTCAGGAGGAGCTCACAGGGACCTGGACAGCACCTTTTACTGCCAAAACCATCAGGCCAAGGCACTGAAGGACCTGCACGAGGGTGTTCACGATCCACAAGTTCTCCAAGAACTTTGTGCTGCAACGGACCTCGCGCTTCTTGCGACGAAGGTCACCGCGCAATCAGTGGTTCGTGCGATGTCCACCTTGGTGGTCCAGGAATGCCATCTCTGGCTGTGTCTGGCCGACATGAGGGAGAACCGACAAGCTCCGATTCCTTAACTCCCCCGTGTCCCAGACCGGCCTCTTCGCCGACACGGTCGAGAACTTCGAGGAGCAGGTCCTTCTGGTGGCTCCCTATTTGCCCACCCAGACTTGGTTCCCAGAACTCATGCTCCTCACGACAGTCCCTCCCTGGCCAATTCCTCTGAGGAAGGATCTACTGACTCAGAGACGGGGCACCCTATGGCACCCGTGTTCAGACCTCTGGAAACTCCATGTCTGGTCCCTGGACGGGACGCGGAGGCTCTAGATGACTTATCCCCAGAGATAGATCACTTCAGCACGGGCGCCGTCCACAAGACGTGTTTACGCCCTGAAGTGGAACCTGTTCGTTGAGTGGTGTTCTTCTCGCCGAGAAGACCCCCGAAAATGTTCGATAGGGTCAGTGCTTTCCTTCTTGCAGCAAGGGTTGGAGCGAAGGCTGTCTCCCTCCACCCTCAAAGTACATGCTGCAGCTATTTCTTTTTTTTTTTTGACATGTTTATTCAGTGTTAGCATGTACAATATACAATGTGACTTCCTGACGAAAATAGAAATACCTTAACAGAAAATCTTCAAAGTATTGTGACACAGCTTTGGTTTCAAATTAAATACACAAAATAAAAATAAAAATATACACAAAATAAAAATAGCGCATAAATGATAAGATACATGTATAAACATTCGAAATAATAAATAAATAGATAAAGGGAATATCAGTAGCAATAATAGAAATAAAAATAATACCAATTCTAAATAATAATGTTGGTGACTAGGTTAGTCACAAAGTTTAACAATCAAAACCTACAGAAAGGCACATTAAAATATTTCCCACACACAATCTATGATCAAACGATTCCAGCATAAAGAGGAGATTGATACATGTCAATTGGAACCGAAAAGAACATCAGAACACAAAATAACCCAGACCATTCTTTGTAAGTTGCAAAGTTGCAATGCCCACCTCCAGAAGGAGGGACACCACACCCCAGAGAGCCCTAATTGGCACACATGACTATTTTTCTCACATCCAAAGGCAGGTGATCTATAAACGAAGACCATAGGTTATGAAAGTTATGTGCATTACCCCTCAGCACCGCAGTCAGTCTCTCATGGGGCAAAACTGCAAAGATCTCTCTATACCACTGAGTCACAGAGGGGGGAGTATCATTGATCCATCTAATAAGGATGCATTTTCTTGCCACAAGTAGTAGTTTATCTAACAGTTTGTATCCTGTTGCATCCAGTGTGAGTGTCATTGCCTGCCTCTTGGATGGAAGCCCCAGGAGAAAAAGACCAGGATCTTTTTTTCAATTTTATCTGAAGAATGGTGTTAATTTCGCAAGCAATGAAGCTCCAAAATCTAGAGATATACTTGCAACTCCAAAAACAGTGAAAGTATGTTCCCAACTCTGTGTGGCACTTAACACACAGGGCAGATATAGTATGATCAATTTTATTCATTATAACTGGCGTAACATGTAATCTATGCAATATCTTATATTGAGTTTCTCTGAGCCGGTTACAAGTAAAAGTGGACCTTACAAATTTAATGGCCTCCTGCCAGTCATCATCTATATATTCATTGCATAGGTCTTTCTCCCATTTGTGAGCAATTGTATTCAAGAGTCCAGAGGCATGAGAGTATAAAAGAATAAAACCTAGACAAAAAGTGAGCGGCATTAGTTGTGTTGAAGAGGAAACCCTCCAAATTGCTGGCGAATCATCAGCACATATCCTTGCTTGGAAAAAACATAATGCCGAATTTGTAAATAACCAAAGTGGTGTTGCTTTGGGAGATCAAACTTCTGTCGCAATTGTTGGAATGACATTAAGGAGCCATCCTGGAACAAGTCCCCTATCCCCTATATACACGGATTCCCTTTATGTGTCATGCTTTAAAGATAGACAAGCCTAGGCCCAGGGACAAAGTCAACATAAACAAAATTTCACCTTTCCCAAAGAACCTTGAGATCAGACCCAAACTTTAACCGGATTGTAAAGTATTGGATTTTTCCTCACTATATCCACATGCTTGTAAGGGCAAGCAAACAGGCTCCAAATAGAGAATGAGGAACAAGCCCAGGAATCAACACTATAGGACACAGATCACAGTAGGACCTATACCACTCCCAAATGAGTCTGGCATGGCAAGCCCAATTATAATATAGAATATTAGGCATAGCTAAACCACCCAGTTCTACTGGCAACTGCAAAGATTGAATCTTTTGTCTAGGCTTCCTGCCATTCCATGCAAATCTAGAAAATGCACTTTCCAGCTCTGCATAGACTTTCCTGCTTAACCATAGGGGCAACATCTGAAGAGGGTACAATCAATCGAGGAAGAATATTCATTTTGATTAAACTTATCCTACCGAGCAGCGAAAGAGGAAGAGCTTGCCAGCGGTTTAGATCTTTTTTTACACTATGAATAATCGGGGCACAGTTAAGTTTCCATAATTTATTCAGGTCAGTTGACACATTGATCCCAAGGTAAACAAATCCCGATTGGACCATTTAAAGGGGAAGTTAATCAAAGATTCTGTATTAAAATTGCCTAATGATAAGGCTTCCGATTTACTAAAATTAATTTTGTACCCTGAGATAAAACCAAACTCGTCAAATAAAGATAGCATTGTTGGTATAGATAATTTGGGTGATGATAAAAACAACAGAATATCATCTGCATACAGTGCTATTTTGTGCTCTACACCCATCATAGAAATACCCGTTATACCTCTATGATGTCTGATAGCCTCCGCTAGAGGTTCCAGAGCCAGCGCGAACAAGAGCGGACTTAGCAGGCAACCCTGGCTGGTGCCCCTAGCAAGTGGGAAGGGATCTGACCGTAAACCATTAGTAAAGACACAGGACGTAGGGGAATGGTAGATAGTTTTAATCCACTTCAGAAAGTCACCATCTATACCAAATCTCTGTAAGGCCTCAAACAGATACCCCCACTCCACCCTGTCAAAAGCCTTCTCTGCATCCAGAGATACAGAGTTAGCCTCACAATTCTGTTGGTTTGTATATTGTATTACATTCAGGAGCCTTCTTATATTTGTAATAGAAAAACGCTTCTGAATAAAGCCAGTCTGATCAGGGTTTATAAGGTTGGAGAGAACGGTCTCGAGTCTTCTGGCCAGCAATTTAGAAAGTATCTTAGCATCAACTCCAATTAAACTAATAGGTCTATAAGAGCTACATACATCGGGTGGTTTATCCTTTTTAAGAATAAGTGAGATATTTGCTAAATTTAAAGTGGGTTGAAGCTGACCATTTTTCAACGAATCTGTAAACACTTCAGTAAGTGATCCTTCTATTTCTTTTCCCATTTTTTATAGAATTCTGGGCAAAGCTGCAGCTATTTCAACATCATGACCACATAGATGGCAAAACAGTTGGAAAGCAAAACCTGGTCGTCAGGTTTCTTAGGGGGGCGAGACGATTAAATCCTCCTCGACCCCCCTCCATACTCTCTTGGGACCTTTCCCTGGTGCTTCGAGTACATCAAGATGCTCCCTTTGAGCCTTTGCAATCAATCTTTCCATGAAGACTTTGCTGCTGGTTGCACTGGCCTCTGTCAAGAGGGTAGGGGACCTGCAGGCATTTTCAGTTGACGAATCATGCCTAAAGTTTGGGCCGGGTGACAACCACAAGACCCCGGCCTGGCTATGTGCCCAAGGTTCCTACCACTCCCTTCAGGGACCAGGTAGTGAACCTGCAACCTGGAGACCCAGCTCTGGCTTTGCTCTGTCCCGTTCGCGCTCTGCGTATGTACGTGGACAGAACTCAAAGTGTCAGGACCTCAGACCAGCTCTTTGTCTGTTACGGAGGCCAGCAGAAGGGAAAGGCTGTCTCCAAGCAGAGGATGGCCCACTGGATAGTGGATGCCATCGCCTTGGCTTACCAAGCACAAGACGTGCCCTATCCGCTCAGGTTGCTTGCACACTCCACGAGAGGCGTTGCATCCTCCTGGGCGCTGGCACGTGGCTCCTTGCTAACAGACATCTGTAGAGCTGCGGGCTGGGCGACACCTAACACGTTCACTAGATATTATAGCCTACGTGTAGAGCCGGTCTCCTCCCGTGTTCTCACTCTAAAAGGCTCTGTCGGCTTGCTGCACCCTACCGTGCACCCTTATTGCTCCTGAGTAAAAACCAGTTGAGTCCTCCAAAACCCCTCGGCCCGGACATGGCGGAGCGTCCGGCGCCAGGCCTTTATCCATTGTATATTTCCTATTGGTCGGTCACGACACTTGTCCTGTCGCCAGATCCGGGGCGGCCAGCTTTTTCAGGCTTGGCTCCTCAGCAAAAAACTAGAGTGCAATCACACATGTTGCTCATTATATACCCGCACTGCGAGGCTGAACGGTGAATGTGATTTCACCAGTACCACATGATCCAGGATCAACATCTTTGTTGATCCTGGATCAACTTTCCAATCAACCAATCAGATTTGAGGGACAAGTTTACATTTTATGTCACATTTAGGCTTAGAACTAGGATGAAGTACTTAAACATCAGTGTTATTCACCTATCATTACCTCTGATTTTAGGGAAAAGTTATGGTAGGGTTAGGTTTAAGGGTAGGAATTGGGTAATGACTACATTTTGGGACAGGAATGTTGATCCAGGATCAACAACATATGTTGATCCAGGACCATGTCTTACTTGGCAAAATCACGGTGACCGAGGCTGAACAGCTGATGCAAATGATTGCACGCCAATATGCATTGGCTTGTTTCACTCAAAGTAGATTGGCCTCTCTAGCGAGATTCCTATTGGTCGATCACGACATACGTCTCCGTTCCCTCCTTCAGGGAACGAGGGTTACCATATGTAACTGAGACGTTTCTGCTTGTTATATATTATCATTAAAATGTTTCTAGACCCTACTTACTACTGCAGTGCTGTCAGACTTACATTAATTTTAATACCTCTAATGTTAGTATGTGCAGCTATTAAGACAAAACAGACATATTGATTTAGAAAGACAAGAAAAACCTGAAAAAGTCTGACAACAGAAAGGGAAGTTTATTTTGGTTGCGAAATGCGTCATTCAATTAAACCATCATTACATTCATATACAAGACATACCACTGAAGTCTCAAAGGAGAAATATATAAGCTGGCTTGAAATGCCATTTCATGGCATTAATATTGAAAGTTTAATTTTAATTTGTTTAATTTCAATGTGCATGAAATTTCCCAAATCAGTAGGACCAATTCTGAATGCAGGATTATAGACTTGATCATAATGGTCATTGATTTAGCATTAACATGTGCCATTTCATATGACAGAAAAACACGAATTATAAAGATACTGAAACAGACAAATAAGACAATATATTACAGAATGTTCAATAAAGACTGCAGATAGTACTTCATTAGGCAGAATTGTGCATTTTGGTATAGATTACAAAACCATCAGATCTAGATAAACTTCTATTTGTTTAGCTTGCACCATTAAAATCTGCTGTTAAATGATCTGAAATGAAACTCTGCTTTACAAACATAGATAACACAGATTTATAGCTATTATCTATCATATGTTCATAATCTTTTTAATTTCCTATATAGTTCTTATAACATAAGATAGGAGTTCAATTGATAACCTCTTCCATTTTCTATTCATCTGAACATTTGTCTTGCTATGATATTCAAAGTTGTAATAATTAAAGCATTAGTAAATGAAACAGGTTTATCAAAAGCACTCCCATTCAAAACATCAAGCATAATATTATTGAAACAGTGTTTGAACAGAAACAGACTTGTGATCAGGTGTAAATGAGTGCTGTCTACATTGGCTTCAGTCATAATCAGAATAAATAGTAATATTCATTGCTGACACGTACATTCATCACAACACAGTGCTCTCTGATTGTTTGGTGTGATCGGTGACCATAGCAACAAAAGAATCTCACAATATCAATGCAAGACACAACGTTACAAAAGAGAAATAGATCGGTCCAATGCCTCCACAATATCTACTCGATGTTATGTTTCTTTTCTGTGTGTACTTGCAATACCTTTCCATGCCTGCAGGAAACACAGGCAGATTATACACAATGCCCTCAAATAACAATAATCAGGTCGATCAAAATTGCAAAAATCCTGCAAAAGGATCAACTTTACTTCAGGGGCACTTCACACAGCAGTTCATTTAGTGGAAATATATATATTCATCCATATATACAAAGACAACCATCTAAAGTATGCAGGTACCTAGCCCAGCTCTATCACCGGTTGTCTTTGTTAACATGTATGAATTGTTATAATGTGCATACGGCTGTTGTACTGTAAATACGTTCAGATGTAGTGCCTCTAACATAAAACAATAATTAAAAATAAAAGCTTGATTAAGTTATTTTAGGTTTATGAGCACACACATATGACAACAATAAATATTTTACACCCAGAATGCTTGCGACGGCCTCTGCTTCAGGTCAGTTAGAAGTTGAGTGTCTCTGACATCATCTTCCACCAATCCATGAGCTCCTCCTTCTCTTCTTCCTTCCTCTCTTCCAGCGACTCCAGCTCAAAATCCAGCTGAGATTGAGAGAAATTGGAGACATGAGTAAGAGGAAATGAGATATTATGAGAAGAAGAAGAAGAGAAAAGAAGGTCTTGTGTTTACCCGTGTGGCAGGGCTGTGGGGAACAGCTACTTTCTTGACCACAGTGAGGTACCCAGATGCAGATGCTGATACTTTGTAGTTACCAGGAGCCAACAAGCGCCAGTAATCGCCATCCTTAGCTAAAGTAAAAAAGAATGAGAGTGATTGAACTTCCAAATAAAGTGGCAAACAATGGCCACAAGAGGGCAGACCTACACACAATTGTTTTCAGCAGAAACCAAGCTGGGTTGTAGAGTTCATGTCATAAAGGCAAAATGTGTTGTTTTTTTCTTTAAAAAAAAACGTTCTTATATAAGAGCTTAATTTGCAGAGACATTAACTATATAAAAAATGTAGGCTGAATTCACTGACAGGTTAAAAACCAATGTATAAATTATTTGTATATGTATATATTATTAAAAAGTTTGGAAACATTTATGTTTTTTAATGATTTTGAAAGAAGTCTCTTCTGCTCATCAAGTCTGCACTTATTTAATAAAAAAATCAGAATATTATAAAGTAATATTATTAAAAATTATTACGATTTATAATAATGAATTTCTATTTTAATATACTTTAAAATATAATTTCTGTGATGCAAAGCTGAATTTACAGCATCATTACTCTTTAGTGTCACATGATCCTTCAGAAATCATACTAATAAGATGATTTATTATCAATGTTGGAAACAGTTGTGCTGCTTATATATTTTTTAGAGCATGTGATACTTTTTTCAGGATTCTTTGATGTATAAAAATAAAATCAGCATTTTTTAAAAATAGAAATCTTTTGTAACAAAATATTTTTTAACAATATATATATATAGTATAAATATAATTATAACAATATATATATTGTTAAAAAATATTTTGTTACAAAAGATTTCTATTTTTAAAAATGCTGATTTTATTTTTATACATCAAAGAATCCTGAAAAAAGTATCACAGGCTCTAAAAAATATATAAGCAGCACAACTGTTATACTGTATATATATATACTGTATATATATATATATTTTTTTACTTTTGTGAAGTTTGGGGTCAGTTTTTTTCTATATTTTTGATAAATGCAGGCTTGATGAAAAATAGTAATGTTTCCAAACTTTTGACATGTACTATATATGTATGTATGTATGTATGTATGTATAGATGTATATATCTAAACATATATATATATATATATATTATATTCTAATTAAATGTTTCAACAATGAAAATAAGTGTTAATATCAAAAATAAATGTTAATATTTAAAACATTTAATTAAAAAATAAATATAAATTATGAAAAAACTTCAATGTCAGCTGTAAAGCAGCTCTAATAGTGTCATTCAGCTCAAGTCATTTCAATGTGAATTCAATTCAGTTCAATAGTGTCAATGCCGCAAAATTCATCAATTATGAAACAATAATGAAATATATACTGTATATAGTTATAAATTCTGTTTAATGATGCTAGTGGTGCCTAGCCCTTTAAATGAATATTAAATTGTGTGTGTGTGTGTGTGTGTGTGTGTGTGTGTGTGTGTGTGTGTGTGTGTGTGTGTGTGTGTGTGTGTGTGTGTGTGTGTGTGTGTGTGTGTGTGTGTGTGTGTGTGTGTGTGTGTACCTGTGGTGATATCATGGTCGATTCCTTCAACAGAAATAGAAGCGTTTGAAATGGGGTTCCCTTGGAGATCACGAACAAATCCTGCTACTCCTCTGTGAACCTGCGAAGGACATGAGGGATCAAAAAGGATGAAATCCTTCTAATCCTGACTCATGAGTCTGAGCTTTACAGAAAACAAAACAACTCTCTCCTCCTGTCATCACCCGGCATGTGAAAGCAAAGGATTGTCGTGTACCTGCTCTATATAGCTGACGAGTGAGTTGCGGTTCTGGTCCCAGTACTGCTTGAGTGAGTCCTCAGGAGGAAACTTATCACAGCTCAGCTCCAGAGTGATCTCAAAACAATTACTGCTCAGATAGTTGAAGTCCTGCATACCTGACAGAGAAAAAAAAACATCAAGGGTTGACAACTGACATCCACAAAATGTATGCGGACACCCACTTATAAGCTTGTTGCACATTTAATTTCAAAACCATCTGTATTAATCTCCATTTTCTGCTATAATAGCTTCCACTCTTCAAGGAAAATGTTCCACTAAATTTTGAAACATGGCTGTGGGGATCTGAAAAGAACCTCAGCATGGTCAGGAACTGGTGTTAGGTGATGCTTGCGTTCAGGCACGTGCACAGGTAGGGCTCAACCTGTGCAGAGCACATGCCCTTTTTGCTCTTACACTCGAAGTGCCCTTTCTTTGGTGGTGTTTTTTTTTATTTTTTTTTTTATTTTTTTATATAAATCAATGCTATTGGTCACCCTTTACATCTGTCTGTCTGTTTTAAAATATTTAGCCAATGACAGTTCTTAAAAAGAGCTTGTGTAAATCTTGTTCGATCCTCAAACTGTCAGTAAAGCTGATAACTCCGCCCCCGCTATCGTGACTGAATGAAATGAAGCTCTGCCGCAGCCGCACAGCAGACAGCAGCTGAACGAAGTTTTGCAAGGGTAAACATCTTGTTGTTTGAATAAGTACTAAACACTTTGTCTATAAAAGCTAATATTTCATTTATTTGATGTCTGACTGAGACATGAGGAACCTGAGAGAGAGGTCTAGGCTAGAATTTTCCATCTAGTCATAGCCAATACATAGCATACACTTAAATAGCCTGTGCATACACGGTAGCATTTCATCTTTTATAAAATGCGATTTTGGCCAAATGTATTTTACAACAGGGAAAACTGAGCGCCTATGTAGCTACAACAAACTAGTAACCTTCACTCGTAGATGAAAATGTAATGATGCCGCCGGAACCGTTTTAATGACGGACAAAATGCACATTTGCACACATTCGCTGGTCAAAAACCCCGTAACTGTATTTGAGTTTGACTTTGTAAAATGTTAACAATATAGTGATAAGTAATACAACAACATATAATTTGTTTTTAGCATCAAAAAATCATAAGCACAGGCGAGCCCCGCGCTGTTTTGTACTGAAACTACACAAAGCGACTGAGTGATTCTCGTCACCTAGTAACGTATAATTTTAAGATATTTTCTTCTTTGATTTATGATTGCTGATACACTTAATTTATTAACATTTCATCTTGTTATGGTAATAATATAAAATTATGGTTAATTCAAGGCTGTTAATATGCACATATTTGCTATATCGTTTTTTTTAATCTATAGTATTCAATACTCTCCACTCGTCCTCACATGTATAAATGGAGTAAACATGGTTTTACTACAGTAATGTTGTAGTAGTGACTAAAAAAAAACAGGCCAGTTTTTGCCAGGTAGGCGGATACATGTTGTATATGCTATAGTAATGGTATATGGCTATAGTTTCTTATAATCTGGAATTGAGTTGGACATAATTATTTAAATTATATTTCTAAATAGTTTGTCAAAAATACTTGACTCATGTTTATGTGTAACATTGAGACTAGGGGAAGGTAGAGCAATGTTAACCAAATAATACAAATTAGCTTATAAAACCAAACAGAATAGCTAAAAAAAAAAAAAAAATCTTGAACTTTATGTGTGCAAAGCAGAGAAAAAAATTATATATATATATATATTATTTTTTCTCTGGTGCATTGACTTCTCAAATATTTTATATATATATATATATATATATATATATATATATATATATATATATATATATATATATATATATATATATATAATTTGTACTTATATGACCTTTGATTACTTGGAAAAAAAAGGGAGGGAGGGGGGGGGGGTGCCTTTTTTTTTTAGTTTCAGCACATGCCCCTCAAAAGGTCTGTGCACGGCCCTGCTTGCGTTGGTCTTCCAATTAATCCCAGAGATGTTCAGGTCATGCTATCAAACCTTCCCCAAACTGCTAATTTGAAAGCCAGTTTTTGACAAATTATTTCCCATGCCTTTTTCATGGCATTTCTATAAATGTACAACTAAATAAAGCTGTAAACTTTTAATATCTCTTGAAAAGTTTAGCCATTTAAAAACATTTGTTAGTTTCCTTTGCAAATCTGGTAATAAACCTTCTGCCTTTAGCATTTATGAAATAAATGTCCTGAGTAAGCACATTAACCCATGGCATCATATAATATACGCATGTCCTGATTTAGATTTAGAGTTAGACGTGTTCCTGGGTCAACATATTTTGTTGATCCTGGAACAACTTTCCTGTCTGAAAATGTAATGCTAACCATGTCCCTACCCCTAAACCTAACCCTACCCATACGTTATCCCTAAAATCAGAGGGAAATGATAGGTAACACTGAATGCATTATGATGCAGAAGCACCTAACCCTGGTTGTATGCCTCAACTTGACAAACTTTAAAGTTGTCCCTCAAATCTGATTGGTTAATATTAATGTTGTTTTAGGATCAATAAAGATGCTGATCCAGGAACATATTGTACCTGGTAAAATCAGGTTCTGCCTTATAGTACAGTGGGATCCAAATTTGTATACAATTATATATTATTATACAAATATAATTATTGCAATCTAGAAAACAATACAACTCTGCACTATTTCTAGGTCACTGAACTCCTTTATACAGATGTTATAATGTACAGCACAAGTAGTACAGACACCAGATGAGCTGTGTATTGTACCTCCAGGCACGCTGTACCAGGCTCCTCCATTAGTGATGCCCTCTGTGAAACTGGAGTCATCATCATTCTTGCGACATGGCGGCCGGTTTGGGTCAGACATCACTGGGTTATAGCTGGAGTAGGCCTTAGCCAAAGTCTTAAACACCAGATCATCTGGACTAGCACTATATTCATGAGTAGAACCTGATGGACAAACAGAAAAGACACCGTTCTGTCATTACCATATCAATTGCATTACAAACACCCAATCAAATTTCATGATAAATGTTCCTGGTTTAATTCTATGTGTAACATCCGGTCAGAGGAAGAAGACGAGGTGAGGCAAAGCAGATCTTTTATTTACAAAAAGCAAACGCAAATAATCCACAAACAAAAATGCAATGTAACAGGCAACACCAGACAATGAGTGAATGAAACTGAGGTCATTATATATACACAACTAAGCAAGGATCAAAACAAGGAACAGGTGTGTGAAATCAATCAAACAATAAGTAACCATGACAACCAGAATGACAACAGAAAGGAAATACAGGAAATAATGAAGACAAACTAAAAGTCCTTGAAAATAAAACTGAAATCACCACAAAACGTGACATGATCACCTGAAGGATGATGATTCATGTGTGAGGAAATTTTCTAAAACCAATTAGTAAAATGGTTAAATAATTGTTGAATTATGTTAAATGATGCAAAAGGGTGCGTAACTGTGTAGTAATTATAGTAAATGTATTTATATTACAGATGTCATTTATAATGAGTAAAAACAGTAATATCTTCAAATGTTACAATTATTTTTTATTAATAATGACTGTTTCTATTTGAATATATTTTCAAATGTAATGTATTCCTGTGATGTCAATGCTGAATTTCAGTGTCACGTGATCCTTCAGAAATCATTCTAATATGCTGATTTGCTGCTCCAGAAATATTCCTTTTATTGTCAATGTTGAAAACAGTTGTGCTGCTTAATATTTATGTTGAAATCATGATACAGTTTTTCAGCATTATTTGATTAATAGAAAGTACAAAAGAACAGCATTTATTTGAAATAGAATCAATGTAACAATGTAAAAGTCTTTAATGTCCCTTTTGATTAATTTATTGCATTCTTGCTAAATAAAAGTATTAATTTATTTTTTTAAATCATACTGACAAAACTTTTGAATTAAATTAAATTAATTGTATTAGTATATTATTTATATTATATTACAAGCTCACTTAAAGAATAATAATATATACTGTATATTCTATAAGCTTGTATGTTTTTTTGTGTATAATACTGTATATTAGTGGTTACTCACCACTGCGTGTCTCATCGTATGGGTAGTTGGCCACCACGTCTCCTCCATGCAGATTGGCTGACAGGACAAATGGAATGTCTATAATCCAGTGAATGACAGCCTTAGTTTCTGGTGCGAGCTGTAACATACACAGGTTCAATCATTCATTTTATCAGCCCAAAAACCACTGATTCACTTCCTAGATGTGTAACACTAATACTATGCTGCAATTTTTGACAAATAGTTGATCAAACCCTTTCTCACCTTGGTGTTTTCATCCACAGCTTTCTTCAGGTTTTTCAGGAGGTGATTGTTGGATCCTCCCTCTCTTTCGTTCATGTAGACGATACGATCAAGATCTGGAAAGTTGCGGTTCAGGTCAATCCCCTGAGCATTGCTTCGGCCCACAAACCAGTCCTTCATCTCACCAGACTGCACATATATATATGATCATAAATAGCAGAATTATCACAATTATTAAAAACATGATTAAAAAAATAAAATGCTCTCTATTTTTAAGTAGTAAGTCAAATTTGTCACAAACGTGCATTCTTATGCTATGTTTTTAAAGAATCTTTATGTAGCTTTTTCCATACCAGTAAAGTACACAGTGACTTTAAGGTACTTTTTTGGTGTTTTGTGTTTTTTTTTTAGCTTAACAGCCACAGTCACAATCAAATGTTTGATGGAAAAGAGCTGTGTAAAGACATGGCAAAATGTCTCTTTTTGTCTCCCACAAAGAAAAAAAAGTTTGGAGTTTGGAATGAAATTAAGCTGCATAAATATAATGACAAAATTTCTGTGCGTGTGCGTTAACAAAATAATATAATACTTTACCAAAGCTGCATTGTATTTGATAAAAATTATAGTACAAAATGTGAAATATTTGTCTTTATTATTTTTTTCATTTTCAGCAGCCATTAATCCAGTCTTCAGTGTCACATGATCCTTCAGAAATCATTCTAATATGCTGATTTTGCGCTCAAGAAACTTTTTTTCATTATCAACTTTTCTAATATATTCAAATATAAGAAATTTATAAGACAGATTTTATTATAACAATTTTTAGAAAATAACTTTTAATTGCAAAAATAAGTTTATACGTATATTTTCAAATGTATAGTTGCTGTTACTCCCTGCTGAAAAACTTTAGCTGGTTTAAATTGGTTTAGCTGGTCTCGCCCAAGATAGTATTCAAGCTAAATAGTGCCCACAACCCCTCTAAAACCAGCCAACAGAAGTTCTGACATAAACAGACTGAGATATGGAGACTAAGCTTCAGACTGGGGTGTGGAGGAAATCACTTCGGTTACTTGTCATTTTGCAGACGCTTCAGGAAATGCCAGAGTCTTGTAAAGTGAGTTTGGCTGAAGGAGGAAGTCTGAATACAACCGCTACAACTGTTTTAAGGTACAAACAAAACCCATATCAATGACACCTTTATCTTATCTGTGACCTATATCATCCTCCCTGTCCTACTGGAATCAAATTCATATGTACTACATAAAATATTCAACCTTTGTGCTTTTAGTTGCCAGGACAGGACTTTCCATCCACCTCTGAAACGATCACAAAAGCCCAGAGACGCTAAATATGTTTGCTTTGTGGTCAGCACAGACATGTATTACTTCTGAAGTAGTAAAACAGTGTGGTAAACCACATCCCAGCGAGGTGTTTAATAATCTCTTGGTTTCCCCTCAACAAACGTTAAACTAAAAGTCCAGGGGCCTCATGTATTGTGTCTTGAAATGTCAAAGTCCACACTTGTGTGAGTACAGGCTGCAGGAGGATGTGGTAAACCACAGAAGTGTTATGAAATCAGCACCCATTCTGACAAAACAACTATCTGCTAAAAGATGTTGAACACCAGACTAGTCAACCAGTGATTCCAGAAAACTCAAAATACTGTACAACCAGGGCTTACTGTAGCAGCTTCGTCTGTTTTGTTTCATAGTTCTAAATATGATTCTGTCCATCACATACAGTTTATAAAGAGTTACAAGTGCATTCTAGATTTTAGATTCTTCTTTTATTGTGTACCGTAAGATGTATGTGTGTGTGTGTGTGTGTGTGTGTGGTGTGTGTGTGTGTGTGTGTGTGTTGTGTGTGTGTGTGTGTTTACCTGTGAGGCTGCTTTCTCGAAGCCGTCAGGATTCATGGAGGGCATGATGTGAATGCGTGTGGAGTGGATCAGGTCGATAATGGTGTCGTTGCCCTCCTGGTACTCATTACAGAGATACTGAGCCAGATAGATGAGCATCTCTCTGCCCACGGCCTCATTACCATGCATGTTCCCAATGTACTTAAACTCCGGCTCACCTGTCACACAAAAACATACACAGTAAACGACATGAGTCTGTGTGCACATTAACTGACACAAATAACAACTAAACAATGATTTGCCAGTTATTTTGAGCTTTATTTTTTAAAAGTGAACTGTACTATTTGAGTTGTATGCTCAAATAGTCACAGCTACGTCATCGATATGTAAATGTTAAAAACGACACCAACAGTATATTACCAATGGATCACATCACAGATCACAGTGCATAATTTAGCAGTTATTACATATATTTTATTATTTTGGTACTGGGTTAGAACGATAGAGATCACACATAGAGAGATTCACACATAGAGAGATTTACACATAGAGAGATTTACACACTTTAATAGGGACAAATTTATCGCATTACACTGTTGATTTCAAAAACTGAAACTGAAACAAATATGTTCTAAGGACGTTTTGCTAACGTTCCCATTAAGTTATACAGAACAATCCATCCTTAAAACATTATGGGAACATTACTTTTGAATGCTCTGAAAATCATTCTGAATCAAGAAGTAACAAAAACATTAAACGAACGTCCAACAGAAAGCAGGAACAATGTATAAATAACGTTTTTGAGCTAGCATTTCTTTTAAAGACCAGATAAGTTACTGGAAGACTGTTTCTTCATAACTTCATAGAACCATGGCAGAACGTTAGCCAAAGTTAGCCATCAGAAAATATCAGGGGGGAAAATTTACCCATAATCAACGCAACAAGGCCAGGTATTTAAAATATCTACATAATTAAAGAAAGACTATTTAAATTGTCTATTTTCAAAAAATAGAGCCTTAAATTCTTTAAAGACTAAGTCATTTCTACTCCAGGAGGTCAAACTAAATATTTGATGAGCTGTTTTATTTTCTATTCATTTTATATGAGATGTTGGACTTCCTCTTGGTTATTTATGTCATGATTCTGCCATCATGTCTCCGATTTCTCTGGTCTTGTGGCAGGATCATGACAGACCCATGTTTCTTGTGCAGCACATGGCCATTTGTTTGGGCCATGTGCTTGCGTTGTCTTGTCTCGTAACCCCGCCCCCTTGTTATCCTTGTCTTGTGATTATTGTCTAGTCAGTTTCACCTGTCCTCGTCATTAGTGTTTCCTGTTTAACCCCTGTGTATTTTCTGTCATGTGCGATTCATTGTCGAACGTTGTGTGATCCTACTGTGAGTAATTCGTTGAGAAGTCAGTATTTGAAGAAGTGTCTGTTCCTGTCATGGTTTTGTTTCTGTCTTAGTTTATAGTCTTAGTCTGAGTCTTTGTCTAGTGTAGTCTATCTTGTCTTTTCTTGTTTTGCCCCATCGTGGGTTTTGTTTTCCCTGTTTTTGTGCATTAATAAACGTTGTCACTGCTACTGTCTGCTATTGGGTTCATCCTTCCTCACCCACATGACAGAATGAATCGCCAAAAGCAAAACCCAGCAGACAGTATGCCGGACGATCCTGTACGTTGGTGGCAGGAGGCGATGTCCTATTCCAGGAATGGAAAGCTGAGCCAGCGTTATCTGGGAACTCGGTTGGCAAGATTTACTGGGACCCGTGGAGCTCATAGTAGGGGAGGGGATCGAGGTCCAGTATTTCCTGAGCCCATCGCCTGCCCACCTGAGCCTGAGCCCTCACCATCCGCCAAGCTGCCCGTGATCCCGGAGGGTCTCATGATAGGTGTCGTGACGCTTGGGGACCAGGCCCACGCCGCTTCAGCTCCTGAGACATCATCTCCACCCACGAGTCTCTGCGGCAAACGAGGAAGACGTGTCTCGTGGGAGTCCGCTTCGGAGTCCTCCGCTACAGAGTCTACACTGTTTGAGACTGCCCTTCCTGCACCAGTAACTGTCCCCGTGGAGGTTCCCCAACCACTCTCTAGTCCACCAACGGCATCTGCACCTCGTCCAAGGAAGAAGAGGAGGAGGAGGGGAGCTTCTCGTCCTTCACCCCTGCCTGTCCTAGAGCACGCGCCCGCTGCAGTCAGCGCCGTCACAGAGCCCGCTGCAGTCACCGCCGTCATTGAGCCCGCTCCAGCAAGCGCTGTCCATGAGCCCGCTCCAGCAAGCGCTGTCCATGAGCCCGCTCCAGCAAGCGCTGTCCATGAGCCCGCTCCAGCAAGCGCTGTCCATGAGCCCGCTCCAGCAAGCGCTGTCCATGAGCCCGCTCCAGCAAGCGCTGTCCATGAGCCCGCTCCAACAAGCGCTGTCCATGAGCCCGCTCCAGCAAGCGCTGTCCATGAGCCCGCTCCAGCAAGCGCTGTCCATGAGTCCGCTCCAGCAAGCGCTGTCCATGAGCCCGCTCCAGTAAGCACCGTCCCAGGATCTGCAGAGAGAGTTGCGGCCGATCTAGCCGCTAAGGATGTCCTGCAGGCTGTTTCGGCGCATCAGGAGACGCCTGTCATCATAGCGGCCAATACCTTGTCTGAATACCTGTCCCGTCTTGTCAAGATTCTAGAACCCCCTGTCTGTCCTGCCTTGTCCTCCGCATCCACGCCTGTCACTGTGAGCGCAGCACCCACGCCTGTCACTGTGAGCGCAGCACCCACGCCTGTCACTGTGAGCGCAGCACCCACGCCTGTCACTGTGAGCGCAGCACCCACGCCTGTCACTGTGAGCGCAGCACCCACGCCTGTCACTGTGAGCGCAGCACCCACGCCTGTCACTGTGAGCGCAGCAACCACGCCTGTCACCGAGAGCGCAGCACACACGCCTGCCGCTAAGAGCGCAGCACCCAGTCCTGTTCCTTCGCCTGCCACGTCCCCCGTCATGAGTCCCGTTTCCTCCATGTCCTCTGTGTCCCCTGTGTTTGAATCTGTTGCTGCTGCGTCCCGGACTGTTTCCCCGTTTGTCCCTGTCTCCACCAGCCCCCGGACTGTTTCACCCTTTGTCCCTGTCTCCACGAGTCCCCGGACTGTTTCACCTTTCGTCCCTGTATCCATTTGTCCCCGAACTGTTTCCCCTGTCACCATTAAACCCCGGACTGTTTCGCCTAAGTCTTCTCCTCATGTGTCTCCAGCCAAGTCTCCCCGGATTCCCCGTCCTCAGCCCTCGTCCCGAAGACCCAAGACCCCCAGTCCTCCCATCCACCCTGGACCTCCCCTCATGAACTCTGTGTTTCCTCCACCCCCCTTGCCTTGTATGTTGTATTTGATGTTTCACCCCAACCCTGTTGTTGTTTATTCGTGTTTACCGTTGTTAGTGTTTTCCATGTTTTGTTGGTTTTTATCTTTGTCACAGTCTGTCTTGTCTTGTGTTTAGTGTCCCCTTGAGGAGCGTCTGGAAGCCGCTCCTTAAGGTGGGGGTTCTGTCATGATTCTGCCATCATGTCTCCGATTTCTCTGGTCTTGTGGCAGGATCATGACAGACCCATGTTTCTTGTGCAGCACATGGCCATTTGTTTGGGCCATGTGCTTGCGTTGTCTTGTCTCGTAACCCCGCCCCCTTGTTATCCTTGTCTTGTGATTATTGTCTAGTCAGTTTCACCTGTCCTCGTCATTAGTGTTTCCTGTTTAACCCCTGTGTATTTTCTGTCATGTGCGATTCATTGTCGAACGTTGTGTGATCCTACTGTGAGTAATTCGTTGAGAAGTCAGTATTTGAAGAAGTGTCTGTTCCTGTCATGGTTTTGTTTCTGTCTTAGTTTATAGTCTTAGTCTGAGTCTTTGTCTAGTGTAGTCTATCTTGTCTTTTCTTGTTTTGCCCCATCGTGGGTTTTGTTTTCCCTGTTTTTGTGCATTAATAAACGTTGTCACTGCTACTGTCTGCTATTGGGTTCATCCTTCCTCACCCACATGACAATTTAATGTTCTCTTCTGTACTCCTTCAAAAGCAAGTCCCTTTAATTAGTCCAGACTCAAGACATAGTCTTATTTGTTTACTTTAATGACCTTGGTCCCGTTGTTTATAGAGTGATTATTGTCTAGGTTGTGGATTTACTGAGAAGTATTCCTAGAGAAGTACACCTAGCCAGATGTCAAGATCAACACACACACAGTAAGACAGAGAGAAAGAGAGGACGTTAATCTGCGCAACATTCATAATGCTTGATTGACTGAACAGATGTAGTAGTAACTAGAGAAAACATACATGTTTTCAGATACACGTGATACACAGGTGCATTCCTGTAACAGATTTTTTCCCGTTTTTTTTTTATTTTTTACAAATTCCCATACTTTATGTGCCACGACGCATGCGCGAGAACTATGAAGATGGCGCTCACGATCATTTGATGGGAAAGTGTGAAAGGTAAGCCATTAATTTGCAGTATTGGTAAGGCTCTTTTACGTTTTCTCGTTGGTTTCTCACGATTCGGAAATCCATAAAAATATACTTTAGAACCATTTTAAACACTTCATCGAGACCCATCTGCGTCATCTTCTCAGTTCTCGCGCATGTGTCGTGGCGCTCTCGTGAACTTACGTCAGAGTCCCACGTGGAAGAAAATCAATAGTTGAATAAAGTCTTTTTTTTTTTTTTGCGCACAAAAAAGTATTCTCGTCGCTTGATAAACTTAAGGTTGAGCCACTGTAGTCACTTGGACTATTTTAACCATGTTTTTACTAACTTTTCAGAGCCAGCAGATCACCTTGCAGCCTATGAAGGAGTGAGCCAGCTCTCAGATTTCATCAAAAATATCTTAATTTCATAAACAGTATAAGAAGTGGACAGAGCCATCTCATTGGAACTCAGTTGAGACAGTTGAAGGCCATTTTTAGCGATTTTTGAGCACTTCCGTTCCTGACGCACAGACTCAAACCGACTCAAACTAAGCTTGATGACGTGAGCAACCTGTCTGACAGACGTAAATCTTCTAGTAGCTGTGCGTGAAAACTGCCAACGTTAATCTTGCAGAGACGGGGAACTTGAGCATAGAGTTCTCATACCGAATTATTTCCAATTCCCCAAAAGCGTTGTTGAAATATTTTGTTCCGTTGCTTTTATGGACTCATTATTTATGGGCTTCTCCCTTGACGGGACATCCCCCCGATTGCCTGTGAGCTTCTCCTCCTGTCTGTACGGTCATTCCTGCACAGCGCAACAGAGAGTCGAGTGGTTATGACGCAGTCGTTAGCCTATTTTTACAAAAACTGTTTCTACGGGGCCATAATGTAACAGAAGGTAATGGAGCCCTTTATACATTGTCGTATTTCTTTAGAAATAAATAATGGACAAATGGAGTCTTTAAACGCCTCAGATGTAAAGTTATTCGCTGTCAAAGTGACGCCAAAATGAATGGGAGTCAATGGAAATGCTAACGCAAGTGAAGTTCTGCTACAAGATGGCGGCACCCGGCCGACTTCAACTTCCGGTCGATGGATTACCCCCTTGCTTAATTTTTGTTCCGAAGATGAACGAAAGTCTTACAGGGTTGGAACAACATGAGGGTGAGTAATTACTGACAGAATTTTCATTTTTGGGTGAACTAACCCTTTAACCCTAAATTCCAAAGCTCTGATTAATACTGTGGCGCCGATACTTATATTTTCTATTATTTTAGCTGATAATAAAATACTAGATTAAAAGTGACAGTGAAATGACATTATATGACATACATTCTATTTCAAGTAAATGCTATTCTTTTGAACCTTCTATTCTTCAAAGAATTAAGTTTTCAACATTGATAATAATAAGAAATGTTTCTTGAGCATATTATAATAATTTAACTGAAGACTGGAGTAATGGCGGCTGAAAATCCAGCTTTGCCAACAAAGGAATAAATTACATTTTAAAATACATTAAAATAGCAAGCAGTTATTTTAAATTGTAATATTTCAAATAAATGCAGCCCTGGTTAGCAAGAAACCTCTTTCAAAAACAGTAGTTTACAGTACAGTAACATATATGCATGTATAATGCATATATGCATGACACCAGATATTTAACCAAAAATTCTCTACAGTTTACCTGTCTCACTAGTACAAAAAACATATTATATTGCACTAAACCCAGTGCAAACATGGGCTCAGGTAATGTCCTTGGAGCTTTCCAGAATCCTCTCTATTATTACACAATGTCCTGACCCATTTAAACCCTCCCTAACAATCTCGAGCACTAACATAGGCAAACACATTTCATCCCTCAGGTAACAAAAGCACAAATCATCAAGAGGCCAGGAAAGGACACTTGGAGTTTTTTCTTTGGTAATCTCAGAAACTTGAGCTTCTGAGAACTATTCCGCCTGATAAGCACATGATACTGACTGTTGTGATGAAGAGTTTACAACTACACAACATGTAGACAACGTTTACCTGACATTGCGCTGTAAATATTATATAAGCACCTTACATAGTGCATGTGCTCTGAAATAGATGTTTACATTGGACAGACCTGTGTAGAAAAGCCAACACACCAGTTAAGCAAGAAAACAAAGGCATACAGTATTGAATGCACATTTGATTGCCATGCACACAGATTGGAAGCAGATGGAAGCGCTGTTTTATTCAGCAGGGGTCCTTGCAGGCTCTGGCCTTTTTATAGCCGTCTATTTCATTGCCTCCCCTGAACATCTAAATATTCTACATCTCGCAATTAAAGAGAAGCATGTGTGGAATATCCACTGCGTGTGTGTGTTCAGGCTCCTAAATAAGGATGTATGTCCCTGTCACATTTACAACCAGCCTTTGAAGCACCAACTACTTCAAAATTAAATTACTGCCAAACTCTTTCACAGATGTTAAAGTCAAAGCAAAGTATTCCCAGGCCTGTCCACAGGAAATGTGCGTCTGAATATGCTGTGTGTGTGTGTGGTGTGTGTGTGTGTGTGTGTGTGTGTGTGTGTGTGTGTGTGTGTGTGTGTGTGTGGGAGAGAGGAGAGAGAGAGAGAGAGGAGAGAGAGAGAGAGAGAGAGAGAGGAGAGAGAGAGAGAGAGAGAGAGAGAGAGAGAGAGAGAGAGAGAGGAAGAGAGAGGAAGAGAATGTGGAGAGAGAAATGTGAGAGAGAGAAGAGAAGGTGAGTTTTTCAGTTTTTGTTTGGTTTTTCTTTTACAGTTTTTCTCATTTGCTAAGGCTCGCTAAATGAAACTGGCATCCGCTTGATCTTCATCATCGTATTATTACCACAGCAGAAGTCTTCTCTTGCAAATGCTTTAACACTTTTTCATTTGTTTCACACATTTTTCACACCCTTTTTCAAAACAGTTACCACAGATCTCATTGAAAGACCCCAAACTCTATTGGATTCACTGTGTTGAACAAAAGGAAAACATCTATAAACAGCTGATAGAAAGTCCTTGCATAATTATAAATCTCTATCCATCTGTGTGAAACTCATTTGCACAACTCTTCAATCAGCAATCAGTCCTCATCCATCTATAAAAGATGCCACCTCTATGTTGCTATTTGCAAGCATGGATCAAAGAGGCCATAGGCACGGAAGGAGAGGAAGAGGCCATGGCAGAGGGGCCAGAGAAAGGGAGGAAGAGGAGCAAGAGGAGTAAGAGGCCATGGCAGAGGGGCCAGAGGAAGGGAGGAGGAGGAGGAAGAGGAGCAAGAGGAGTAAGAGGCCATGGCAGAGGGGCCAGAGGAAGAGGAGTTTGAGGAAGAGGAGCAAGAGTAAGAGGCCATGGCAGAGGGCCAGAGGAAGAGGAGTTTGTATGCGTGGTGGAGGAGCTGCAGGAGCAAGAGGACAAAATCGAGCTGACGTTTCAAATGAAATTTGAAAACATGAAATTTTCAAATGAAAAACAATTATTGACCATGTCATCAATCATAGCTTGTCCTTTAGAGAGGCTGGACAAAGGGTCCAGCACATTCTGAGTCGGAGCACTGTGGCATCTATTGTCAGGCTTTTTCAGAATGGACAGGTAATTGACAGTGTTACTGTAATGTATACCACTATTTCAGCTTTACTGTATTGCCCTGTTAGCAGAACAAACTGTGTATACAGTAATGCAGATCTTTTATCAATCCCAGTTATGTGACTGTCATATAGTAATGTAAATTTTGACATGCTTTTTGCTTTTACTTTATAGAATCCACAGAGAATATATATATATATATATATATATATATATATATATATATATATATATATATATATATATATATTATATATATATTATTTTTTTTTTTTTTTTTTTTTTTAAAGGTATTTCCACCCATAAGTTTCATTTGGTAGCTTTTCTTTTCCAGTATCCATTTGAGTTTGTAAAGTATCATTTCATATTGATGGCTGTATTTTGTATTTTGTTGTCCATTGTGTAATGATTGATTGAAAGAATAAATTAATTTGACCACAAGTTGTGTTTTTTGATGGAAATATTTGCTTATGTTACATGTTTTTAATGTTTTGTGAGTGTTAGAGCATTTTGCTAACAAAATTAGTCATTTTGGCCATTGAGCTTTAGTTTTATCCTATGTGTTAACTGTTTTGAAAATGTGATGTCAGAGTGGGCAAATGTGTTTAAGCAATCGAGAAAAACTGTAACATATATGACAGGATGTGCTGTGTAACTTTCATTAAGTGTTTTATCACATATTTTATATCTGATATAAGGAATGTACTGTAATAATACAATAAATGGTGTTCCAATTGCCCACACCTAAAATAAAATCTACTAGACTAAATCTATGAGCTACTACTTGACATTTGTCATTCATGTTAAAGATTAATAAACAACCTAGATATAATATATATATAAATTAAATTCAAAGGCATGGACAAGCATCTGATAATATATATATATATATATATTTAATGTTAGAAACAGTTGTGCTGCTTACATTTTTTTTATAACCAGTGATACTTTTTTCAGAATTATTTGATGAATAAAAAGTAAAAAAAAACAGCATTTATTTTAAATAGAAATATTCTGTAACAACATACACTACCATTAAAAAGTTTGGGGTCAGTCATTTTTTTTCTTTCTTTATTTGAAATAAATGAATACTTTTATTCAGCAATGATGTGCTAAATTGATAAAAAAGTGATAGTAAAGATTTATATTGTTAGAAAAGATTTATATTTGGATTAAATGCTGTTCTTTTTAACCGGTACTGGAAATTTCATTTTTTCATGAATTTTCATTGTCCAAACAGTTTTTACTCCCATCAGGTGGGCGAAAGGTTTTCATCAAAGATAACCACAGAACGTGTGAAATCCTACACAGATTGTGAAGAACAAACTTTCCCTTTCTTATGAAACGGTTATATATTTGTGTCTTATCCGAACAAAGCAAAGCTTTCTTGATAGCAGTGATGAGAAAATCATCTGCTGTACAGATGAGGTGAGGTGCAGGCCGCAGGGGAGGGAAAACTGCTAATCTATCAATGAAACAGCCAAACAAAAAGGGTAAAATAACACATTTCTAAGCCATACAGTCTACATCATCTCTCTCTCTCTAAACATATTCTGTGACATCAACACCATCCCCCCACATAGCCTACTTAACTCATATATATTATTTCCTCTCTTTGTATCGGTCTCATACATTTATCCTTGGGTGACCATATTTTGTCCTGAAAAAACAGGACACTTGGCCCGGCAAACAGATAGGCCTACGAAAATGATACTCGAAGTTTACTCAAAGATACCTTATTAATTTCAATACATTTAAAGTAGGTTATGCCTCCTCTGTATGGATAGAAATTTGTTATATTGTTATATGAAAACAGGACATGTCCTGGGAAAACAGGACAGTTGGTCACCCTACTTTATCCCTCCTTCTCTTTCTCACAAAGAAAACATGCCAATAGAAAGAAAATAACTGTTAGACATCATATGTTAACCTCACTGTAAAAAGTGAACAGTTGGATCAACCTAAAAAAATTAGTTCAATTGGTAACACCTAAAAAATTTAAGTTTTCTCAACTTAAATTATGACGTTTTAACGTCATAATTTAAGTTGAGAAAACTTAATTTTTTTAGGTGTTACCAATTGAACTAATTTTTTTAGGTTGATCCAACTGTTCACTTTTTACAGTGTAGCTCCTTTAGGACAATTCCTCAAGAAGACACAGCATTCTGTTTCTAGCTTTGTGATTTGTGTATGCTTGCATCTGTTTTTAAGACAAATCTATAAAGGTCTAAATGTAATGACATGGGTAAGAAATTAGTGTTCATCAAAGGCTTGCTAGAAAGATATTACTTGCAACCATCTGCCTCAAATAAACGTCTTGAATAAAGATTGAATGTCACAGACAAACGTATTATATATATATATATATATATATATATATATATATATATATATATATAATATATATATATATATATATATATTCATTTGATGGCAAAGCTGAATTTTTAGCAGCAATTACAGAAATGTATTTTAAAAATCCTTCTATTTTTCTAATTTGGTGATTAAGAAACATTTCTTATTATTATCAATGTTAAAAACAGTTGTGCTGCTTAACATTTTTTGTGCCATCTGTGATTTTTTTTCAGGATTTTTTGGTAAATATAGTTTATAATAGATATGATATAACATTATAAATGTATTTTTTGCCAATATTGTTCAATTTTGTTCATTCATCCTTTGAAATGAATTTAGATTCAATAAGATGTTTTATGCCACAGCAGTGATCTGCTCTTGTCTTTAATATTAATAGATCAGCCTGTGTTTCGCTTGAGTGATGTTTAATATTTAAACAGTAAAAAGGTAGTTCCAGTCTTATAATCTTACTGCAAGTGCTTTTTCAATAACAGTAATATACAGTATGTGATTGGTCCAGAATGAGCAGTGCGAGGGTTTTTGAATCAGCTTTTATTTCTTTTAAAACTCTTTCTATTCAATTTGTTAATATCTAATATTAAAATTAAGAAAATCAATAAAGATATGTTTAACAGCAAGTTTGTTGCTATTAATTAGGGCTGCAGTATCAAAATGATCAAGTGCTTAAAGTGTATTTCTAATCCAGATTTGATTTGAACAACTTTTATTCCACACTAGCAGGATTATGTTTACTGGAACTCCTCCAGCTGCCCTTTCAAATTCTCTCTCTCTTGAGAGAACAGAGAGACCAAAGATTTGAGAAATGCAGTGCCTTCGAGAGCAGAAACTGCTGCCTCATCTTCATGAGAATAAAATAAAGAGGAAGGGAGAAATGGATTTTATTCTAATCTTTCTGATCCTCATCTAACCACATGATAACAAAACTCACACTATCACTTTACATAACATGAAAGACTCTCTTCCTCTCTGTAACCTCAAACATCCCAACTGAAACCTCAGATATAAAAATGATTATTTAAATATTCTGTATTATACATTTAGTTTTGAATCCATTCTTTCTTAAATCCTGTTCTTTCTATTAAACCCATCCACCCATGAATCCATCAATTCAATGAGTCAGGAAATGTGTGGTCTTGACGCAAGTTTTACCTCTTAAAGACATACACAAACAGAGACAGAGACGTCAGAGACACGCTGGTTTCCATGCTATGTTGACCAAAGGGGATCATTAATTCAAGATAACTGATTCAGCACAGTGCACATCTGCAGTGGAAACACACACATTTCCCAAACGGTCAGGGTCACGACATAACAGTAATATCACTGCAGAGACTGGGGGAGATCAAAAATATTTAAAGAAAAGGTTTGATTTAGAAACAGAATGCCACATGATTGTACGAAGACTAAAAAACAGTACTTAAACAGTACTTCTGTCTAATTACACTAATACAGTTAATCATAAAAGTTATGCTCTTATTTTTCTGGACAATGAAACGGTGTAGATATAATTTATATGTGTGTATATATAGTTTTTTTAAACACTACAATATGTTTAAAAATTAAGGGAATGGAATGATGGTTATTTGTCATCCTATGTGAAGACACATTACATCTTGCGTTTCACAAATTATATATATATATATATATATATATATATATATATATATATATATATATATATATATATAAAAGGCTATATGTAGGCTGTATACATATATAGGCTATATATATATATATATATATATATATATAATATATATATATATATATGGGGAAAATCATGCAATTAATAATTATTAAAAAAAAAATGTTTTAATACAACGACTGCATTTCAATGGGACTGACCATGAGAAAACCAATGGGAAAACCAAGGAATGTGTCTCTCTAATGCTTTTAAAAGTCACGGAATACCAATGTGTATTTGTAGAAAGAGCATAACGAAAATATGCATATGTAATATTTACGTTAATATATATCTGACACACTTGATCAGTTTGAAAAGCTTAAAGGATTAGTTCACTTTTAAAAATAACTTTTGCTGATAATTTACTCACCCCCATGTCATCCAAGATGTCCATGTCTTTCTTCAGTCGAAAAGAAATTAATGTTTTTGATGAAAACATTCCAGGATTTTTCTCCTTATAATGGACTTCAGTGGGGACCAAACGGTTCAAGGTCCAAATTACAGTTTCAGTGCAGCTTCAAAGGGCTTTAAACGTTTAATGCACGTTCGTGACTCTCCTGTTTCGAACTCGTTCATCAAAATAAACGAATTAATGAAATGACTCGAAAAAAGATCTGTTCATTTTGATGAACGAGTTCGAACAGGAGTCACGAACGTGCATCACAGAACAGAGCAAGGCGAGCATTTGTGCTAATAAAACTTAAACTTTTTTATTTCTTTTTGAAATGACCGATGGTTTCACTAGATAAGACCCTTAATCATCGTCTGTTGTCGTTTAAAGGGTACCTATCATGGAATTTAGAAAATTACCTTTCATGTAGTGTGTAACATAGATCTAAGTGAACAAAAACATCCTGCAAAGTTTTAAATATGAAAGTTCACCGTATACAAAGTTATTGTCTCTCAAAAGTAAGAGTCGACTCTGAGTCACTGATATGAATCGATAGACGAACGATGCATTTTCTCTAACTTTCGTACGTCACTTGGACAAGTTATTTGAATTCGACACGCCCACTCAGTGCGCGCGCCCAGCAGACAGAGAAACCTGACAACATGTCGACGAGACTCTGTTCTGAAGTGACATAAATGCATATTATAAGACAACAAAAGTGTTTTTTGTCATTGCATGCATGTAAAACTGTTGTTGGGGACTCCCAGAACATTATTAGGAACATTTTAAATGCCATAATAGGTACCCTTTAAAGCCCTTTGAAGCTGCACTGAAACTGTCATTTGGACCTTGAACCGTTTGGTCCCCACTGAAGTCCATTATAAGGAGAAAAATCCTGGAATGTTTTCATCAAAAACATTCATTTCTTTTCGACTGAAGAAAGACATGGACATCTTGGATGACATGGGGGTGAGTAAATTATCAGCAAAAGTTTTTTTAAAAGTGAACTAATCCTTTAAGACACCCCCTCCCCTTGAAAGAAGGCAGTGAAAAAGCCAGATCTGATCAAACGTGTATTCGGCAAGTTAATGGATGAATGTGTGTGTATCTGATATACTGCGTTGTTGTCACATGCTAACTCAGCAGAGCACCAGATGGCCTGTATCTCAGCACTTCCCGGCCCCCGTGGCAGACGGCATCGCGCGCTAATTCTTCCACTCATCCTCTTCCTCATCTGACCGAGCACAGCGAAGCGCATGGCTCATGGTGCTAAGCTGATCTGTCTCCAGGGCAACAGCTATTTCTGCCCAGACGTAACACTCAACACTAGCAGAGCCGCCTCTCTTTGATATCCCATTCTCTCGCATCTGTACGCTGCTGCTGCTGCTGCTGCTGAGGTGAGGGTGGGGCTGGAAACTCATCTGGTAGCAATAAAAGACTTAATGCAATGAGTCATATCTACGCAAACACATACAGAGAGCCAACCATACTATTTAAGGAACCGGGGCCCTACCTTAAGAATAAAGGTTCTTACTGCTCTCACTCATACACACACACACAAAAACACAAATGAACACACGTGTTCCTTCACTCTCTCACACAAATATATAATATACACATAGAACTTCACACATCAGCAAAAACTGCACAAGACTGTGAATTAGCTATGCTTAGTCAACATATAAGTTCAATGTGTCAATAATAGAAATCCAATGACTTCAGCATTTTCAAAATAGATGAAATATCCTGAGCTGTAATAGCTAAACTGGCATACACAGAAATGTTAGTCACTTTACAATAAAGTTCAATTAGTGAATCCTTTGGGTATCATGATGACAATGAACAATTTTCCAGCATTTATTAATCTGTTATTATTATTAATTTGACAATTAGTTATAAGATTATAATAGATTATTTATTACTATTAATACTGTTTTATTATTTGTTAAATGGGTGTTTATTTTAATTTTATAATCTTTTTATTTATTAAAGATATTTTTTATCTTCCTTGATTATATTTTTTCATTTATTTATTCAACTTTAAATGTTAATTAACATTAACCTAGATTAATACATACTTTAACAGTATCGTTCATTGTTCATCGTTCATGTTCTATCCAATACATTAACTAATGTTAATAAACAACTTTAATCTAATTAGAATAAAGTAAATTATAGGGTAAAGAAATTGCTGATACACCTGTCAGCATCACAGAAATGTTACTATAAACTCTGATAGGTCTGTAAAAACTTAAAAAATGTGTTTAAGAGAAAACATGTACTTTATTCAGTCTCAGTAATCTGGAATCAGAACATACATTATCATAAAATCAGCACTCTTAAATAATTAATGCATCTCTATGGTTTCGGTGTGTGGTGTTCAGTAATTAGCTTAATCCGCCAACCTAATTCCACTTTAAATGGAAAAGATCCAAAACCCAAATAGAGCACACTAAATGAACTAATTACTATACACAGCTTCGGATCAAGGATTTAAAGCCATTGTAGCCAACACAGGCCTCCTCCAAAACACAAACTAAATGTTATTGTTAATATTACTTTCATGTTTAAACCTGTATTGCTCAAACCTTAATTACCTGTGCAACAATTTAGAAAATGGCAGCATAGGCCAACCATGTAGCCTAAACTCTGTTATTCCAAGCCTTTCTAGAATCTGATTGGTCAATAACAACCAGCAATCAGACATTTCTTAATAATTACACTTGTCCATGGCAACACTATATTACTGCCCCTCATTTGGGCAACCTCCTTCATTGTTGTAGTCAGTCTCTATTCAAGAAGCCATGCAATAAGCCGTGTGTAAATGAGTCTGTATTTGATCTGCAATTACAGAGCCAGCAACCTTTGCAAAATGGCGTCCACGCGCACAGTGAGCTGCTGTCATCACATCTCTGAGAGCGCGCGCACAGGCACACACCAAAGCGCTCCTGCGCGTCGAGATACATCAATGCGATGATTTACGAAAAACTTGCAAAATTATTAAATGTGACAGTGAACACCATTGTGAAAATTCAAAATAGTTTCTAATGCAGTCACTGTTGAATTTCAAGTTTAAATACATTTGAGCATTTACATTTTTAAATCATAAATTGCAATGGCCATCAGTGGATGTCTCACTGGAGCAGAGATTATTTTCACCTCATTTATAAACCTCTCATTTTAAGAACCTAATTTGTCGTCTATAAGAGGTTAAAACGTGAAATACATTTTAAAGGGGATTTAATAGGAAGGGGTGACTGCCATCTGAGAATCCCTTTTATTGATTTGTTAATGGCCTGATCTAATTTCAAGTAGAATGGATAAACAGCACACAAAGGAAAATGCTTGCTTATGCTGCTCCAAAGAGCTTCGTTGGTTTTGCTATGACGGTCTTCTTATCATAATCTGGCATAGTTAATGATCATCTCTCACCAGGCTCATGGATGCCAGGGTTGTCGCTCATCTCCAGGACGAGCAGCTCTCGGCCCTCGGAACTCTCCCCGACCGTGTAGATGCGGGTGATGGAGGGGCACTGCAGCCACACGGACACCAGGGCTTTCCGCATCTCCTCATATCGGTGGTACTCAAACGAGATACCTCCTTCCCCTGCAGCATCCCCGCCCGAGGCCAGGGCCAGCATCAGCAGAGCCCCGCAAAACACCGCCGCCGTCATCACTCCCGAAACACTCGACACTTCTCTCTCTCTTCGCGTATTTCTTTTTTGTCTCTCGTAGCACTGCTGTCCGTCTTTCTTTTCTATTCTGTCTTTTTCGTTTGCTGTGTCGTGCCCCGTATGGAACCGCAGAACTGATGCGTGGGCGCGAGTCCTGACTACCTGCCGCGGGGACGCGCGTGAGATAGCGGACGTGCAGCGCGAAGCCGCTGAAAGCTCAAGATTACACACACGCGAAATGGGTGAACGCGCACGGTGCTACCCCTGCAGGGGCGTGGCTTATGTAATGACGTATGGTCTTACGGTTTTTCCAATCGTTATATTGAAGTAAAAGTATATGCCTTAATGGATATTGACTATAGTATATCAGTAGGCTATTAAAAAATCTATAATATTAAAGTAACACATATCAAAAGTGCAGGTAAATTCAATAAAAATGACACAGCTGATTGTAGATGAGAGGAGAGTTGCTGGAGTCTGTTAATACATTTAAATATTAACATTTACAAACATTTAAAGGACTGATTGTTCACCAAAAAAGAAAAGAAAGAAAAAATATATATATGAAAAACTGTCATCTACTCAATACATGGATTTATTTTTCTGCAGAACATAATTAGTCTTGGCTTTAATCTTGGTATAATAGTTTTATAAATAAAAACAATTTTTTTAATATTTAAAAATGAACTTACCATAACAATATATTTATTAATTTACGACAACGACGACTAATGTGCTTGTGGTAAAGTCATAAACTCCTAATAATTCAATAGCCTTTATAGTGAAATTTAAAATGCATTGTTTACATGAGGAAGTATCATATCATTAGCTACTGCAGAAAATGGTAGTAGCCAAATACGCAGCTAGGGTCATTAACTATGATACTATGAACTATGATAATGTCTCTAGGCATCACTACATCTTCTGACATTGTAACATAAACACACACAAAACAGAGAAATATATACTAATATAAATATAAGCTGCAATTATAAAATGAAAGGAGATGTTTAATACCCTTCCCAAAAAAGGTAGCCTACTGACTGTTGTAGTCCCATAGTGCATGTATGCATAGTAGCCTATACATAGCCTATAGCATGATACTGGATATTTACACTGTACTTGTGGTAAGTCCATGGTATTTTTTGTTACTTTGTTGCATGTGTAATGTAAATTGTGAAGAGTGTAGGTGTAACAATTTGGTTACGATCTAGAGCGCCCCCTGCTGTCCACCCACCCACCGACCTTTTCAGGCGGTGCCCTACTTTACTTCCATTTTCACGAGCATGCATGTCCACGAGGTCCACTTGCAGTCTCAAGCATGACATGGCGAGTTGACCCCTTTACTAGTTTGGTCTTTTTCTTGAGATTCAGATTCGATTTGCTAATAAATCATTCAGAACTCCTTGCGACTCGGGTTGGCAGATTCAGTAGAACCGAATCGATTAATTTGTCTTTGCCATCACACAAACGGAGAACAAAGAAATATTAAATAACATAAATACAAACTGCAACTACATATAGAAACAGAGATTTTGTTCGAAACCCTCCACAAAATATGATTTAAAGGAACAGGATTTTAAGGAACCGAATTGATCGAAAGATTCAATCGAAAACCTTTTCTAGAACTGCCTTTTGTGCTGTTATTATTTATTTATGTTGCTGTGCAGTGGCAAATGTCATTAAAACGTGGAGAAAGTTTTAAAAGTAAAACTATTAATTTTCAACAAAAATATTTAAGTAAAGCAGAAATTTCCGAAAATGTTACTCAATTACAGTTATGAAGTAGGCTATTACTTCATTACTCTACCTCTGTGGACTTATGTACATTAAGGATAAAGAGATCATCTACCAACTCTATATACACC